>JAQPZY010000166.1:0-57045 GCA_029931535.1 Margaritifera margaritifera
CTATTGTGGGTTATTTGAATCTATGAGTGTGTAGATGTGTAAGAAACAACTATTGGTGTATTTTGTTAAATATGAGTGGGGCATATATGTAGTTAGGGGCCCATCACTGTTCAATTATATGAATGGTAAAGACATTGAATGGGCGGACACATTCAGCCATAATGCAAATAAAATAAGTGGGGGTGCACCATCAACACAACTGCAAACAATAGTAATAGGGGCACACAGTCGACCCAAATGTAAACCAAAAAATAAATAAAATAAATGATTCAGGTGCAGTGCATATTATAACAAATGTGGGGAAGATGGTAAACCAGAATAAAACACCTTTAGAAAAAAACCAATGCATCACCCATTTATTGTGCTATAGATCAATTATAAATCGATGGGTGTTAACTAACAATGTACATAAAAACAACAGAATAATGGCTCTAGGTGTCAAATGCACAACGAGCAGATGCCTGCAATATGTACAGTAGAGGGGCACACCATCAATCTTAATGTAAAGGCTGTCAATTGGGGGCAAACTGTCAGCTACAATGTAATAACAAAATAAGTGGGGGTGCACTGTCAACCCCAATGTAAAAAATTAAGTTGGGGCACACAGTCGACCCCAATGTAGGTGGGTGAACACATTTCAAACCCAATGTAAAGTATATCAGAGGAAAGTGGGGGGAAAAATTTAATCAGATGCAGTGCATATTATAACAATAGGGGATGACAGTAAACCACAATAAAACACCTTTAGACCATCAATGTACCACCCATTTATTGTGGTATACGTCAATTATGAATCTATAAGTGTTAACTTGCAGTGTAAGGTAGGCTTGTTTAACCTATGCCCTGTGATCCAGTTTCATCTGTTTATTTACATCATAGGGTGAGGCTTTAAAAATCGCTTATCTGGCCAGCACCCTGGAAGAAGTTGCACATGCCTGGTGTAAGAGGTATACATAGAAATGGGAGAAATAATGGCTCAAGGCATTAAATGCAGATGCCTGCAATATGTAGATGGGGACACACCATCAATCTTAACATAAAGAATGTTGAGTAGGAGCACACATTCAGCCATATTGCGAAAAAAAAAATAAGTAGGCACAAAAAGTCGACCCCAATGTAAAGCAAAGTAAGACAGAACAGAGAGTCAACCCCAATGTAAACAATGTAGATAGGTGCACACATTCAATCCCACTGTAAAGAATGCACGTGGGTAAACACATATCAAACAATGTAAAGTATATCTAAGGAAAATGGAAAAAAATAGATAAATCAAATTATTCAGGTGCAGTGCATATTATAACAATGGGGTGAAGATGGTAAACCCCAATAAATAAACCTTTAGGCTACCAATGCATCACCTGTTTACTGTGGTATAAATCAATTATGAATCTATGAGTCTTAACTTACCTTGTAAGGAGTAGACATAGAAACAATGGCAGAAATAATGTCTCTAGGTGTTCAACGCAGAAGGAGCAGATACCTGCAATATATAGGTGGTGGCATGTCATCAATCTTGGGATAAAGGCTGTTAAACGGGGACACAGTCAGCCACAATGTAAAAACAATACAAATGGAGGCGCACTATCAACCCCAGTGTAAAACAAAATAAGTTGGGGCACACAGTCAACTCCAATGTAAAACAAAATAAGATGGGTTACAAAGTCAACCCCAATGTAAACAATGTAAATCAGGACACATATGTAATCCAAATGTAAACATTGTATGTGGGTAAACACATATCAACCCCAATGTAAAGTATATATAAGGAAAATGGAAAAAATAAATTATTCATGTGCAGTGGATATTATAACACATTTTGGCCACCATTGCATCACCAGCTTCTTGTGGTATAGATCACTTATGAATCTACAGATGTTAACTTACCTTGTAAGGAGTATACATAGAAACAATGGGAGAAATAATGGCTCTAGGTGTTCAACGCAGAAGGAGAAGATACCTGCAATATATAGGTGGTGGCATGCCATCAATCTTGGGATAAAGGCCGTTAAATGGGGACACACAGTCAGCCACAATGTAAAAGCAAAATAAATGGAGGTGGACTGTCAACCCCAATGTAAAATAAAATAAGTTGAAGCACACAGTCAACTCCAATGTAAAACAAAATAAGATGGGTCACAAAGTCAACCCCAATGTAAACAATGTAAATGGAGGGCAAATGCAAATGTGAACAAAAGGTCATGTCACATCAATTGTACCAGTAAATACCCTGAAATATATTCGTCATTTACCTTGACCTTTATCCTCTTTGACCCCAAATTCAATAGCCTTTTTCCTTATCCCAAGTGCAAGCCATGCAAAATTTGGTTCAGGTATGTCATGTACCAGTAATGTTATTGTGTGCAAATCACATTAGTAAGAAATGGACCGACAGATGGATAGATGAACAGATGGATAGACATCAGAATATATTGCCATATCAAGCAGACCTACTTACATAATACATATAAATATACAAATAAATAAGCACTCCACTCCACCCCACTGCCTTCCAGAACAGTACTTCCACCCACAAGTAACCTTTACCCCCAATTTTTATGTCCTTACATTAACCCTAAAATTAACAACCCAGGCAGTCCCAAATGCCAAATGTTTAATGGGTACTGCAATCCCCTAGTAACCACCTATAACACCACCCTCTGCCCCCTCCCAAAAAAAATTCCCTCCACCCAGGAGTAACCTTTATCCCATTTTACCCAAAAGCCCCAACTTTTATGTCCCTACATTAACCTTAAAATTTACACCACGGGCAGTCCCAAATGCCAAATGTTTAATGGGTACTGCAATCCCCTAGTACCCACCTATAACACCACCCTCTGCCCCCCCCCCAAAAAAAACATTCCCTCCACCCAGGAGTAACCTTTATCCCATTTTACCCAAAATCCCCAATTTTTATGTCCTTACATTAACCTTAAAATTAACACCCCGGGCAGTCCCAAATGCCAAATATTTAATGGGTACTGCAATCCCCTAGTACCCACCTCTTCCCCCCAAAACATTCCCTCCAGCCTGGAGTAACCTTTACCCCATTTTACCCAAACTCCCCAATTTTTGTATCTACATTTACCATAAAGTGAACACCCCAGGCAGTCCCAAATGCCAAATGTTTAATGGGTACTGCAATCCCCCTACCCATGTCCAACACTACCCTCTGCCTTCCAGAACATCACCTTCCAAGTGACCCAGACCTCAACCTTGACATGAATTTGTGCAATAATTCCGCAACATGGATAATTACAATATCAGTGGTATATGACCTTGACCTTAATCTATGCGATAACATTATCAAAAAGGTATAGATTCCATGACCAACTGTTGAATCACACCTTTAGAGTAATTTCAGGGGATGAATAGCATTGTGATGGTAACTACAATCCAGAGTCTTGAAACCCTAGTGTGTACATTTCATTATTCCCAAAAAACACACCAGTTATATCTAGAAGAGAGTCTCTTGCATGACCTATCAAAGTCCAAAACTTCATACCATCTTTAATTTGAAGTAGAATGAAAATATGCCAGGGCTGAGCAAATTTTTTTGTCATCCACTAGTCCCGGACTAGCGACTTGGAAAATTTTACTTGGCCGACTTCAAAAATGAATAGTCCCAGACATCAGGCTATGGGATTTGCTCAGCCCTGAAGATGATTAAGAAGAACCTGCAAGTCTTCCCTCCCATATTTCAACAGAGCTGCCCTCTCAAGAGGAAAGTGCCTGTAGTCAAATGCTCTAAAGCATCTCAAAGGTTCTGCTTATATCTCTCTGGAGAAATAGTTACCACACATTCAGTAGCAGTCTTACATTTTATCCATCAACTTTCACAAAAATGTTCCTTCTCCGAATCGCCCTTGTTACCTTCTTTGCGAAAATAATTTAGCAAACTCGTTTTATCCACAGTAACTATCAGCTTGCTTGACAACTACTTCTAAAGTGATCATAACTTGTTTGTTTTATTTATTTAAATTTGAGACGTGTTTGGCCATTCGGCCATGTATGTCTATATACCCCAGTGCGCGCAATTCCGGTGGGTTATTTTTGTGCACTGCACATAATTATTCGTCAGAGGGTTGGCCGAGCTGCGAGCCCATCCGATGGTTTACTGCATGCTTGTTAACCAAAGTCCAGGCATGGCAAAGGAGGAAAAGGTCCAGGAGGAGGCGCCTCATTGTCCCCGGATGGCTCCAAGTGGTCCAGGATTGAATTCAGAATAGATTAATGTTGTCGTCGTTTCTTATCTAATGTAATTTTTGATGCAATACTCTGTACTATTGGCTGATTGCCTAAGTTGGTTAATTAGGGTTGTAAGTAAAGAAAGAAATTATTTACCCTCTAAGCCCTATTTAGTCATGGAGTACGATTATGTTTGTAAGCACAGGCACCTACTATTATTGGGTTTTTGTTGTCAAGTTCAATCGTTGCCACCTTGTGTGGCGAGGCCTGATGATCTGGGATGTTAGCACCTTATAATGACTAATATTAGTATATGTCCATAGTTTTCTCTTGGTGCCTGTGCTTAATCGTAATTTTGGGTACGTCTTTTTAAGGAGTCAGTTACCACATTGTGCGGTGGGACCCTGATGGTCTGGACTTCAGTTAAGTGGGGCCTCTAATAATTCTGAATTCCAAATTGATGCCACTTTGTGCAGCTGGGTCTGAGCTTATGAGCACCTTATGCTATGTTAATTTTAATTGAGGTTCTAGTTAAGTTACACGAGACTCCTTGGTACTCCCTAAAGAGTTTAGTATAAACCAATAGAATTAGATGATATCCATGTTAATGAGAGGTAACATGCTTTGTTGTTAGTGTCTTTGTTAGAATTTAGTGAGTTAGGGATTGGAGGACGTATGGTTAGTTTGATAGTTAGGATGATGTAGTTGTTATGTCTGATTCTTTTATCGGTACCTATCCTAATTTTATTTGAATAATATTTTCCAATTTATTATTTTTGTATTTTATTTTGACTTGCCTCTCTGACCTCTTATGTTAAATTACATGTTTTTGTTGTTAATATTATTGTTGAAATGATATGTGGCAATTGGGTAAGTTGAGGTTTGAGGTTTGGCTTGCCCCTAAGTCATATCCATGAGAGTGGAGATTCTCCAGCCCAGGGGGGATGAGATTGGATCGCCTTTGCGGTGCACCTGGGTCCCTAATGGTCCCGGCCTGCCAATCCCTTCCTCCCTGGGAAGGGCCCCTCCTCTCCCGCCTTAGGCTTTTGGGTTTGCCGTAGTATTTATTAAATTAATTTAGTTAGGGATCAGATAACATACATGTATGGTTGGTTTGAGAGTTAAGATGATGTATGTTATGTCTGAATTTTTTACCGGTAAAGTTTATTTGATTCACATTTTCCAATTTTACTTTTTGTATTTTATTTTTGGCTTACCTCTCAGTCCCATTATGGGAGTGGAGTCTCTCCCGTTGAGGATAATAGGGTGAGGATTGGCTCGCCTTTGCGGCGCGCCACGACACCCTAGCTTTCTAGCGGTCCTGACATACCGATCACTTCCCCCCTTGTATGGGGCCTCTCCTCTCCCGCCTTAGACTGATCAGGTGTGCCTAAGTAATTTATCAGTTTTTTTTTGTTGATCATAACATACATTTTCTCTTTTAAATACGAACAGAGACAGCTCATTAATTGGCGTAATTGTTTCGCTTCAAACGCAATATCATACATGGAAGTTAATCATCTGTATAATCAATTAAAAATTAAAGAATAATTACTGTCATTTAATCAGTTCATAAAGGAAACCAACACTGATGTCGGTAAAGTACCTTTCGTTAATTTAATTACACTGACTCGCTGGATTAAAATCATAGTGAGCCACTCGTGAGGATCTGGCTCGAGTAAACACAATGCAACAAAGTCTCTTAAAATACTGCTAATTGATCATACTGGCTTTCTATTGTTTGACATGTTTTGATTTGCCAATAATTTGATCGCTTAGCTCAATATGCAGTCAAGCGGTAACACATTTACGTGTTATACAGAATGTAAATGTATACATGAAGAGGGGTAGAATCAAGTATTCAGTATGCCAGGAGGGCATGATTGGCCAAATCAAGGTAGATATAGTGATTAAAGCACGAAAATAAGGACTTGCCTGACTTTTTTAAAATGCACTTGTCCCGGACTAGTGACTTGGAAAATTTTACTTGCCCGACTTCAAAAATGAATAGTCTGGGATGTCTGGCTATGGGATTTGCTCAGCCCTGTATGCACAGGATTTTTATGTTATGAAATAATATATTAAACAAAAAAGGCCAAACACTGTTTTTAGATATTTGAAAGACTTGATACCGCAATACCAGAATCAATCACTTGCACTGAAAGAAATCATGATGTGGATCGTAGAGAAGTCAAATGATGAAAATGAACTGCAATTATATTCTCTGGTTAGTTGAAAATTGCATCTGCAAGACCACTCAATTGCAGCATATCACATGGCACAACATACAGTATCTTTCAAGGCATGGGAATCTAGCCAATCAAATTACAGCACACATCTATGTACAAATAAAGGTATTTACAGACCAAGTAGCTACCTGTTATCAACAGGTACATGGAAGCAGGACCTGTCCATAAATGTGAATCCTACATGACCTTGACCTGAATAATTGCAATATCACCTGTTATGTGACCTTGACTTCGACCATGACATGATTGAGTGCAAGAATTCCACTATGTACAAATAAAGGTATTCAAAGACCAAGTGGCTAGCTAAACTTCTTCCTAAATGACCTTGACCTGAATAATTGGATGTTGTGTGACTTCGACCTTGACCATGACATGGACGAGTGCAAGAATTGCACTATATTGATGATGACAATATCAACGTGTTATTGACCCTGACCATGAATAACATCATTAATGGATGCAATAACGTTGCCGAAAAGGTCTCAATTCCACGAGAAACTGCTGAATCACACCTTTTCAGTTATTCCTTCCAAATAAGGTGCCTTCTGAACCCTGCCCCACTCCCCCCATATAAAACTTTCCTGGAAGTTGGACCCATCCATAAATTTTAATCCTATATGTACCGGAAACTATGCCAAATGAGGCACAGCTTTATAAAAAGTCAAATCATTCTAAACCTAACACTAACACACTGCTATCTAAGCCTAACAGACCTATTCTAAAGCCCTAATTAAGAGAGCAAAGTAGTCATCACTATTCGCAAACCCAAGTGCAAATGGTCAGAAAGAGACCAAATCATGCACCAGAGTGGTCTGCAAATATGAACACAAAATAATGAATCAAACAAAACAAAAACATTAGTATCCAGTGTTCTCCTTATTTACATGTAAGCTGTGCCTTGTCTCTACCTAAGTCCGGATTTCCTTACTGTAAATATAAATGTTTAATGGGTACTGCAGGCCCCTACCTATACCCCACCCCACCCCCCTTCCTCCCATAATGTTACCTCCACCCACAAGTAACCCTTACCCCCACTGTACCCACCCCCTTCCTGCTGTACCCTTTCAATAACCTATTCTCCAGGCACCTCATAATAAATCCCCAATTTTTATGTCCCTACAAAATTTCCTTAAAAGTAACACCCAGGCAGTTCCAATCATTGTAGGAAAAGTGAAAATGGAATGACCTTTTTAGGAAGTATGTAGCCATGTCTCCAGTATCTGTCCCAAAACATCACAGTGATGCCATGCATTTAAATTCAAACGACTGTCTCTTGGGCTTCAGGTACAGGTCTGATGTATCAAAAGAGCCATGTGCAAGGGAGTGCACTACAACAGGCCTGGTACTTGCAGCTGGCACAATAGGCTATATACATGGGAGAATTCATTTGTGGCTGTCATAAATAGAGGGTTTCACTCCAATGGGGAGCTAAGGACATGGCAAAGAGAAAATCAGCAGCTAATGGAAGTGCTATCTCAGGGAAAATCAGTAAACAAATCTAATTTTTGACTTGACTTTCCCTCCTGGTAAATCTTCAACCTCTTGCTGCATCTAAATGATGCACAGTGTAAAAACCAATCAGCAGTGCCTGCTATAATATGAATGCTGGCTGACCCGGTCACCAATACTTTACACCTGTTAAAGTTTGCCTTGATAAAAGATCTGAATCCATGCCAAAATGTTAACATTTAAAACCTGTGCTTCAATAACAAACCATAATAATTTCATATGACATGCTTTATTTAATAGCCAAAGTGCAGAGACATCTCTCTTGTTTAATTTGAATTTTGAACTGTGCACCATTAACTTGTATCGTCTCTGAGTGTATAGTTGCAGCTTTTATAGACTCTGGTGAGATAGCCCTAACTAGTCCTAACCAATTTGGAATAGCCATCACTTTGAATATGACCTACAAATATTGCCATATCTAGCAGACCTACTATTCACAAGTGTAGCTGTCCACTCTGGGTCAACTGTTACAGGTAGTACCGTCTACTGTTACTTATGGTAGCAGGCGCAGCCAGAAATGACACAGACCAAAAAAAAAAGCATCAATGCAAATGTGAACAATAGGTCATGTCACATCAGTTGTACCAGTAAATACCCTGAAATATATTAGTCATTTACCTTGACCTTTAACCTCTTTGACCCCAAAATCAATAGCCTTTTTCCTTACCCCAAGTGCAAGCCATGCAAACTTTGGTTCAGGTATGTCATGTACAAGTAATGTTATTGTGTGCAAATCACATTAGTAAGAAATGGACTGACAGATGGATAGATGAACAGATGGATAGACATCAGAATATATTGCTATATCTAGCACACCTACTTACATAATACATATAAATATACAAATAAATAAGCACCCCACCATACTGCCTTCCAAAACAGTACCTCCACCCACAAGTAACCTTTACCCCCAATTTACCCCAAATCCCCAATTTGTATGTCCTTACATTAACCCTAAAATTAACACCCCAGGCAGTCCCAAATGCCAAATGTTTAATGGGTACTGCAATCCCCTAGTACCCACATTAAACACCATCCTATGCCCCCGAAAACATTCCTTCCATCTAGGAGAAACCGTTATGCCCATTTTACCCCAAATCCCCAATTTTTATGTCCCTACATTAGCCTTAAAATTAACACCCCGGGCAGTCCCAAATGCCAAATGTTTAATGGGTACTGCAATCCCCTAGTACCCGCCTATAACACCACCCTCCACCCAGGAGTAAACTTTATCCCATTTTACCCAAAAACCCAATTTTTATGTCCTTACATTAACCCTAAAATTAACACCCCGGGCAGTCCCAAATGCCAAATGTTTAATGGGTACTGCAATCCCCTAGTACCCGCCTGTAACACCACCCTCTGCCCCCCTAAAACATTCCCAGGCTTGGGATGGGACAGGACGGGACAAGGCAAGACACACAAGACTGATGTAACACACCAACAAATGCATAAACACACAAGTATAGACAACAGGGTACGGCACAGGACAGGAAAAGACAAGACAAGACACACAAGACAAGTAAAACACCAACAAATGTATACACACAAGCACAGACAACAGGGTACGGCAATGGACGGGACATGACACACAAGACATGTAACATACCAACAAACGCATACACACAAGCACTGACAACAGGGAACGGCAGAGGACAGGACAAGACACACAAGACATGTAACACACCAACAAATGCATACACACAAGCACAGACAACAGGATACGGCACAGGACGGGACACGACAAGACAAGACACACAAGATATGTAGCACAAACAAATGCATACACACAAGCACAGACAACAGGGTATGCCAACGGACGGGACAAGACAAGACAAGACACACAAGACATGTAACACACCAACAAATGCATACACACAAGCACAGACAACAGGATACGGCAACGGATGGGACAAGACACACAAGACATGTAACACACAAACAAATGCATACACACAAGCAGAGAAAACAGGGAACGGCACAGGACGGGACAAGACACACAAGACATGTAACACAGCAACAAATGCATATACACAAGCACAGACAACAGAGTACAGCACAGGACGGGACAAGACAGACACGACATGTAACACACCATGCTGATTGTGATACCCATGTCCTGCCATGCTTATTGTGATACCTATGTCTTGCCATGCTGACTGTGATACCCATGTCTTTTAATGCTATTGTGATACTTATGTCTTGCCATGCTATTGTGATGCCTATGTCTTGCCATGCTGACTGTGATATCTATGTCTTGCCATGCTAATTGTGATACCTATGTCTTGCCATGCTGACTGTGATACCCATGTCTTGCCATGCTATTGTGATACATATGTCTTGCCATGCTATTGTGATGCCTATGTTTGGCCATGCCATTACAATGATACCCATGTCTTGCCATGCTGATTTTGATACCTATGTCTTGCCATGCTGATTGTGATACCTATGTCTTGCCATGCCATTACAATGATACCCATGTCCTGCCATGCTAATTGTGATACCATGTCTTGCCATGCTATTGTGATGCCTATGTCTTGCCATGCTGACTGTGATACCTATGTCTTGCCATGCTGATTGCGATACCCATGTCTTGCCATGCCATTACAATGATACCCATGTCTTGCCATGCTAATTGTGATACCATGTCTTGCCATGCTATTGTGATGCCTATGTCTTGCCATGCTGACTGTGATACCTATGTCTTGCCATGCTGATTGTGATACCCATGTCTTGCCATGCCATTACAATGATACCCATGTCTTGCCATGCTGATTGTGATACCCATGTCCTGCCATGCTGATTGTGATACCTATGTCTTGCTATGCTGATTGTGATACCTATGTCTTGCCATGCTGATTGTGATACCCATGTCTTGCCATACCATTACAATGATACCCATGTCTTGCCATGCTGATTGTGATACCCATGTCCTGCCATGCTTACTGTGATACCTATGTCTTGCCATGCTGATTGTGATACCTATGTCTTGCCATGCTGACTGTGATACCCATGTCTTGCCATGCTATTGTGATACCTATGTCTTGCCATGCTATTGTGATGCCTATGTCTTGCCATGCTGACTGTGATATCTGTCTTGCCATGTTAATTGTGATACCTGTCTTGCCATGCTGACTGTGATACCCATGTCTTGCCATGCTAATTGTGATACCATGTCTTGCCATGCTATTGTGATGCCTATGTCTTGCCATGCTGACTGTGATACCTATGTCTTGCCATGCTGATTGTGATACCCATGTCTTGCCATGCCATTACAATGATATCCATGTCTTGACATGCTGATTGTGATACCCATGTCCTGCCATGCTGATTGTGATACCTATGACTTCCTATGCTGATTGTGATACCTATGTCTTGCCATGCTGATTGTGATACCCATGTCTTGCCATGCTGATTGTGATACCCATGTCTTGCCATACCATTACAATGATACCCATGTCTTGCCATGCTGATTGTGATACCCATGTCCTGCCATGCTTACTGTGATACCTATGTCTTGCCATGCTATTGTGATGCCTATGTTTGGCCATGCCATTACAATGATACCCATGTCTTGCCATGCTGATTGTGATACCTATGTCTTGCCATGCCATTACAATGATACCCATGTCCTGCCATGCTAATTGTGATACCATGTCTTGCCATGCTATTGTGATGCCTATGTCTTGCCATGCTGACTGTGATACCTATGTCTTGCCATGCTGATTGTGATACCCATGTCTTGCCATGCCATTACAATGATATCCATGTCTTGCCATGCTGATTGTGATACCCATGTCCTGCCATGCTGATTGTGATACCTATGTCTTGCCATACCATTACAATGATACCCATGTTTTGCCATGCTGATTGTGATACCCATGTCCTGCCATACCATTACAATGATACCCATGTTTTGCCATGCTGATTGTGATACCCATGTCCTGCCATGCTGATTGTGATACCTATGTCTTGCTATGCTGATTGTGATACCTATGTCTTGCCATGCTGATTGTGATACCCATGTCTTGCCATACCATTACAATGATACCCATGTTTTGCCATGCTGATTGTGATACCCATGTCCTGCCATGCTGATTGTGATACCTATGTCTTGCCATGCTGATTGTGATACCCATGTCTTGCCATACCATTACAATGATACCCATATTTTGCCAATGCTGATTGTGATACCCATGTCCTGCCATGCTGATTGTGATACCCATGTCCTGCCATGCTTACTGTGATACCTATGTCTTGCCATGCTGATTGTGATACCTATGTCTTGCCATGCGGACTGTGATACCCATGTCTTTTAATGCTATTGTGATACCTATGTCTTGCCATGCTATTGTGATGCCTATGTCTTGCCATGCTGACTGTGATATCTATGTCTTGCCATGCTAATTGTGATACCTGTCTTGCCATGCTGACTGTGATACCCATGTCTTGCCATGCTATTGTGATACATATGTCTTGCCATGCTATTATGATGCCTATGTTTGGCCATGCCATTACAATGATACCCATGTCTTGCCATGCTGATTGTGATACCTATGTCTTGCCATGCCATTACAATGATACCCATGTCCTGCCATGCTAATTGTGATACCATGTCTTGCCATGCTATTGTGATGCCTATGTCTTGCCATGCTGATTGTGATACCTATGTCTTGCCATGCCATTACAATGATACCCATGTCCTGCCATGCTAATTGTGATACCATGTCTTGCCATGCTATTGTGATGCCTATGTTTGGCCATGCCATTACAATGATACCCATGTCTTGCCATGCTGATTGTGATACCTATGTCTTGCCATGCCATTACAATGATACCCATGTCCTGCCATGCTAATTGTGATACCATGTCTTGCCATGCTATTGTGATGCCTATGTCTTGCCATGCTGACTGTGATACCTATGTCTTGCCATGCTGATTGCGATACCCATGTCTTGCCATGCCATTACAATGATACCCATGTCTTGCCATGCTAATTGTGATACCATGCCTTGCCATGCTATTGTGATGCCTATGTCTTGCCATGCTGACTGTGATACCTATGTCTTGCCATACTGATTGTGATACCCATGTCTTGCCATGCCATTACAATGATATCCATGTCTTGCCATGCTGATTGTGATACCCATGTCCTGCCATGCTGATTGTGATACCTATGTCTTGCTATGCTGATTGTGATACCTATGTCTTGCCATGCTGATTGTGATACCCATGTCTTGCCATACCATTACAATGATACCCATGTTTTGCCATGCTGATTGTGATACCCATGTCCTGCCATGCTTACTGTGATACCTATGTCTTGCCATGCTGATTGTGATACCTATGTCTTGCCATGCGGACTGTGATACCCATGTCTTTTAATGCTATTGTGATACCTATGTCTTGCCATGCTATTGTGATGCCTATGTCTTGCCATGCTGACTGTGATATCTATGTCTTGCCATGCTAATTGTGATACCTGTCTTGCCATGCTGACTGTGATACCCATGTCTTGCCATGCTAATTGTGATACCTATGTCTTGCCATGCTATTGTGATGCCTATGTCTTGCCATGCTGACTGTGATACCTATGTCTTGCCATGCTGATTGTGATACCTATGTCTTGCCATGCCATTACAATGATACCCATGTCTTGCCATGCTAATTGTGATACCATGTCTTGCCATGCTATTGTGATGCCTATGTCTTGCCATGCTGACTGTGATACCTATGTCTTGCCATGCTGATTGTGATACCCATGTCTTGCCATGCCATTACAATGATACCCATGTCTTGCCATGCTGATTGTGATACCCATGTCCTGCCATGCTGATTGTGATACCTATGTCTTGCTATGCTGATTGTGATACCTATGTCTTGCCATGCTGATTGTGATACCCATGTCTTGCCATGCCATTACAATGATACCCATGTCTTGCCATGCTGATTGTGATACCCATGTCTTGCCATGCTATTGTGATGCCTATGTCTTGCCATGCTATTGTGATGCCTATGTCTTGCCATGCTGACTGTGATACCTATGTCTTGCCATGCTAATTGTGATACCTATGTCTTGCCATGCTGACTGTGATACCCATGTCTTGCCATGCTATTGTGATACATATGTCTTGCCATGCTATTGTGATGCCTATGTTTGGCCATGCCATTACAATGATACCCATGTCTTGCCATGCTGATTTTGATACCTATGTCTTGCCATGCTGATTGTGATACCTATGTCCTGCCATGCCAATACAATGATACCCATGTCCTGCCATGCTAATTGTGATACCATGTCTTGCCATGCTATTGTGATGCCTATGTCTTGCCATGCTGACTGTGACACCCATGTCTTGCCATGCTGATTGTGATACCCATGTCCTGCCATGCTGATTGTGATACCTATGTCTTGCTATGCTGATTGTGATACCTATGTCTTGCCATGCTGATTGTGATACCCATGTCTTGCCATACCATTACAATGATACCCATGTCTTGCCATGCTGATTGTGATACCCATGTCCTGCCATGCTTACTGTGATACCTATGTCTTGTCATGCTGATTGTGATACCTATGTCTTGCCATGCGGACTGTGATTCCCATGTCTTTTAATGCTATTGTGATACCTATGTCTTGCCATGCTATTGTGATGCCTATGTCTTGCCAACAGGGTACGGCACAGGACGGGACAAGACAAGACACACAAGACATGTAACACAAACAAATGCATACACACAAGCAGAGAAAACGGAACGGCACAGGACGGGACAAGACACACAAGACATGTAACACAGCAACAAATACATATACACAAGCACAGACAACAGGGTACAGCACAGGACGGGACAAGACAAGACACAAGACAAGTAACAGACCAACAAATGCATACAGACGAGCACAGACAACAGGGTACAGCACAGGACGGGACAAGACAAGACACACAAGACATGTAACACAAACAAATGCATACACACAAGCACAGACAACAGATATGCCAACGGAAGGGAAAAGACAAGACAAGACACACAAGACATGTAACACACCAACAAATGCATACACACGAGCACAGACAACAGGGTACGGCACAGGATGGGACAAGACAAGACACACAAGACATGTAACACAAACAAATGCATACACACAAGCACAGACAACAGGTATGCCAACGGACGGGACAAGACAAGACAAGACACACAAGACATGTAACACACCAACAAATGCATACACACGAGCACAGACAACAGGGTACAGCACAGGACGGGACAAGACAAGACACACAAGACATGTAACACAAACAAATGCATACACACAAGCACAGACAACAGGTATGCTAACGGACGGGACAAGACAAGACAAGACACACAAGACATGTAACACACCAACAAATGCATACACACGAGCACAGACAACAGGGTACAGCACAGGACGGGACGAGACACACATGACATGTAACACACCAACAAATGCATACACACAAGCACAGACAACAGGGTACGGTGCAGGACAGGACAAGACAAACAAGACACGTAACACACCAACAAATGCATACACACAAGCACAGACAACAGGATACGGCAACGGATGGGACAAGACACACAAGACATGTAAGACACAAACAAATGCATACACACAAGCAGAGACAACAGGGAACGGCACAGGACGGGACAAGACACACACGACATGTAACACACCAACAAATGCATATACACAGGCACAGACAACAGGGTACGGCACAGGACGGGACAAGACAAGACACACAAGACATGTAACACAAACAAATGCATACACACAAGCACAGACAACAGGTATGCAAACGGACGGGACAAGACAAGACAAGAAAAACAAGACATGTAACACAGCAACAAATGCATACACACGAGCACAGACAACAGGGTACAGCACAGTATGGGACAAGACACACACAACATGTAACACACCAACAAATGCATACACACAAGCACAGACAACAGGGTACGGCACAGGACAGGACAAGACAAGACACACAAGACATGTAACACAAACAAATGCATACACACAAGCACAGACAACAGGTATGCCAACGGACGGGACAAGACAAGACAAGACACACAAGACATGTAACACACCAACAAATGCATACACACGAGCACAGACAACAGGGTACAGCACAGGACGGGACAAGACAAGACACACAAGACATGTAACACAAACAAATGCATACACACAAGCACAGACAACAGATATGCCAACGGACGGGACAAGACAAGACAAGACACACAAGGCATGTAACACGCCAACAAATGCATACACACGAGCACAGACAACAGGGTACAGCACAGGACGGGACAAGACAAGACACACAAGACATGTAACACAAACAAATGCATACACACAAGCACAGACAACAGATATGCCAACGGACGGGACAAGACAAGACACACAAGACATGTAACACAAACAAATGCATAGACAAAAGCACAGACAACAGGGAAAGCACAGGACGGGACAAGACAAGACACACAAGACATGTAACACAGCAACAAATGCATATACACAAGCACAGACAACAGGGCACGGCACAGGACGGGACAAGACAAGACACACAAGACATGTAACACACAAACAAATGAATCCACACAAGCAGAGACAACAGGGAACGGCACAGGACGGGAGAAGAAACACAAGACATGTAACACAGCAACAAATGCATACACACAACCACAGACAACAGGGTACAGCACAGGACGGGACAAGACAAGACACACAAGACATGTAACACAAACAAATACATACACACAAGCATAGACAACAGGCATGCCAACGGACGGGACAAGACAAGACAAGACACACAAGACATGTAACACACCAACAAATGCATACACACGAGCACAGACAACAGGGTACAGCACAGGACGGGACGAGACACACATGACATGTAACACACCAACAAATGCATACACACAAGCACAGACAACAGGGTACGGCACAGGACAGGACAAGACAAACAAGACACGTAACACACCAACAAATGCATACACACAAGCACAGACAACAGGATACGGCAACGGATGGGACAAGACACACAAGACATGTAACACACCAACAAATGCATACACACAAGCACAGACAACAGGATACGGCACAGGACGGGACAAGACACACAAGACATGTAACACAGCAACAAATGCATATACACAAGCACAGACAACAGGGTACGGCACAGGACGGGACAAGACAAGACACACAAGACATGTAACACAAACAAATGCATACACACAAGCACAGACAACAGGTATGCCAACGGACGGGACAAGACAAGACAAGACACACAAGACATGTAACACACCAACAAATGCATACACACGAGCACAGACAACAGGGTACAGCACAGGACGGGACAAGACAAGACACACAAGACATGTAACACAAACAAATGCATACACACAAGCACAGACAACAGGTATGCCAACGGACGGGACAAGACAAGACAAGACACACAAGACATGTAACACACCAACAAATGCATACACACGAGCACAGACAACAGGGTACAGCACAGGACGGGACAAGACACACAAGACATGTAACACACCAACAAATGAATACACACGAGCACAGACAACAGGGCACAGCACAGGATGGGACGAGACACACACGACATGTAACACACCAACAAATGCATACACACAAGCACAGACAACAGGGTAGGGCACAGGATGGGACAAGACAAGACAAGACACACAAGACATGTAACACACCAACAAATGCATACACACGAGCACAGACAACAGGGTACAGCACAGGACGGGACGAGACACACACGACATGTAACACACCAACAAATGCATACACACAAGCACAGACAACAGAGTACGGCACAGGACATGACAAGACAAGACACACAAGACATGTAACACAAACAAATGCATACACACAAGCACAGACAACAGGTTTGCCAACGGACGGGACAAGACAAGACAAGACACACAAGACATGTAACACAAACAAATGCATACACACAAGCACAGACAACAGGTTTGCCAACGGACGGGACAAGACAAGACAAGACACACAAGACATGTAACACAAACAAATGCATACACACAAGCACAGACAACAGGGTATGCACGGACAGGACAGGACAAGACAAGACACACAAGACATGTAACACACCAACAAATGCATACACACGAGCACAGACAACAGGGTACAGCACAGGACGGGACAAGACACACAAGACATGTAACACACCAACAAATGCATACACACAAGCACAGACAACAGGGTACGGCACAGGACGGGACAAGACAAGACACACAAGACATGTAACACAAACAAATGCATACACACAAGCACAGACAACAGGTATGCCAACGGACGGGACAAGACAAGACAAGACACACAAGACATGTAACACGCCAACAAATGCATACACACGAGCACAGACAACAGGGTACAGCACAGGACGGGACAAGACAAGACACACAAGACATGTAACACAAACAAATGCATACACACAAGCACAGACAACAGGTATGCCAACGGACGGGACAAGACAAGACAAGACACACAAGACATGTAACACACCAACAAATGCATACACACAAGCACAGACAACAGGGTACAGCACAGGACTGGACAAGAAACACACGACATGTAACACACCAACAAATGCATACACACAAGCACAGACAACAGGGTACGGCACAGGACGCGACAAGACAAGACACACAAGACATGTAACACAAACAAATGCATACACAAGCACAGACAACAGGTATGCCAACGGACGGGACAAGACAAGACAAGACACACAAGACATGTAACACACCAACAAATGCATACACACGAGCACAGACAACAGGGTACAGCACAGGATGGGACGAGACACACACGACATGTAACACACCAACAAATGCATACACACAAGCACAGACAACAGGGTACGGCACAGAACAGGACAAGACAAGACACACAAGACATGTAACACAAACAAATGCATACACACAAGCACAGACAACAGGGTATGCCAACGGACGGGACAAGACAAGACAAGACACACAAGACATGTAACACAGCAACAAATGCATACACACAAGCACAGACAACAGGGTACAGCACAGGACGGGACAAGACAAGACACACAAGACATGTAACACAAACAAATGCATACACACAAGCACAGACAACAGGTATGCCAACGGACGGGACAAGACAAGACAAGACACACAAGACATGTAACACACCAACAAATGCATACACACGAGCACAGACAACAGGGTACAGCACAGGACGGGACAAGACAAGACACACAAGACATGTAACACAAACAAATGCATACACACAAGCACAGACAACAGGTATGCCAACGGACGGGACAAGACAAGACAAGACACACAAGACATGTAACACACCAACAAATGCATACACACGAGCACAGACAACAGGGTACAGCACAGGACGGGACAAGACAAGACACACAAGACATGTAACACACCAACAAATGCATACACACAAGCACAGACAACAGGGAACGGCACAGGACGGGACAAGACACACAAGACATGTAACACAGCAACAAATGCATACACACAAGCACAGACAACAGGGTACGGCACAGGACGGGACAAGACAAGACAAGACACACAAGACATGTAACACACCAACAAATGCATACACACGAGCACAGACAACAGGGTACAGCACAGGACGGGACGAGACACACACAACATGTAACACACCAACAAATGCATACACACAAGCACAGACAAAAGAGTACGGCACAGGACATGACAAGACAAGACACACAAGACATGTAACACAAAACAAATGCATACACACAAGCACAGACAACAGGTTTGCCAACGGACGGGACAAGACAAGACAAGACACACAAGACATGTAACACAAACAAATGCATACACACAAGCACAGACAACAGGTTTGCCAACGGACGGGACAAGACAAGACAAGACACACAAGACATGTAACACAAACAAATGCATACACACAAGCACAGACAACAGGTATGCAAACGGACGGGACAAGACAAGACAAGGCAGACAAGACATGTAACACACCAATGCATGCATACACACGAGCACAGACAACAGGGTACAGCACAGGACGGGACGAGACACACACGACATGTAACACACCAACAAATGCATACACACAAGCACAGACAACAGGGAACGGCACAGGACGGGACAAGACACACAAGACATGTAACACAAACAAATGCATACACACAAGCACAGACAACAGGTATGCCAACGGACGGGACAAGACAAGACAAGACACACAAGACATGTAACACAGCAACAAATGCATACACACGAGCACAGACAACAGGGTACAGCACAGGACGGGACAAGACAAGACACACAAGACATGTAACACAAACAAATGCATACACACAAGCACAGACAACAGGTATGGCAACTGACGGGACAAGACAAGACAAGACACACAAGACATATAACACACCAACAAAAGCATACACACAAGCACAGACAACAGGGTACAGCACAGGACGGGACGAGACACACACGACATGTAACACACCAACAAATGCATACACACAAGCACAGACAACAGGGTACAGCACAGGACGGGA
Source organism: Margaritifera margaritifera (assembly GCA_029931535.1). Classification (NCBI taxonomy): domain Eukaryota; kingdom Metazoa; phylum Mollusca; class Bivalvia; order Unionida; family Margaritiferidae; genus Margaritifera; species Margaritifera margaritifera. The sequence continues at coordinate 20,546 of JAQPZY010000166.1, forward strand.
CAAGACAAGACACACAAGACATGTAACACAAACAAATGCATACACACAAGCACAGACAACAGGTATGCCAACGGACGGGACAAGACAAGACAAGACACACAAGACATGTAACACACCAACAAATGCATACACACGAGCACAGACAACAGGGTACAGCACAGGACGGGACGAGACACACACGACATGTAACACACCAACAAATGCATACACACAAGCACAGACAACAGGGTACGGCACAGGACAGGACAAGACAAGACACACAAGACATGTAACACAAACAAATGCATACACACAAGCACAGACAACAGGTATGCCAACGGACGGGACAAGACAAGACAAGACACACAAGACATGTAACACAGCAACAAATGCATACACACGAGCACGGACAACAGGGTACAGCACAGGACGGGACAAGACAAGACACACAAGACATGTAACACAAACAAATGCATACACACAAGCACAGACAACAGGTTTGCCAACGGACGGGACAAGACAAGACAAGACACACAAGACATGTAACACAAACAAATGCATACACACAAGCACAGACAACAGGTTTGCCAACGGACGGGACAAGACAAGACAAGACACACAAGACATGTAACACAAACAAATGCATACACACAAGCACAGACAACAGGTATGCCAACGGACGGGACAAGACAAGACAAGGCAGACAAGACATGTAACACACCAATGCATGCATACACACGAGCACAGACAACAGGGTACAGCACAGGACGGGACGAGACACACACGACATGTAACACACCAACAAATGCATACACACAAGAACAGACAACAGGGTATGGCACAGGACAGGACAAGACAAGACACACAAGACATGTAACACAAACAAATGCATACACACAAGCACAGACAACAGGTATGCCAACGGACGGGACAAGACAAGACAAGACACACAAGACATGTAACACAGCAACAAATGCATACACACGAGCACAGACAACAGGGTACAGCACAGGACGGGACAAGACAAGACACACAAGACATGTAACACAAACAAATGCATACACACAAGCACAGACAACAGGTATGCCAACGGACGGGACAAGACAAGACAAGACACACAAGACATGTAACACACCAACAAATGCATACACACGAGCACAGACAACAGGGTACAGCACAGGACGGGACGAGACACACACGACATGTAACACACCAACAAATGCATACACACAAGCACAGACAACAGGGTACGGCACAGGACGCGACAAGACAAGACACACAAGACATGTAACACAAACAAATGCATACACACAAGCACAGACAACAGGTATGCCAACGGACGGGACAAGACAAGACAAGACACACAAGACATGTAACACACCAACAAATGCATACACACGAGCACAGACAACAGGGTACAGCACAGGATGGGACGAGACACACACGACATGTAACACACCAACAAATGCATACACACAAGCACAGACAACAGGGTACGGCACAGGACGGGACAAGACAAGACACACAAGACATGTAACACAAACAAATGCATACACACAAGCACAGACAACAGGTATGCCAACGGACGGGACAAGACAAGACAAGACACACAAGACATGTAACACAGCAACAAATGCATACACACGAGCACAGACAACAGGGTACAGCACAGGACGGGACAAGACAAGACACACAAGACATGTAACACAAACAAATGCATACACACAAGCACAGACAACAGGTATGCCAACGGACGGGACAAGACAAGACAAGACACACAAGACATGTAACACACCAACAAATGCATACACACAAGCACAGACAACAGGGTACAGCACAGGACGGGACGAGACACACACGACATGTAACACACCAACAAATGCATACACACAAGCACAGACAACAGGGTACGGCACAGGACACGACAAGACAAGACACACAAGACATGTAACACAAACAAATGCATACACACAAGCACAGACAACAGGGTACGGCACAGGACGGGACAAGACAAGACACACAAGACATGTAACACAAACAAATGCATACACACAAGCACAGACAACAGGTATGCCAACGGACGGGACAAGACAAGACAAGACACACAAGACATGTAACACACCAACAAATGCATACACACGAGCACAGACAACAGGGTACAGCACAGGACGGGACAAGACAAGACACACAAGACATGTAACACAAACAAATGCATACACACAAGCACAGACAACAGGTATGCCAACGGACGGGACAAGACAAGACAAGACACACAAGACATGTAACACACCAACAAATGCATACACACGAGCACAGACAACAGGGTACAGCACTGGACGGGACAAGACACACACGACATGTAACACACCAACAAATGCATACACACAATCTCAGACAACAGGGTACGGCACAGGACAGGACAAGACAAACAAGACACGTAACACACCAACAAATGCATACACACAAGCACAGACAACAGGTATGCCAACGGATGGGACAAGACAAGACACACAAGACATGTAACACACCAACAAATGCATACACACGAGCACAGACAACAGGGTACAGGACAGGAAGGGACGAGACACGCATGACATGTAACACACCAACAAATGCATACACACAAGCACAGACAACAGGGTACGGCACAGGACAGGACAAGACAAACAAGACACGAAAACACACCAACAAATGCATACACACAAGCACAGACAACAGGGTAGGGCACAGGATGGGACAAGACAAGACAAGACACACAAGACATGTCACACACCAACAAATGCATACACACGAGCACAGACAACAGGGTACAGCACAGGACGGGACGAGACACACACGACATGTAACACACCAACAAATGCATACACAGAAGCACAGACAACAGGGTATGGCACAGGACATGACAAGACAAGACACACAAGACATGTAACACAAACAAATGCATACACACAAGCACAGACAACAGGTATGCCAACAGACGGGACAAGACAAGACAAGACACACAAGACATGTAACACACCAACAAATGCATACACACGAGCACAGACAACAGGGTACAGCACAGGACGGGACAAGACAAGACACACAAGACATGTAACACAAACAAATGCATACACACAAGCACAGACAACAGGTATGCCAACGGACGGGACAAAACACACAAGACATGTAACACACAAACAAATGCATACACACAAGCAGAGACAACAGGGAATGGCACAGGACGGGAGAAGACACACAAGACATGTAACACAGCAACAAATGCATATACACAAGCACAGACAACAGGGTACGGCACAGGACGGGACAAGACAAGACACACAAGACATGTAACACAAACAAATGCATACACACAAGCACAGACAACAGGTATGCCAACGGACGGGACAAGACAAGACAAGACACACAAGACATGTAACACACCAACAAATGCATACACACGAGCACAGACAACAGGGTACAGCACAGGACGGGACAAGACAAGACACACAAGACATGTAACACAAACAAATGCATACACACAAGCACAGACAACAGGTATGCCAACGGACGGGACAAGACAAGACAAGACACACAAGACATGTAACACACCAACAAATGCATACACACGAGCACAGACAACAGGGTACAGCACAGGACGGGACAAGACACACACGACATGTAACACACCAACAAATGCATACACACAAGCACAGACAACAGGGTACGGCACAGGACAGGACAAGACAAACAAGACATGTAACACACAAACAAATGCATACACACAAGCACAGACAACAGGGAACGGCACAGGATGGGACAAGACACACAAGACATGTAACACACAAACAAATGCATACACACAAGCACAGACAACAGGGTACGGCACAGGACGGGACAAGACACACAAGACATGTAACACACCAACAAATGCATACACACGAGCACAGACAACAGGGTACAGCACAGGACGGGACAAGACAAGACACACAAGACATGTAACACAAACAAATGCATACACACAAGCACAGACAACAGGTATGCCAACGGACGGGACAAGACAAGACAAGACACACAAGACATGTAACACACCAACAAATGCATACACATGACCACAGACAACAGGGTACAGCACAGGACGGGACAAGACACACACGACATGTAACACACCAACAAATGCATACACACAACCACAGACAACAGGGTACGGCACAGGACAGGACAAGACTAACAAGACATGTAACACACAAACAAATGCATACACACAAGCACAGACAACAGGATACGGCAACGGATGGGACAAGACACACAAGACATGTAACATACAAACAAATGCATACACACAAGCACAGACAACAGGGAACGGCACAGGATGGGACAAGACACACAAGACATGTAACACAGCAACAAATGCATATACACAAGCACAGACAACAGGGTACGGCACAGGACGGGACAAGAGAAGACACACAAGACATGTAACACACCAACAAATGCATACACACAGGCACAGACAACAGGGAATGGCACAGGACGGGACAAGACAAGACACACAAGACATGTAACACACCAACAAATGCATACACACAAGCACAGACAACAGGGTACGGCACAGGACGGGACAAGACAAGATACAAAAGACATGTAACACACAAACAAATGCATACACACAAGCAGACAACAATGTACGGCACAGGATGGGACAAGATGAGACAAGACATGTAACACACCAACAAATGCATACACATAAGCACAGACAAGAGGGTACGGCACAGGACGGGACAAGACCAGACAAGACACATAGACATGTAACACACCAGCAAATGCATACACACGAGCACAGACAACAGGGTACGGGACAAGACAAGACACACAAGACATGTAACACACCAACAAATGCATACACACAAGCACAGACAACAGGGTACGGCACAGGACGGGACAAGACAAGACAATGAACAGGACAAGAGACAAGACAATAGACATGACAAGATACAAGACAATGGACACGAGAAGATACAAGACAAGAGACAAGACAAGATAATAAACAGGACAAGAGAGAAGACAATGGACACGACAAGATACAAGAGGCAAGAGTAGACGATGGACAGGACAAGAGACAAAAACAAGACACGGGATGGGACAAGAGACAAGACAAAAACAATACACAGGGGAAGACAACACACATGACAAGACAAGGGACAGGACAAAGGACAAGACAACACAACTGACAGGGCAAGAGAAGACAATGGTGATGACGATCTAGATGATGACGATCTCGATGATGATCTTGATGACGACGCTGACAATCTAGATGATGACGATCCTGATGATGACGATCAAAAAGATGACGATCCTGATGATGACGATCTCAAAGATGACGATCTTGATGATGGGAAGATGACGATCTCGATGATGACAGTCGCAGGTAGTACCGTCTACTTCTACTTACGGTAGCAGGTGATGCCTGACCTGACTCTCTCATATATATATGATGAAGTCTATTCATGACTAGAGACACTGTATGAGGAGGAGGTGGATGGTGATGAGGTTGATGATGATTATGATGTTGATGATGACAATGGACAGGACAAAAGGCAAGAGAAGACGATGGACAGGACAAGAGACAAAACAAGGGGCAGGACAAGAGACAAGACAAGACAATGAACAGGACAAGAGACAAGACAATGGACACGACAAGATACAAGACAAGACATGGGACAGGACAAGAGACAAGACAAAAACAAGACACGGGATGGGACAAGAGACAAGACAAAAACAATACACAGGGGAAGACAACACACATGACAAGACAAGGGACAGGACAAAGGACAAGACAACACAACTGACAGGGCAAGAGAAGACAATGGTGATGACGATCTAGATGATGACGATCTCGATGATGATCTTGATGACGACGCTGACAATCTAGATGATGACGATCCTGATGATGACGATCCTGATGATGACGATCTCAAAGATGACGATCTTGATGATGGGAAGATGACGATCTCGATGATGACAGTCGCAGGTAGTACCGTCTACTTCTACTTACGGTAGCAAGTGATGCCTGACCTGACTATCTCATATATATATGATGAAGTCTATTCATGACTAGAGACACTGTATGAGGAGGAGGTGGATGGTGATGAGGTTGATGATGATTATGATGTTGATGATGACAATGGACAGGACAAAAGGCAAGAGAAGACGATGGGCAGGACAAGAGACAAAAACAAGACACGGGATGGGACAAGAGACAAGACAAAAGCAATACACAGGGGAAGACAACACACATGACAAGACAAGGGACAGGACAAAGGACAAGACAACACAATTGACAGGGCAAGAGAAGACAATGGTGATGACGATGAAAATGATGACGATCTCGATGATGATCTTGATGACGACGCTGACAATCTAGATGATGACGATCAAAAAGATGACGATCCTGATGATGGGAAGATGACGATCTCGATGATGACGATCTTGATGATGTCAGTCGCAGGTAGTACCGTCTACTTCTACTTACGGTAGCAGGTGATGCCTGACCTGACTCTCTCATATATATATGATGAAGTCTATTCATGACTAGAGACACTGTATGAGGAGGAGGTGGATGGTGATGAGGTTGATGATGACAATGGACAGGACAAAAGGCAAGAGAAGACGATGGACAGGACAAGAGACAAAACAAGGGGCAGGACAAGAGACAAGACAAGACAATGAACAGGACAAGAGACAAGACAATGGACACGACAAGATACAAGACAAGACATGGGACAGGACAAGAGACAAGACAAAAACAAGACACGGGATGGGACAAGAGACAAGACAAAAACAATACACAGGGGAAGACAAGACACATGACAAGAAAGGAAACAGAAAAAAACAAGACACACAAGACATGTAACAAACCAACAAATGCATACACACAAGCACAGACAACAGGGTATGGCACATGACAGGAATAAGACAAGACAAGACACACAAGACATGTAACACACCAACAAATGCATACACACAAGCACAGACAACGGCACAGGACGGGACAAGACACACAAGACATGTAACACACCAACAAATACATACACACAAGCACAAACAGGGTATGGCACAGGACAGGACAAGACAAGACACACAAGACATGTAACACACCAACAAAAGCATACACACAAGCACAGACAACAGGGTACGGAACAGGACGGGACAAGACATGTAACACAAATAAATGCATACACACAAGCACAGACAACAGGGTACGGCACAGGATGGGACAAGACAAGACACACAAGACATGTAACACACCAACAAATGCATACACACAAGCACAGACAACAGGGTACGGCACAGGATGAGACAAGACAAGACAAGACACACAAGACATGTCACACACTAACAAATGCATACACACCAGCACATACAACAAGGTACGGCACAGGATGAGACAAGACAAGACAAGATACACTAGATATGTAACACACCAACAAATGCATACACACAAGCAGAGACAACAGGGTACGGCACAGGACGGGACAAGACAAGACAAGACACACAAGACATGTAACACCAACAAATGCATACACACAAACACAGACAACAGGGTACGGCACAGGACGGGACAAGACAAGACACACACAAGACTGATGTAACATACAAACATATGCATACACACAAGCATACACACAGGCAGACATACATACCCAAGGTCCACAGCCTGGAAGAGAGAGCTTTGATGAGGCACCAGACACACCTCTTCTTCCCCACTGAAAGCTCCCTCTACATCAGCAACCATCCCTGACGATGGTCCCACTGTCTGGACTGTGAAGTCCAGATTGGTACCTAAAATCGCTAGGTCAGACAGTTCAAAACCAGCTGATGCATCGGATGCACTTTCTGCTTCCAGCTCCAGAGTCACAGTAAGTGGATCCTCAAGAATCACCTCTGAGACAGGGGAGGGGTCTGACAGGGGGTCAGGGAGATCCAGCAAAGGGAGGACATCGACCACAGTCTCTGCATCCCTTGCCAGTTCTGGAGTCTGCATCTGAAAAACATTGTGAAAGTTTATTAACACAAGGAGATGTAGAGCCACTCAGCTGTTGGTTACTAATGATAGTATCAGAGTAAAAAGCAGAGACATGATCAGCATTTCTGATGCCATGTTTGCAATGTGAACGAAGTCCTTATGCACAACTGTAAGATCAATATTAGGTCTTATTCTGATGGGCACAAGTTAGACAGGTGTCTGTTATATAAAAGGACATTAATAAAAGAATTTTTACTGGGGATTAACAAATGTTCATTTTTAACATGTGTTTGTTATATTGAGGTGTCTGCTATGGCAGGTTGCACTGTAGTTACATTGTCCACATGCAAAATTAAATGTCCCTTTGTGAATGAAAACAAGTTTCTATTTGATCTAAACTTCCTGTTCTCTTGTAATGTTCATTTCTTTATTTTCTTTGGGTAAATCACAGTATTTGGCCTTTTTGCAGCTTTTACATGTTATATCAGCATAGAAGCCACAGTTGTGGCCTAAAATACAATCTTAATGTCCAGAAACATAGGGGGGTGCATGCTGTAGGTGTTTCCCAGTTTCAGTTCTTTTCAAAAATTACATTTTTTTCCAACACCTGTGAATACACCCCCAAAATGGCCATATTTTACCGTTATGCTGTTGCACTGAAAAATATTTCATTTTTCAACAAAGAATATTATTATTTCCTTATATTAGCAAAACAGTGTTGTCAGTATTCTTACAGAAAATTTCATCACAAAAATTTTAATGTATTTGTCAAAAGTAAAGGTAGAAAATTGGTGGAATATCAATAAAAATGTGGAACCTATACTTTGTTATGCTTTTTTATATTCTTGTTACCCTCTTCTAGTTATGTCTGTAATTATTAGGAAAGATTTCATATTATTTTACTGATTTCATATATAAAAGTTAAACTATAGTTATAAATGCTGCAGAAACCAAAGAAATGTCAGATTGGAGTCTTAATTTTTTTAAACTGAGTATCCACTGAAATAAAACCTGGTGCGGAAAAATATGTAGAGTCCATAACCACTCACAGTTTTCCTATTTTGAAGACACTCACAACAGTTTTATTAATTTTGGTTATACATACTGTGGGTATGGTTTCAAAAATATACAAGTCATGGATATATTTTTCATTACAAATTTCCTGATGGACAAAACATGGTTACGGACACTACAAAAAACTGTAGTGTCCGTAACCTGAAAATATATGTAATAGTTCTGGAGCCATTTTTCAAAACTTTAACCATATCAAACTAAAACTTTCCATATCATTAGTATTGCATCATCTTTGGCTGAAAATATTCTATGTTACAGGATGATGCAACAATTTCCTTATGCAATATTGCATCATTAAATGTTTGTCTGCAAAAAAGAAAAATAAGTCCTTGGTATTTGCATCCAAGTAGTACATTCCAGCAACCTTCGCTTCAACCGAGTCACTTGGAAGCATGGAGGGATTCCTCAACATCATTACCGACAAGTCCATAACCTATATTAGGCAAATGAGATATCAATGTTTTATGTCATTATTATGCTCGAATACAGCACTTTTTGTGTTAAACTGTCCTTTATCATACCTATCTGAAATACTTAAGTCAATACTTTTTGCTAAATTAAATTTTGTTTGATTTTTGAATTAAAAATTGCGAAATTTAATGAAAAGTTAGAATAAAAGTAATTATGTCCTATTTTTCCCCATTTAGTACACTTTCAATCTTTCCTTCAGAATAATATATGACTGTTTTCAATATATGCACAAACTAACTGACACTAAAGGGTTTCAAATATGTGTACATATCGATGATGTTAATATGATACAAAAAGGTTACGGACACTATGCATTGTAAACATGTATGTTTTAAATGTTCATACTATAATACACATATGTATTAAATGCATACTGACATAAAAGCCCTACCTAAACAAGATTTCTTTTCTGCAAAAGGGTTTTGATGAGTAAAATGTTTTAATTCCTATAAATCCTGAGAAGTCTATTAAAAAGCTTGACATTGTTGGTATTATATTAATAAGTAGACACAAATATTTGCAAATGAAAGTGCAAGTAATAACCTCTTGGTTACACATGACACAGGTTAATGATATTAATAACTGGTAATGCAGAAGCACTATGTTAAGGCACAACTTCAGTTTGATAATGATACAGATTTCTAATTCAGGTTGGGTTTTTTTCCTCAACAGTATCCAATATGGATTTAAGATCATCCAAACTATCCGGAAACCATGGAGCTGGTGGACATATCGAGAGGGAAAAAAACAGAAACAGATGATGTAATGAAAAGAAGAAAAATTGCCCTGAAAGTGAAAGCCTGGAGGGCAAAACAAAAGTTAGACAAATCCAGAGATGAAGAATTGAAGGAAAGGGACAGAGAAAGAAAGAAAAGAGCAAGGCAAGAAGAAAAAGAAACAACCAAGTCCTGTCCAGAGAAGCTACAATTACTTAAACATCGAAAACGCGATGAAATGCAACGGTACAGAGAAAAGGTCAAAAACAAGAAAACATTATTGCAGGGCAACAATAAGTCTGCAGACAGAACAAACAATACCCAGAAGAACAGCTGAAAACTAAGAGACAGACATCACTTCTGGAAAAGAAAACAGCTGTTCAAAGAACCCAAATATGGAGATTGAGAGTCCAACTGAAAGGAAGTGAGCAGGGTTCGTCAAAAAACTCAGAACTAGATCTTCCCAGTTCGTCACAGCAAGATGGGAATATCTTTTCTTCCAGATATTCCAAATACAGAAGTCTGAGGAAAGTGAAATCAGCTCTTCCAAAAACTCCAAAGAGAAAAGCTGAAGCATTAAAATATTTGATTAACACTCCATCTACCTCAAAGATTCTCACAGAACAGAATGTTATTGCAAGTCCAGAATGCAGAAGAAAAATTGAAGTAGCCGACACAATACTTAAAGGAATTCAGGAAAGTCTAACTGAAGTGAAAGAGCCAAAGCAAAAGAGAGCGACAAAAGGAATGCATATAACATCATTCGTGGAGCTGTAATTAAGAGGGGCCCCTTTGGGGCAAACACAGTGCTAAAGAAACACCTCAATTTGTTTGCATATATTCATTAAACACTTAATTTCATAAGTTTAGCATTATACTGATAGCTTGTGGTTATAATTTGATATGAAAGGTTCGTAATTTCAGTATTGCAAGACTGTTAATGGGCTCAAGTTAATAACAAATGTACCAATCTTCCAAGATTTCATTATCTTTTTCAATTTCTGTTTAATGATAAAGGAATGAAAGAGATTATTTAAGCAGAACATGTCAAAATAAGTTTATTCATTTTGTGAATTATGTAGTGTCCGTAACTGTTTGGACCTTTGTCTGGTACATTAATTTAATTTTTTTCATATGCAGTTCTGGAACTAGAACATGTGGTTGATTATTGCCTATAGGTTCAAACAACAATATATAAGCAATATTTTCCATTTCCCTTGACCCTGTTAGTATATTCTGATAAAGTTATGCTCCGTTAAAATAGTGTTTCAGCAGGTGCTGAAGAGAGAGTAAGGTTTTATTCGCCTATGACCTATCTAGTCACATAAAAGTTATTATTTTTGTTTGTTTATGAGTTCAAGTTTGTTATATTACAAAAAATGTAATGTTCAAGTGAAAACCATGACTGACTTTGCTTGTTATATTCACCCTGTAGTGTCCGTAACCAGAACCTACTCTACCTCAAGCAAACAAGAAAAAAATAAACTTGCCATTTTCTCTTCAATAAACCATTAAATTTTCAGAGGTTTAAAGTGTTGAACTTCCAAAATCAAGTTGTTTCAACAGAATTCTGTGAAGTTGAAATTTGACCACCATGTGCAACACATCTGGGCCAAATATCGTGATTTACCCGTCTTGTCTATTCTCATTTCTTTGCGCATTGATATATTTTGTAATTCCCCTATTTGACTCTTTTCTTGTACATTTATTTATTATTTTGTTAATTCATTCATTTGTTCACATATTTACTCTCTGACTCTGCTCCTATGTGTATTTGTTTGTACAGTCCTTCCAGTACAGAAAAATCTTGCCTATTCACACGAGCTGCCCATAAGCTGCACATGAGAAACTTGTTAGCAATGCGTGTAAATTGGGTAGATTTTGCAAGCTCATTTGTGCAGTTTGTTAGATCTTGTGAGCCATTGAAAAACTAACCAAATTTTCTCATGTGCAGATTTTGCTCAGGTGAGAATTTGAATGTTCACATCAGAAAGTATAACTTAGAAAACATTTTTTCACCATTACATCGGACTTTGTTTGAAAATAAGGCAGAGTTCTAATTTCTCATTCCAGTTATCTTTTTTAAAGAATAACCAGCAAAATTGCCAACTGAATTAGATCATTATTGGAAGTCTAAGTAAAATTAATCAGAAAAACTCAACTGTCCACAAAACCCGAGACTGTAATAACAACACACATTAGACTCGGGTACAATCTTAACACCGTGATAATTGAAACTTCCTTCATGGAAAAATATTTGCATGAACTTCATTAAAACTATATATTGCATGAAACATCTAAATTTCAGTTGTTGTTGAGGGGTTTATTTAATTTGACAATCCTAAGTTATCCGAAGCATTTAAGCAATTTCTTGATCATCAAATATTTAAGAACAGTAAATGTGATTCTTTGATTTTTTAACTATATATTTTGAATAAAAGTTGCTAAAATCTTTACATGCAAAAGCTGGTGAAACCCATGTTTGCTAGTCACTGGAAAAAACTTGAATGCCGAACAGCTTCAGCTAGTTATATCTTCAATAGGTATCTTGGTACAATGTAAATAATGTAGAACTATATGAAACAGGGGGGCGGGGGGCGATGTTCATGTCCATTCTTATGTATTCATTCAATTTTTAAATGCCCATAGCATTCTTTTATATTGTTTTGGGGATGATTTTGTACCAGTAATTCTTTAAGGAAAAGGAAAAGATAGTTCTCATGTTTAATCAATATAAGTAAAACTTCATGCTGATTTAAAATTAGATAGTGGAGAGGTCACATGTACTCTCACTTAAAATCTAATGTTGTATCCATTTTTCATCTACGTCGGATTTTTAGAACTTTTAAATAACATTCTTGATCATTGGTTTGGGGATGATTTTGTAACAGTAATTCTTCAAGGAAAAATTAAAGATAGTTGTCACGTTTAATCAATATGAGTAAAACTTCACGCCGATTTCAAATTGTATATCAGGGATGTCACACACACCCTATTTAAAATCTCACAATTTTGCGTCCATGTTTCATCTTCATCTGATTTTTTAAAATTTAAATAACATTCTTTATCATTGGTTCTGGAATGATTTCATACAACTAATTATATTGGGGGGGTGGGGGTGGAAGATAACATAATATAATATTTGATAGCTGCAGTGTAACCTGTACCAAATTCTACAGTAACACATTTTTTGTGTCATTTGTTATGTCTAGTGGTTTGAAATGAGCAAACCTTTTATTAAAAGGTATTAGTACTCAGATATGAAAAAAAAATCAGAATTCACTTATTATAATATGTAATACAATGGTTTTTTTGCAAAAACTTTATGATGAAATATGATGTAACTGCTCAACAAATATGTAACAAGGACAACAAAAACTCGCATCTTTCTTGCATCTCACTGTATAATTTCTTGTTCATTATTATGTACCCCATAGATCGACTAAATGACAATTATGGAAATGATAGGTGGTTACAACAAGTACACTTACAGTCATGTGCAAAGATGTTGGTCTTTGTGTAGATGGACAAATAAGTTGTGTAATCAGGGTTCTAAATTTCAAAATACCAAAACTGAAGCAACTGAATTATCACATGAAATTCAGTGACGGATAGAAATGGGAATTTCAGTGGATGGAATAAAGTTCAAAGGGACATGAATATGTATTCTGCTCTTCCTGTAAAGTTGATTTTAAAATCTGTTATGGTGGCAAGAAAGACATGTGTGATGCAGAAACCTCATCACATAAAAGCATATTAACTGCGACAACAAATATGCCATCACTTTAATCCATGTTTGCAGATTCTGCATCAAATGTGGACAAAGTTGCATGTGCTGAGACACTATTTGCCAACTTTATAGCCAAACATAACCTCCCGTTTCTGGTAGCAGATCATTATCAGATCTAGTCAAAATAATGTTCCCGGACTTGGAAATTGCACAAAAGTTCTCATGCAAACAGACAAAAACTACTTGTATTATGACCCAAGCTTTAGGTCTTCATTGGGATGAGAAAGTCACAGACATGTGCCACAATGAAAAATTCACCATTCTCACTGATGAGTTAAATGATCAAGGGGATAATAAAATGCTGACAGTCTGAATTCGTGTAAACAGGATATCCACAAGATTCCTTGGAATACCAACATGTAACATTGGATCAGGAGAACTCCTTATGCAAGTTAAAAACTTTTTAATTGTTCATAAGAAATCATGATCACAACTGTATTATAATTATAATAATAATAATACATGCAATATGAATAATATGAATATTATGGATACAGTACAGGAATCCATAATGCCTTGGCTTGAATGAGGATTTTGTCTTCGTTTGTAATGCTAGTTAAGTGATAATCATTTTCTGGATTTCATTGTTGTTGTTAAAGGATGGTGATTGTGATGATAATGATGACAACAAAGACATCTGAAAATTAGGCTTAAAGTCACAAAGGGTGTGATGGTATAATGCATGCATCAGTGCTTCATGTGGACAAAAATCTTAGACATTAAAACAACATTAGATGCTTGGGAGTGCAATCAATACTCGCTAATCTGATTAGGTAGGTCGTCTTTTCTCCCATGATCAATATTGATAATTATTAGCTATTGATGGGTGAACAATGAAACAATATTATTAGTCTGCACTACTAATTGGAAATTAAAAGCAGTGATGGGTACCATTGAAGGAAAATTTCACCCCAGTGCATATTTGCCATATTCCCAGACAGTGTTGGGGGGTTTTTGAGATTCAAAAAGTGTGTTTTTAGGTCCCAAAGGGGGGTCAGTGCGCGTGACCCCCCAAAAGCGACGTCATCCAAATGAGAATAAGCTATCTTTTCAAATCAGCCTAAGGCAAATGGCTGGAAATTCAAATCTGAATAATAGTAAATACACCTCTCCCTCGATAACTCGTGCACAACGGGGTCCAAAAACATAGACCGCACTATAAGCGAGGGCGCGAGTTACCGAGGGACCTCAAAAAAATTGAGAAGGGGATGCCATCCCCGCTGGACATCGAGAAAACCGGAGTCGGGGTGGGTAACGGGGCTGTTTAATGGCTGAATACTCGTTTTATAATTACATTGGGAATAATTATCAATAAAGAGCATTTTCTAATTTAGTTGTTTGCTTTTCTGTATAAATTACCATTATTTTCAAGATAACGAACCTCTGAAGGATTGTTAACTACATTAGTCCAAGTGGTTTTTAACAATACGTGTACGCGAATACATTGTGTATTACGTCACTGCTTTTTGTTGTTGGTTGTCGATTCACAACTAAACAAGATGCCTTTTTTCAAAAACTAGGGACATTTATTTCCTGAAACAACCGTCAACGTCAAAACTCGATTTATTTATTGTTCTATTAATAAAATATGGATGCCGTGATTTCATATCAAGTAACAGTGAAACTTTTTCTCATCCTTGAGGAATTCCCTGTGTAGCAAGTTAGAAATTTTATGTTCAATACAAACTCTGGAACTCGCTTCTCCATAATGAACCGTATCTGTAAAACAAAGCTTTTTATTTACCAAGTACTCATTTGGTTTGGTTGCCTTACTATCTTTGATCACATTTGTGAATGAGTAGGCTAATTTAAGGTAGATTAATTATATTACTTACATAATAATATTTAGAACAGTGTTCGATTGATCAATTGAAATGAGTTGACCTGACACACGGTCGTGACCGCTAGCTCTTAGGCAAGCAGGATTTGCACGCCTTTTAACTTTTCTGTTATTCCACCCCCTTTGTTTGATTTGATATAAAAGACGTAATTAACGTGATAATACAAAGCAGGTCTGCTATTAATTGAGTGTAACAACACAACAAATACTTCCGCAAGTCGGAGATAAAAAAAAAAAAACGGTCGGGACTTAATTAGATTCTCACGGAAACGCTTGCGGCGATAGCTGGGTCGGTTGAACTATATTTTTCATGTTTGAATACAAGAGGGCATATTGCATTTATGATGATTACACTGAAACCGAATTAAAAGGTAGAACTAAAACACGTATTTCACTTGACAAAACTTATTTAATTGGTATTTATTTTTAAATTGTTGCCACCAGTAGGTTTTAGTGACGTTTTCATTTATAAAAATTTTGTCGAATATTGTTATTTATAGTATACTGAGAATGTTGTTTGGAAAGAAAATTGAACAAAATATATGACTTCTTATTAAAAGTTGAAAATTTCATGATGTTGATTCAAATTTCCGGGTACTAACCACTGGTTTTGACGATAAAATGAGCGATATATCAAGGTTTTATTTACTAATTTTGATCGCGATTTTTGTCACCTTCAATAAATAGGGTCCTTTTTTTTTTTTTTTTTAAATTTTTTTTATATTTTTTTTATTTTCTTGTTTAAAAAAAAATGGGATCCACGTCTGACCCGCGTTATAAGCGGGTTCGCGAGTTATCCGGGCGCGAGTTATCGAGGGAGCGGTGTACCATGTGTTTTCTCTGAAGCATTTAAAATACTTTTAAAAAATAACATTTAAAAAAATGGTAGATTTAGCATTGTCAAATAACATCACCACAAACATGGTCACAACTTCACAGACATTAAATACAAAAATACACCAAGTTACTGTCTTTAAAATCCATTGGACAGTGGAATGTATTTTTAATTACATGCAGTCTATGCTGGTTTCAATATTTATATAGTTAGTTTGACGGTAAAGTAAGTGTCATTTGTGTTCACAAATATGCCTACACTTTTCCATCGCGAATGAGCATCCATGCACGTCTAAGTTGGCGCAAGCAATGGCTTAAGTCGCTAAAAGTGATAAAACCTGTAAGATGGCAATGAATATCCATTTCAAAACAATTAATTGTCAATGAAAACAGTTAAGGTGATAGTCGGCCGAGTTGCTCAAGTCTTTGATCACTGCTATTGTAAATTATTTTTGAGGTTAAAGTCACAACTACGGTAGTGAAGATTTAATTTATTCTCCGGAAGAATTAATGAAAAGAGGTACTAATTTATGCAAATACACAATTTGTCATTTTATTAATAATTTAACACTTTTAAATTATCAAAATTCCATGGTGCAGTTCATTTCAGGTTAACCAGATATTCAAACATGTTATGTTTTCATGAGTTACTTGATCACATGATAAAATGTTTATTGCAATCATGTAAATGTCCCAAGAAAATATGAAAAAGTTAAGGTGGCAAAAGATTTTTTTTTTTTTTTTTTTTTTTTTTTAAAGCACTGCCAGTGCATTATCTACTACAATTTTCCTTTGTCCCTTTACAATGTTGTGTATCCCCCCAATCTGGAGGGTAAGGGGACACAGTTTCCCCTGACCTTTGGATTCAAGTTGCAACACTGCAGTAGAGATTGAACGGTGCTGTTATTCAATATACCGAAATAATCAAGTTTTGAATTTTATATATAGAGTAAAAATCCGACTTCAAAGAAACGTTGCCACTAATCACAAACTTTAATAAAGATGACTTCAATATTTCTCATTCAATACAGTCAGTGATGTGTAATAACATTTGTTTTTCAACACGCATCTGTTTAATTGGGTTGTTCCACTTAGTGTACTTTACCTATGCAAATTAGCCTAATGGGCTCTCCCTCGGCAGTGCTCAAAGGATTTGACACGACACATCACCCTTGCTATTGTAAGCCAATTCAGTAAATATCTGAAAGGTGTCTGTTTATCTCTGACCACCTTACCTTTTAATTGTCTTTAAAACAGCTGTATAAGCTGCCCCGAGGATAGTTTTACATGAGCTCTGAGCACCACTGTTTACTGTTTATATATACAAAAGATTACAGGCATATATCAATGTGGTCAAGAAATGTAAAAAAAAAAATTGTTGAAAATCGTGTTTTTCGAAACACGACCGTGTCGTGGGGTTTGGGAGTCCAAAATCGTGTTTTTCGCGTGACACGTCGTGTTATGGCATGTATGCCAGTGGTTGTTTTTAAAACTGTTTCAATGAAATTCCGAGAGAACTGCAGCATAAAAAACAGTTTATTAGAAAGTTCTTCTGTTTTGCATTTTGTATTGCAGTGGTGAAGCTGTCTGAGAAGTTCATGATATTAACCCAGAATGAGAAAACTGCACTAGTCTGGAATAAGAAATTCAGGACTACATTCGGACTCCCAAAGAAGAACTTCCCAAATCGACCCAGACAGTACAGTAACAATCTGGAGCAGTTTTGGCAGACAGTCGGCAATCTGAAAACTACCCACAAGCAGGAAACAATTTAAGCTTCTTGGTGGACTTGGTAGAGTTGTACTGACATTGCCACATTCTAATGCAGACATTGAAAGGATATTTTCCATTCCGAGGAAATTCTGGTTGACTCTAGAGGAAATCAGGATCCAGTGACAGTTCATCATCTTTTAAGTTTCGAATTGATGATCATTCGTTTGGATAACCCTCTGCATACCTGTCAAACTGTCAACCTGTACGGGAATCCTGTAATTTGTATGTTTTTTGGGGTCGTTTTGGGACAAGTGAAAAATAAGGTGGGACAAGTGAAAAGTAAGGTGGGACAAGTGAATTTTCTGAAACCACTTCTCCTGGACAAGTGGATGAAAAAAAAAATTTGATCAGCCCTGTCTTTGGCATAAGGTTTTTTTTTTTTAAGGTAAGTTTTTTTTTTGTCTGGTGTACAGGTTTTTGTCTCGGGAGGTTGACAGGTATGCATCTGATGTATTTCACAATCATTGTTAAAAAGCAAAAATGGTATGCTGTTACATCTGCAGCATATTAATGGCTACAGTTTCCATATCCTGACCTATATGTTAAATATAAGAAACGAGATCTGTTCTTTGCATCCTCTATAATTACACAATCACAATATCATTTGGATATTTTTCAATGATAATGTTGAAATTGTTTGAAATTTATCTCATTTGGTGTCTTGTGTTACATCTTTTGTTCAACCCCAAAAAATATTTTGTTTTACACAATATGCATAAGGAACTATCTCCTTTCATACAGAAATAAATATCAGGTGTTTTATAATTATGTAACCTGGACAAGTTATAATAACTCTAAAAAAAATTAAAAAGTGAGTCTGAGATGTAACACAAATTTTATGACAAATAAATTCTGCACCATTTATCTATTCATTATATAAAGAAAAATAAGTAAATTTTAAAAAATCTGAATTTAAAAAGTGATATATTTTATTCAGTTCTAATGTTTTGTATTCCCAAAGATAAATTCAAGGAATTTGGGAACAAAACAAGGAGTCTGTGAAGAAATTGAAGAACTTCTCAAAGATAAAGCCATTTTTAAAATTCAAGTTCAAGGCAACCCATCAAAATCACAGATTTTTCAAAGTTGTACGAACAATGTGTTACAATGATCAAACCTACCAAAAAAGCATATCTGCACCCATTCCCAGTAACTCATTTTTAAAGTCATCAAAACCAGCCTGTTGTACTGATTTAAAATGATATATAAATTGGCACAGGACTTGCATGAAATATGTACAAATGTCGATAGGGCTGTTTTTACTATAAACTACCAACACTGGAAATAAAGGCAACATTAATATTAATTTATGAGGAAACATCAATACAATGAACAAGTTTTTGGCAAGTAATTTTCCATAATGGTTTCTATACTGGACAACAGAACCATAGGTTATGTTTTTAGATCTTAAGACCTTTGTGCATTAAAAGTTCTGACATTTAAAACAAGGACATAAAAGTATTTCATTTTCTCTCTACAACTTACACAGAGAGGATAAATGCCATGGACATGATTTTTAAGGCTAAATATTTCCTCAGGACGCCGTTAAGAAAAGCATGGGTACTGTCACGACTTTCTTTACATTACAATGGATATATTTTCAACACCATTTCAGGTGAAATACATACCTCAGCAACTCTCATCCTTGCCATGGATCTTGTCACGACCGTACTGCACACACCGCTGTGGCAGCGATAGTAATTCCTCAAGGGAATAACCATTGCTGCAACAACACCAATTTCTATCTAAATATTCTTAAAGGCTATGGGGGATTTCAGGCACTGCTCAAAATATTACTGAAAAAGAAAAAAATACAAACTAGTACAGCAATATTGCATTTAGAACTATTTGAGAAGGAGGAAGAATGAGAGAAAGAAAAATTATATTATACAATTACAGACTCTTTGCCATACACCTGGTTACAACCTGATGCCTCTGTGGCAGCAACAGTAGTTCCTCAAGGGAATAACCATTGCTACCACTACACCTATATAAATACTCTCAAAGCACAATATTATATAATTATAAACTTTTATTTTGGTGAATATCAAGGTTTATGAAAAAGTAAACATCATACTGACTGATGTGAAGCACAGAGATTAATACGATAGGTTTACTTGTTCCTAAAACTTCATCTTCATCAAAACAAAGTTCTGCAATAATGTTTTATTACACGATAGAGAAAAAATGAAAAATGGGCTTTAGAATTCTAGATATGCCATTTCAACTGCACAACGCTAAGAACATAATATTGTGACATCACATTTAAGCCAATAATATCATGATCATGTGCAGGGGTCAAGCTAGACTTGAATTTTAGGGAGAAGTGACTTCTCCTTTTGGACAGAATAGGGAGAAGTGAGAGCAGAACAGGGAGAAGTGGCAGAATAGCAAGAAACGCAATATATATATATATATATATATATATATATATATATATATATATATATATATATATATATATATATATATATGTGTGTGTGTGTGTGTGTGTGTATATGTGTATTGCTTTGATTTTCTTATTTGAATTGTGCCTTGTATTTGTCATATGCATATTTGCATTTAACATTATCTTCAAGTAGAAAATTCTCCTATATTGTATGTATATTATAAACACATTTTATAAGTATATGAATGTATCATACTCATATGCAGTGTTTTCATACTTGAAAGAGTACATGTTTAGCCGGAGGGAAATATGCAATGTATTTTGGCCATATGACTTCAAAAAAGCATAGCAGAAAAAATAAATTGTAATTAATTGTAACTGACAGGAGTACATAGATTACAGTATTGCAATTAAAAATAGGTAAAATACTTAAGCAACTACCACTTTAAGAATTTTTTTTTGTTGGTTTCTTCACTAGCAAATAGCAGTCAAAAACATTTCTAAACTAGTTTGAAACAACCCCTATATTAGGCTATAACACGCACTTGACAGCACATGTATATGCATGTCTTCAACGTCATAGTGTTCAGCCATTCAAACCACAGTGGTCACTGATGAGTAATCTCAACTTTACAACTGCATGTTGAGGGAGCCGATTCTAAATTAAATGTGAATCTTTTGACTTATTATTTGGTGAAGTTTTTTTGTAGATGCATCTATTTTTAGAAACAGGGATTTTCTTCATATGACCACTCACTTTCTAGCTTTGTTACAACAATCTCTAGATAGGATTCAAAATGTATGGTTTTAATATTTGTCTATGTACTCACAATAACGTTGTGTATTGGTTGGATATTTTTTTTTTCTTTGCTACTTGTTCTCGTATTTTCACAAAAATGAGAACTGTGAGAAACAACTTTGACTTTAAGTTACAGCACTTATCGATTCCACAAGCATTGTCCCATACGTTTCTGACCAACACATTGTTATTTTTAGGCTAAATCTTTTATCACATAATAGTTACACTTTGCTTTCTACGAATTGTATAATTTCCTTAAATATGCGTGTCCAGTGAATTACGACAATAGACAGTCTAATGAAAACATACTTCCAAGACACGGCAATGTCCGCCATTATTATCCCTTAGCAGGTTCGCTGATGGTTTCAAACTTATTTTCTGAAGAAAATAATGCAAGCAGGGCAGTTTAAATCTTCAAAATATAAATTAGAAAGTGCTTTCACCAATTCTATTATAAAACAAATTGTTATTTACACATAGATGATTTAGTTTCGAAACACAAGTTAAGTTTTCATCATCATAATGATAACTTGCGGAAATCGGGCAGCGGTATCTTGCGGTGGAAAAGAGTTAATTGGTCAATCAGCTATTAAAAGACACTTGCCTGTGAATGCGCAAGAGTTTGTTTTGTTAACGCAATTGATATGAACACCTGCCAATACATAATGCAATCCATTTCGCCTAGGGCTTAATTCAATACTAACTACTTGGCTGGGTTGAGGGAGCATCTCAAAAGTCATTAAATACTGTCGCTCTGTGTAGATTAAAAAAAAAAAAATTAAAAAAAATGACAGGGCGAAGTTGCTTTCACTTTCTTAACAGAAGAAGGCGAAGTTGACATTTTTTCGGCGACTTAGTCGTCCACTTCGCCTGGTAGAGTGACCCCTGATGTGACAAGAATAACTGAGGACCCAGGTGTCCAAGTGATCTAAGGCGCTTGACTTTTCAGATCACTGACATCTCCCCTCTGTCCACGTGGAGATGTGAGAAAGCTTGTCAGTAGCTTCCCATTGGTAACTGGTTCTTCCCTGCGTTTTCCGCAGGTTCTTCCTCCACCAGATATATAATGGCCGTGAAATATAGCCTATTGTGCTGAAAAATGGTGTCAAAACCACAAAACCAAAACCAAGAATAACTATGCACCATAAGGAAATATAAAATCATGTGATGTGTCATCCAATGAAAATCATCCCTCACAGGTATCACGAGTTATTGTCATTGTTTTTGATGTTATTGTCATCATCATCAAAAACAACACATGGTGCCTTTAAACACTCACCTGCAAACAGCAGTATAATGCTTGTGACACATTTATATACTGACTGCCACAACAACAACAACAAAAAACAAAGAAAACAAATGCAAGTCATACAAGTTCAAAATTTTGTAAAAAGCAGAAAATTTGCTTCAGAGGCATCAATTAACCCATCCACATATACCTTCCTTGTACATGCCATAAGAAGTTATCATGCAAAAAAAATTCTTTACTCCCAAACCTCTTAGAAAAAAAAGATTTTCAGTAATGTTATCAACAACAAAACAAAAAAAAAGAGGGGTTTGGTTTGGTTGTGTGAGATTTAACGACATTTTTCAGCACATGATAGGTTACACCTGGCGGCCAGTATATTTGGTGGCGGAAGAACCTGGGAAGACCCCAGGAACAACAACCGATCCATGGGAAGCTATTGGCAAGCATTCGCATATACCCACATTGGTCGAATCTAGACAAACTTGCATGGACAGAGGTGAGATGAGAGAGTGACATGTAAAGGCCACCAAGGTCCCCAATGAGAGAGAGAGACGTATCTTAACTACCATGATATATGCCTGTAACCTGTAGTATACATAAACAGGGGTCAAGCTAGACTTGAATTTTAGGGAGAAGTGGCAGTGATGCAAGAAATGCAAAAATTATATAATATATATATATATATATATATATATATATATATATATATATATATATATATATATATATATATGTGTGTGTGTGTGTGTGTGTGTGTGTGTGTGTGCTATGGTTCTCTTATTTGAACTGTGTCCTGTATTTCTCATTATGCATATTTGCATTTAACATTAGTTTTAAGCAATATTTTATCTTCAAGCAGAAAATTCTCTATGTTGTTTGTATATTATAAACACATTTTGATATCACGATGACTAGACGACGACGATTTACAATGACTAGACGACGATGTAGGATTTTAGAACTTTATCAGACAATGAGGATTAATTCTTGGACTTTGTATCAGATGACATTAGATAGTGACATTTATAGGATACCGTGATTCACAAAAAGTGGACTTAACTTTCGTTGTTTATTTGTACGATGTGTGGAATTAACATATTACGGATATTGTGAATCAGATCATTCTGAACTTCTATTTGTATACCGGTATGTGACCTATAATTGAATTCGTGGATTTCATCATATAAATGGATTTAAAATGTCAAGCATTATGGATTTCAATGGACTTTATTACACAAAGATGGACAAATTGTAAGTTGTCAATTTATTTGTGACATATTTCACTCAATAATATAATTGTATTTTACACTAGTTTTGTCTTTATTTTTCTTATATATCTATCTAGTTTGGCTTGTTTATATTTCTAAAGTGCATTTCTGACTCACTAAGAAGTCACCCCTTCAGACAGATCTGACTTCCAAAATACATCCCGACTTATAGGAGGGTCATAGAGAAAATCACCTTTTGCAGCCCTAAAAAGGGGGGGCTCGACTTATAATCGAGTATAGTATATACGGTAGTTAAAACTTTATAACGCACAAGTTAATTCACTTTACTGATAATGTGAACTGTCCACATCACATTTTCGAGTATATCACAATTAGTAATCATGAGTTGTGGAGCATGTAAGCTATTTCTACTACTGCCTATTGCCAACACTTTCTGTTAATGCACAAGATAATGTGGATAATCAAAGTGGTTTTCATTGTCTGACAGTTGCCTATTCGAACATAATTTTTAGTATGAGTAAAACATTCCTTAGTTTAAGTTCAAATTTAAATGTTTTAAATTTCTGTCAGCATAAATAAAATTGTACTTGGTGCAGAACATTTTGAACGATTGAAATTACCAATTCTGAAAACATGGTGTCAAGGAAATTGGAGGGACCATATATTTAGCTTAATTAT
The DNA here is from genome assembly GCA_029931535.1 of Margaritifera margaritifera. Taxonomy (NCBI): domain Eukaryota; kingdom Metazoa; phylum Mollusca; class Bivalvia; order Unionida; family Margaritiferidae; genus Margaritifera; species Margaritifera margaritifera. Next base: position 45,372 of record JAQPZY010000166.1, read on the forward strand.
GATATTATATTGTTACAAGTATGTTTATTGCTAAATATGCAATGATACAAGCCCTTTGATTACTGGCAAACACACTGAGACTTTTGCTTGAAAACAAGATGCATAACAAAAGTTCTGGAAAAAAGATATCGATAAACATTGTCCAAAAATTATATGGCATTAAAATATTATTTTGGTGAATAATTTTTGGTGTCCAAAGACAAACAGAGTTAAAAAAACATTCAGAAAATATTATATTACTGCGTACTTCAGTCTGTTTCTCCTGCGTGTGCAATTGCTGTTAACATTGTTTCAGTTCTAGCTATATTTTTAATATGCTGTGTCAACTGGCAGAGCAAATAAAACAAACTAATCATTTACCATATTTACCGTATATGTTGGGACACCGTATATGTTGGGACACCATAAATTAATTTTTAAAGTAATTTTTTGTGCACTGTAAGTTCTGGGACAGATCGTTTTTTTTTTAGTCGTAAGTTTTGGGACACCTTTTAAATTATAATATCGATGCTTAGCTGGTAAAAAAAAATGCACTCGAACTTATATTTTATTAAATAAATAAAATAAAAACCGCTGTCAGTGTTGTATGTTTAGACTTGTCTTCTTATCTGCAAACTTTTGAAGAACAAAATTTGATAAATCTATGGGCAATATAGGAGACTAGAGCAACCCGTACTTGTATTATATTTTGTTTTGCTGTATAATCACTGTTTGATGCAATCAAAGTTTTGAGTTGATTTATATTTGCCTTTTTCATAAGCCAGATCTAATTCCCAAATAATATTTCCTCAGTTATCTGCCTGTGCAAATCCCTTAGCTTGTAAAGGCAGCCTCACTTTGTTTTCCCAACCCTTTGATTGAGCCGCCGAGTTGATCCTTGTTCAGTGCCAATTAGAGTCCTATATTCATCTGACAGAATTTATTTGAACTTCCTGTGATCATGCCACACAATTGACGCCTGTTCATTTGTGGCAAATCCGTTAATACCAGTACATTTCACAAATGTATGCTCAAAGTGTCACTTACAGACCCAGACTGTTCCACTGTTTCAATTTATTTTCAAAATTCCTGTGAATACTGCTAAAAGAAACCAAAGCCGGCTTCCCTTGGTCTGCCAACTTTGTATAGAAAAAATCTGCACACTTAAAAGAATCCAAAGTTGGCTTCCAGGGTCTGCTTGCTTTGTAATAAAATAAACTTTGTATTTGAAATCCTACTGGTAAGTTGAAACAATGAGTTTATAACTTGCTACCAGCTGTGTTTATTCACCACCCGGTCTTCTGTTGTTTGCCATCTGTAATTGTAACTGATACAAACAGGCATTGATGTCTGCAGGGTAAATAATATACACTGCATTGTCTTTAAGAATACGTTCTGTATCCCATCCTAGTGAAAATACAGTGAAACCCCGCTATAACGCGAATCGGATATAACGCGATCGTAGCTAGGGCTGTCAACGGGTACCCGGGTAACCGACCGTAGTGAAAAACCCGGGCATTGAAAATTAATGACGAGACCTGTTCAAAAAAATAATTTGTCGACAACACTATAAAAATATCATATATCATCAGCAGTACGCTGGTCTGAGTTGCAGCTCCGGTCTATATTTAGGAGTAGGACCACCCGTTATGCATCAGCGGCCCACTACTAAATGGCTGCTGCATGCTTGGCTATGCGAACAGCTTCACAGTTCAAAACACTAATATGTAGACTACTCGTGTTAACATATCACTTCAGCGACTGCGTGGTCACGTGGTGTCACTGGTATGAACCAGTGATACCACGTAACCACGCAGTCGCTGTAGCCCTGTTTGCTATTGCCATTTTAGAAGCGCTGCATGTGTGTCTAACAAAACACAGTTATTATAGGGAGTGATATTATTTTCTATTTAAATAAATATTTAACAAAGAGTAATGGGCAAAGTTTCTAAAGTGTGGACGCATGCTGAACGACTAAACGAGAATAGTGCTCATTGCAAATTGTGTGAACTGGTGCTTTCTGCAAAAGGTAGAAACACAAGTACTTTGCGGAACCATCTCGTTGGAACATACCGCATCGACGTCGATAATAACGTCAGCACAAGTAGTACTCCGTGCATTGCTTCATTCATGGTCGGGAAACCAAAATTATCAAAAGCCAGGGCCTTAGAAATTGATCAGAGAATTGTGGAAGGAGACGGTTTTAAAAGCCTAATTAATTTTCTAGAGCCAGACTAGGAAATCAAATCAAGAACAACGGCAACTGCGTTGATAAAGAAACGGTATGATGAAGGCGTTCGGAAAATGTTGGTGGAATTGGAAAAAGGCTTATTATGTAGCATTTTACAACGGATTTGTGGACATCGTTGCAGAACATTGCCTATAATGTGCGTGACTGCTCACTGGATAAATCCTGTGTGGGAACTGGAATCAGCCATTTTGCAGACAAGAGAGACTCCGGAACGACACACTGGGCAAAACATCAGTGTTCGTCTGAGTGATTGTGCCAATGAGTGGAACATTCCGGTGAATAAAATAGCTGCAAACAGTCCATGACAACGGATCAAATATGAATGCAGCCATGGACTTGCTGGATGACTGGCCAGATCAACTTTGCTTTGCTAATACGTTGCAATTGACAATTAGCGCTGGTTTAAAAGTAAAAGCCATAGCCAGAATGCTTGGTGCTGCCAGGAGAATAGCTGCACAATTTTAAACGTAGTACAGTTGCAGCTCAGGCTTTGCGTGAAAAACAGAAAGCACGCCAAAATAATGACACCGCTGCAGTTTCGGGAGTTATCATAGATTGTTCCACAAGGTGGAATTCGACTCTGGATATGTTGGAACGCCTCGTGAAATTACGGTGGGCGATCGGTGCAGTTCTGTCTGACCCACAGGTAACAGTCCGCAGCATCGCTTCTACTTTTGAAATGACGGATGAAAACTGGTCATTGGCTGAAGCTCTCATACCTATACTAAAGCCTTTCAAACAAGTTACCATCATGTCATCTGGACAAAAGTACCCGTCCATCTCGTCTGTGTATGCGCACTTGTATATAATAATGAAAAACATTTCCGATTTGAAACCAGATGATGATGCTGCAATTAAAGATTGTCGGAAAGCCATCACCAATGAACTTCAAACCCGCTATTATCCTACCGGATACAGCCGTGCTCAATGCAGCTAAGGCCTGCAGTCGTCGATCTGCGTTATAAACTTCTGACATTTTTTGAGGAAGCACCACGACAGGAGACATACGCTGCTGTCAGACTGGAGTTGATGCCGCTAACCACTGTTGCCATAAACACTGACAAAACGGATGAACCGGAACCGAAGAGACCGAGAATGGAAAATGTCGCCGAAAATAACATTTTCGATGATCTAGCTTCTCTGTGTGCTGCAGACGACAACGCTGCATCGGTAGACGAATTGGCAACATATCTGTCGGAGACGCCACTTCATGTTAATGGTGTCATTCTTCAGGTATTGGTGAGATAATACATCATGATATCCCAGGCTGGCTGCCCTTGCGCGAAATATCTCTGTGTTCCTGCAACATCAGTTCCATCCGAAAGTGCTTTTTCGACGGCAGGACACGTTGCAAACAGGAAACGTGGATCGCTGTCACCAGATACGGTTGATATGTTGGGTTTTTTTTAGCAGAAACTGGAAATTATGCTGGGAACAATGATCATGTACTGTACACTAGGACAGACTGGTATTATTTAGCTTTGATAAATGCTTTCTTTTATCTAGTTTGAAATATTTATATTGTACTGTTTTACTTACTTAAGTGTAAACCTCCTTTAGTATTCAAGTTCTCAACTGGAAGTTGACTTCACCGCCATTCGCTCGTGAGTAATAAATAACAAAACATGCTGTGGAAGTTGTTGGAAGTTTATTAATAAGTGAAACGACATTGTAATATTAATAAATTATTATTGACAAATCAAAACAAAATATTATAGCACAATTTATAATAGACAACTTGAAGTACAACAGGAAAACAAATTATCTCCGTCGACAGACTATCAGCCATCTCCCATTGGGTGTGGGTAAATTGCGAATGGGAAAATGCGAATTGGTAAAATGCGAAAAAGAGAATGCGAAATAGTGGATAAAGTGTGGTAAACAATGTGCAAAATGATGTAAATAGTCCGTTCGTTTTGTGACCCTACAACAATCAAGGTTTGTGAAAATTTGACAGTGAGGTAACTAGGGTTGTACATGTCTTTCATGTTCTAACGAGTACCCGGTTACCTGTTAAACGGCGCAACGCGTACCCGGGTGAAGTCTTCCGTGGTTTTTGACAGCCCTAATCGTAGCATGGCTCCCAAAATTCCATATATTCATTCGCACATGAACATTTTTTTTTCAAAGTACGAGAAATAGTGTGTATAAATGTATATATTAAATTATCATTTTTGGGGAAGAGATCGTGTATGAATTCGAGTATAATACGTTTGAGGCGTGGTTCCTGAAATTTTATATACATGTACATGTATTTTTCTTGTACTTTTTTTTAAGTACGAGAATTAGTGTATAAAAGGTTTATTATCATTTTGGGGAAGAGATCACTTATGAATTCGATTGTGGCATGGCTTCTGAAATTTAACAATTTCACCAATTTCTTGAAGTGTTATGCCAAAATAAACATTATCGGAAATGTTACTTATTACTGATCCATGAGTAAAGCCAGTAAGTTTTCTTTGTGTTTGTCTTCAATTCATTCTGTATACAATCATTGCTCAAGCAATAGCTGACATGTTTTTCTTCTTTAACTGCATACACAATCGAACATCAGACAATGTGGTGGTTGATAAAAGATTCTCACGATTTAATAAACATCAAAAAACGTAAGCTGGCAACACGTGCGCTGGACTTCAATTCATCCTGAATATTATCATTGCGCAAACAATAGCCGACTTATGTTTCTTCTTTAACTGCATACACAACCAAGCACCAGGCAATGCGGTGGTTGATCAAAGATTGTCATATGTGGGTGCTTATGTAGAGACTGAGCTTGGGCGGCAAGATCAAAGATTGTCATATGTGGGTGCTTATGTAGAGACTGAGCTTGGGCGGCAAGATCACAGTGAGTTCAAATAACCACTCTCTATTACTTGGCACTGAACAAGTACAGCTGTATCAAACTCGTGGCTCAATCAAAGGGTTGTCATGTGGGAAAACAAAGACGGATCGATATCAGATAGTAAACGGTACTGATACCCTATTCATGCTGTACATTAGATGTGTGTATGTTGTTCTCTGAATAAAGTAAAATATAGTAAAACCCGCAATAACGCGAACCCCGCTTTTTCCGCTATCAAATTTTATGGACCCCCCAAATATCGCGTTATAGCGGGGTTTCACTGTATTGTCATTTGCTCTCACGGTGAATGTATTTCCTAATAATGATTTTTATTTGCGAAATGTTGTTATATTGTTAACCTGGATATAATACACTCTTGGTTATTTTGCACCATACACCGGATCATGCGTGAATTGCTGGTGCCTTCAAGCAATCAGTTGTTATTTCTGTCTCTCGCTTTCTATTGTTTTTTGTGATTTTACTGGATCCAATTTTAAGTTTGATAATATACCGGTATTCAAACTTCTGAGGACAACCAAACATGATTCGTGTGTCTACATGAAGTCAATAAAATAAGGTGTCAATGTTGTACCTGACATAAGCGATACACATGACCAGTACTCTACATTTCCGGACCATGTGTTAGTGGATACGTTTGTGTCTTTTATACATAAATTGCTTATGAAGAAAAAAAATGAGGAATAAATGAGAACAGTACAAGGTTAGTTTCTTTCAGTTTATTATCAAAATAAACCGTTTAATTTTCCTACCTTATTTTAACATGAAGTGCTGGGGGGGGGGGGGCGGCAAAGTCAACACAATTTGCTTCGGTTCTTAAGTTTTGGGACATATGATCTAGGTTGACAAAAAAAAGTTTAACCATAAGTTATGGGACAGGAAAAAAATCATTTATTTTATCCTGTCCCAATCAATATACGGTAAATACGGTAGTTAACCTTTTGCTTTCCTACGAATTGTATAATTTCCTTAATGTTTGTGCCCAATGAATTACGAAAACAGACAGTCTTATGAAGACGTACTTCCAATGACACAGTGATGTTCGCCATTATTACCCCTTAGCTGGTTCACTATGGTTTCAAATTGATTTATAAGGAAAATACTTGGAAGCACGTAAGTTAAAACCTTCAAAAGATATATTTAGAAAGTGCATTCTATTCTTAAAACACAAATTGTTATTTACATATAGATGATTTAATTTTGAAACACAAGTTATTAAGGTCTCGGCAATCAAATGATAACTTGCGGAAATCGGGCAAGCAATGTCTTGCGGGGCCAAAGAGTTAATTGGTCAGTCAGCTATTATAAACACGTCTGTGAATGTGCAAGAGTAAGTTTTGTTGACGTAATTGATATGAACACATGCCAAGGCAATGCGCAAACCATTTCACCAGGGTCTTAACACTACCTGGCTGGGTTGAGGGAGCATCTCAAAACCTATAAACTATAAGCACTCATTGTAGCTCTAAAGAAAAATTTACAAAAATGACAGGGCGAAGTCGTTTTCGCTTCCTAATACAAGCAGGCGAAGTTTACATTTTTTCGGCGACTTAGTCGCCCACTTCGCCTGGTAGCTTGACCCCTGCATAAATAGTCAAACAGTCCTGCTCTGAGCTCAGTAAAAACTATCTTCAGCTATTTTCATGGAGGCAATTAAAAGGCAAGTGGTCAGAGATGAACAGCCACCATTTCACAAGATTACTTAATTGGCTGATAATAGCTAAGGTGATATTATATTCAGTCCTTTGAACACTGCTGTGGGAGAACTCATTGCTAATTTGCATAGCTAAAGTACACTAAGTGGAACAACCCAATTTGTTTGAAGTCCAGTATTAAATCAAAGAGATGTGTGTTGAATAACAAGTTTTTACACACCATTTGCCTTGAATGAGAATGTTTAAACCATCTTTATTAAATATTTTTGGCAAGTTCATGTATCAAAGGCAACATTTCATTGAAGTCAGAGTTTATTCCATATATAAAATGCCAAAAAACCCTGATTATTTTATTGGTAGTCAGCATAGGATGTACAAGTACTAGCGATTCAATACTTTGTTAATGTAAGTAAATTTTAAAAGGCTAAAAGGGTCGAAATGCAAACCTGGTGATTCCAGGAAGGAAAGTGAGAAGGAAGAAGCCATTTGTGAAGCAAGAATAGCCCCAGACAAAAAACTAAATTTTCAGAAATCCTGGTTGAGTCAAAAGTTTGAACTTTGTGAAGTGCAGCGGGAAGAAAGCAACTCTTATTTTCTTTACAAATATTATTGAAACCAACAATATCGTCATTTAGCCATTCTGCTTTGCACATAGTGTGCAAACACCATATCTGAATCGAAACATTAGTTCATGTCTGCTGTGGCACATACTGCAAACACACACCATATCGCGGCATTATCATTCTGCTTGGCACTATACTCCCGTGTTACACTGCAAACACGCCAAACCGCATTATTAGCCATTGTCTGCTTTGCACATATCTCTACTGCTAAACACCATATAGACATTGATCACATTTTGAAATTGTTATGAGCATCCTTCCACATAGACAACTACAACTAACTCACATTGAGACAATGCATTGAATGTACAGCTCGAATCCCAAATGCAAGTTACAGGTTTAAACAATCAGCATTAAGATGTCACAAGAATTTAAGTACGCAGTGTGCTGCAAAATATTTTGTTCCATGAGTCACGATCTGTATTGTTTTCAGTTTGCAAATCATGTTTTCAGTTTCAACCCGTTTAAAGGAAATGTGCCTATGTTTTACCCTTGGAATTTAGGCAAAATTATTGATAGCAAATGCAGTTGGTGTAAAAGGACAAAAGCAATAAATATCATAAATAATGCATATGTTGCAACCAATGTTGGACATATCAAGTAACTGAGTTAAGTGCCAAAATAACCAAATTAACTTCAGGTCCTGATTGATTGGAATCTAAAGAGACAGAATGGAGGTGACAATTAAGAACCATCCGCCTTAATTTTTTGACCCCCGGTGTTGATGACCAACGCATGCCATGAATAAAGTTTTGAGTCATCACCCCCTTCAGAGAAAACCAAGATATGATAATCTAACTTTGGGTTGGCCACTGCATGTATTTGACAACTGCACCCACAACAGTGCATGATGCAGAAATCTATCATTTTCTATTGCCTGGTGAGAAAAAATTCAACAAGATCTTTGGGGAGAAGTTTTTAATAAACAGTCCCATAAGTCTTTCTGTTTATTGAGATGAACACGATATGGGCAACTGTGCATTGCCTTACAAACCCACAACTGAAACACTACCAAGAGCAGCGCAAAGACTACGGTTCAGACTTCTGCCTTATTTTATAATTTATTCCACAATGCAATGGAATGTTAAAGACAGAAACCGTGTAGTGTATTTTCTTATTTAAAATGTCTGTGTGGTTTTGTGGGAAGTTGTGTTTATATGAGTGTGTTCGCATACATTGTGTGTGGTGTGGTGAAGACATTTGACAATGTGAAGCTCTACCAACTAATTTTTTTTTTTATTGTTTGCAAGTGTATTACTATGTTATGAACATTGCTCTTTGATTGGAAAGAAAAACCAATGTTATTTTCTTCTTTTAATGTTCAAATTTGAATTTCTGTCCCATTTTCCTAATATAGTACTCAGATAAAAAGATATCTTTATTCTCACGCACGAACGCTGGCATTTTTGGGATCACATGCATCGGACCTGTATTATTCCCTTGGGGCATGAAAAGAAACATTTTCCTGAGGACTCGGGCAGATATGCACTTCAATATTAGCAACAATGAAATGCATTGAAATGGTCACTTGTGTAACTCAAAGCTTCCATTTAAATTCTTGCCATTGAAAATCCATGGATTCACCATTTTTTTGGCTCAGATTTGTGCGTGTTGGTTTCTCATTTTTTGTCCGATTCCTTTTTTCTTTCTCTTGTCGTTTATACGTTTTTATTAGTTCTTGTGTACAAAGGAATGCAGAAAACATTGAAATTCCATTAATAAACCATTGAAACTTAAACTTCATTAGAAAAGACATTGAGAAAAACCATTGATTTGAGGCGAAATATGCTAATGTGATGGACCTTTTATTGGATGTCATACAAATGGTAAAAATTGGGAAAATCAATGGATAATAAGAAACACTAATAAGAATATTTGAATGATGTCATAACTATGAAAACAAAACATGGAATATAAATGGTAGGCCTGGCCAATGTGTAAATAATTGATTTACATATTTAATGTTGTCAAAAAAATTGGTTTAAAATGGCAATCAATTGGCTGCAATGGCAATGTAAAGACTTTAATTAAACTGCAGCGATCTGATTCAATGAATACATTTTTAAACAGCAGAAAAATTAAACAGACAATACATTTTTGAAACAAACTGCATTCAACAACACAAGTATGAAATCCTTGAAATTCAAAACAAATCAAGTGTTTGTTTTTTAATATATTGTAACCCATGGATATGATAATCAACAAAATGATATAACATGTACAGCATAATCAGTGATTCTTTAATACAATCTTGCAAATTTAATTTTATCACGAGTGAGCTTCTGTGTAAAATGAAATTCGTTTTACGCTGAATTATGATTTGCCAAATTTGATATCTATAATTAGTGCATTATTAAAAGGATCATATTGTTTCTAATCTGATGTAGTACATTAAGGATCTATTTGTAATTAGACTATCAGCACGGAGTCAAAAGGGCATTAACAGCAAACCATGTACAAGAAAAGAAATGGTTGCTTGATTGTCCATCACAATTTGGAGAAAACTGTCAATTTTGAGCAGATTTGCGACACATATAACATTCTATTTATAGAACTCCCAGACTTCTAATTTTCAAAGCATAATTTTCTTTTTAGCAGTATATATGATTCTTAGTTTTTATTTTGTCCTCTAAATCTGGGAAATACAAATTATGTGCTGTAAATTTTCTGTAGTATGAGCTCTCTATAGGATTTTGAATCTAAAGTTGGGATCTAAGCTACATTTCTAAAATGAACACATAAATGAAGAAAAACGTTTTATCAAATTTTGGAAAATGATCAAGTGTCCATATTCACAAAGAGGGGGATCCTCGAAGCAGACCAGCACATCCGGACTCTCACTACAGACAGCTCCGACGATGTATAGCTTCTCAATTTAAACTTTTGAAAGTTTAGGCTTTTGAGTATGTCTTTGATTTCCAATTTTGCATTTGGTATTTAGGGACCAACCATTTACGGGGGTGCATGGGGTGGGGAATGGATTTTTGGATGAAACAAATTCCAGCTCTCAAATACCTTGAAAAAATTCTCTTGCTCCGATTCATAGCAACAAGAAAGAAAAATCCTATTATATCCATTATATTAGTTGAAAATAATAAATTCTCATGAGATACAAGAAAATCTCTAGGCTCAAAAGAGACATTCAACCACACCCCCACCCCAAAAATGGTTGGACCTTTATCTGCACAGGTTTACTATTTGTATGGGAAATTATGAACGACTGACACATTTTTTCTTTCTGGTGGGTGGGGGGAATACGGAATGCAGAACAAGAATGTTTAAAACTATCAATTAATAATAAAAATAGTACTACTACTAAGAATAATAATAATAAATTAAGTACTTACTACCTGAAAAGAAGACCCACCCAACCTAGGCCCTAGGCTAGGGATGATCAATTATCTGTTCCAATCCCTCTTCGTCTAGCAGAGAAGTTATTAATGTAACAGATACCCGTGTGCTATCACGTTCACTTGGCCAAATCATGCGGGAAATTTGGTAAACTGTTATCATACTGGAAGAAAACTATAAAGTGGGAACTATCCATGGAACACACTTTTGAAACCAGTTGTGATTTGACCGTCTTCGGTAAACATTGTAAACCGTTGTCATACTGGAAGAAAACTACAAAATGGGAACTATCCATGGAACACACTTTCGAAACCAGTTGTGATTTGACAGGCTTCGGTAAACATTGTAAACTGTTATCATACTGGAAGAAAACTACAAAGTGGGAACTATCCATGGAACACACTTTCGAAACCAGTTGTGATATGACCGACTTCGGTAGACATTGTAAACTGTTATCATACTGGAAGAAAACTACAAAGTGGGAACTATCCATGGAACACACTTTCGAAGCCTGTCGTGATTCGACCGCCAAAGTTTGAGTTTCCCTCTAATCCTGTAAATCAGCCAATCAAAGAAGCGCCAGCATCCCTACTCTCGCATGTACATGTTGATCACGCGATATAAAACTGTTTTCGTCATTAGACAACCGCGCGTCAGTTGAAAACTTTTTCTTTAGAAAAACAAATCAACAAACAATTCAAATGGAACCAAGGAACAAAAAACGACGCGGACCGTATTTAAAAATAAAAGCACATGGCGTCAGTATATATTAGTTTTTATGACTTATGTAGACCTAATTTAAGTGTATAAGGTCCATATATGCATGGGCCCATTTGACGATGCCAATTTTTTAAAAACTTGTTCGAACACACACACACAACGGTAGTTTACCCATGGGTCAAAACTAATTATATCGCTGACGTTATACTAAACCTGCGGTGTTATACATATGAAA
>JAQPZY010000667.1:0-319043 GCA_029931535.1 Margaritifera margaritifera
AACATCATCTCTGAATTTTTTTTTCTGTATGAGAGAAATGGTCCGCTCTCAACTGATGGTTTCTGATGTTTCGGGTGACCGTTTGTTGTTTTCAGCCTTTCGTTCATTATGCTCCTTTATTTTTGGGACCCTAGTTAGCCACTAGTTCAACCTACACTCATAAAAATGGGTATGCAGATTCATCTCAGGGTGAGTAAAGCGACAAATCCAAAATATTTTCAGCTATTCGTTGCTTAAGGCATCAATATATTGGACCCTGTTTTGCTTACACTCATGAAAATATATATGTGGATGCACCTCAAGTAGAGTAACTCAACTGTACCAGACTATGTCACTGTGACCTAATTCTCACCCCTGAGTGATTTTTATAATTTCAAACAATTGCTTGCTATTTTCTCTGTATCTTTGACCTTTTTTCATTTGGACTAGTTAAACTTTGTTGCAACTCTACACTGATGAAACTTTTTATGTTAATGCATTCCCATCTTGAATGTCATAAGAGGCGACTAATGGATGCAACAGTCTCGGCAGCTTAATGGCTAACGTGCCAAACTCGTGACCGAAAGGGTACTGGTTCGGCTCCTACCATCGGTTCAGCCTGGGGCGGCTACAGTTGTGTGTCCTTAGACAAGACACTTTACTCCAGATGCCTTCGCACTAAATGTCGTACTTGTGTTGCTGTACCATAAAACACCAAACCAAAGCATCCTAATGAGCAGTATATTTGCGGTAGTGTTTTCTCCAACTCACGGAGGCTTAATCATTAGCTTAACTTCACAACCAGTGGATAACGGGTTTGAATCCTGTCCATGCCAGCCTGAAGCTTTATTTCCATTGCCTCGGCATCAATCCTTCATACCAGTCTGTCTATTCTCGGCTACTCCAGATGTCCTCCTGTTGCTGAGGTGAATCGTGTTTACGTGTAAACAACCTGTTTATTTTATAATTTATATTAGCTCAACTGGTCATAGACCATACGATCTGATGGGATGGTCTGTCGTCCGTCGTCACAAGTTTGTTATCGCTTGAAGGATTGCTATAAAACTTTACACACACATTCAATCCATGGTCTAATTGGTCCAAAATGAAAATGGTGCGCTCGAACATCCAGTATGGCCGCCACAGTGGCCATCTTGAAAATCTTGTTATCGCTACTCCTCCTGAATGGATGGTCATATCAACGGGGGGTTTTCACTAAAACACTTCTTATGATGTCTAGTTGGTCCGAGATGAAAATGGCGCCGATCTGACATCCAATATGGCCGGCATGACAACCATCTTAAAACTCTTGTTATCACATCTCTACTTGAACAGAAAGTTACACTGACGTGGGGTTTTCACCAGAAGACTTCTTATGATGTCCAGTTGGCGTTAAATGAAATTGGTGCTAGTCGTACATCCAATATGGCTGCCACAACGACTGTCTTAAAAATCTTGTTTTCACTACTCCCCCTAATTAGATGATCATTATGACATGGAGTTTTCACCCAAAAGACTTCTAATGATGTCTGCTTTGTCCTAAATGAAAATGGTGCCGATCTGATTTCCAATATGGCCACTACAGCAACCATCTTTAAAGCCTTGTTATTGGTACTCCTCCTGATTCGAAAGTCATATCTTGAAAATATTGTTATCTCTATTCCTCTCCGAATGGATGGCTATATCAACATAGGGTTTTCGCTAATAGACTTCTTATGATACCTAGTTGGTCCCAATTGAAAATCGTGCTAGTCATACATCCAATATGGCTGTCACGACGACTGTCTTTAAAATCTTGTTTTCACTACTCCCCCTGAATGAATGATCATTATGACATGATGTTATCACCCAAAGACTTCTAATGATGTCTACTTTTTCCTAAATGAAAATGGTGCCAATCTGAAATCCAGTATGTGCACCACAGCAGCTGATTTGAATATCTTGTTATCGCTGAAAAATATCAGAGATGGTTTCAACACTCGACAGTTAAAAGGAAGAACTGGTCTTATCTTGATTCCCTCGAAATTCTTTTCGCCCAGTAGAGCATCAGTCCCTTCCAGGGGCTCCTGTTCTTCCTTTCTGCCCACGGTGGCGCAGTGATTAGCACGCCAAACTCGCGACCGAAAAGGTGCGGGTTCGAATCTACCATCGGATCAGCCCCAGTCGGCTTCTGTGCTGTGTCCTTGGAGAAGGCACTTTACTCCAATTGTCTCAGCACTAAATAGCCTACTTGCTTTGCTGTGCCGTTAAACATCAAAACCAAATCAAACTGTATGCCCACCTTTTAAGATAAAAATGTTTGCACCATATTGACCTTAGTTTTCGTGGCCTCTTAGTCGTTAGTATATTGGATAACTACCACGTAATCCCTTGATAGTTTTACCATACTTCGGTTTTTTGGTATAACTTTCGGGTTATCGACAAATAAACTTTATGAGAGATCGAAGGAGGATATTTATAATCACTACAAAATTGTTGGTGAGAACCAGGCACATCTTCCAAAGACCACACAACAGAGTCAAGAACCAGGCACACCTTCCAAAGACCACACAATAGTATCAAGAACCAATCACAACTTCCAAAGACCACACAATAGTATCAAGAACCAGGCACATCTTCCAAAGACCACACAATACTGTCAAGAACCAGGCACAGCTTCCAAAGACCACACAATAGTGTCAAGAACCAGGCACACCTTCCAAAGACCACACAATAGTATCAAGAACCAGGCACACCTTCCAAAGACCACACAATAGTATCAAGAACCAGGCACACCTTCCAAAGACCACACAACAGTGTCAAGAACCAGGCACACCTTCCAAAGACCACACAATAGTATCAAGAGCCAGGCACACCTTCCAAAGACCACACAATAGCGTCAAGAACCAGGCACACCTTCCAAAGACCACACAATAGTGTCAAGAACCAGGCACACCTTCCAAAGAACACACAATACTGTCAAGAACCAGGCACACCTTCCAAAGACCACACAATAGTGTCAAGAACCAGGCACACCTTCCAAAGACCACACAATAGTGTCAAGAACCAGGCACACCTTCCAAAGACCACACAATAGTATCAAGAACCAGGCACACCTTCCAAAGACCACACAATAGTATCAAGAACCAGGCACACCTTCCAAAGACCACACAACAGTGTCAAGAACCAGGCACACCTTCCAAAGACCACACAACAGTGTCAAGAACCAGGCACACCTTCCAAAGACCACACAATAGTGTCAAGAACCAGGCACATCTTCCAAAGACCACACAACAGTGTCAAGAACCAGGCACACCTTCCAAAGACCACACAATAGTATCAAGAACCAGGCACACCTTCCAACGACCACACAACAGTGTCAAGAACCAGGCACATCTTCCAAAGACCACACAATAGTGTCAAGAACCAGGCACACCTTCCAAAGACCACACAATAGTATCAAGAACCAGGCACACCTTCCAAAGACCACACAATAGTATCAAGAACCAGGCACACCTTCCAAAGACACACAATAGTGTCAAAAAACCAGGCAACACCTTCAAAGACCACACAACAGTGTCAAGAACCAGGCACACTTCCATAAGACCACACAACAGTATCAAGAACCAGGCGACACCTTCCAAAGACCACACAACAGTGTCAAGAACAGGCACACCTTCCAAAGACCATACAACAGTGTCAAGAACCAGGCCACACCTTCCAAAGACCACACAATAGTGTCAAGAACCAGGCAACACCTTCCAAAGACCACACAATAGTGTCAAGCAACCAGGCACACCTTCCAAAGACCACACAATAGTGTCAAGAACCAGGCACAATCTTCTCAAAGACCACACAACAGTGTCAAGAACCAGGCACACCTTCCAAAGACCACACAACAGTATCAAGAACCAGGCACACCTTCCAAAGACCACACAACAGTGTCAAGAACCAGGCACACCTTCCAAAGACCATACTACTGTGTCAAGAACCCAGGCACACCTTCCAAAGACCACACAATAGTGTCAAGAACCAGGCACACCTTCCAAAGAACACACAACAGTGTCAAGAACCAGGCACACCTTCCAAAGACCACATAACGGTGTGAAGAACCAGGCACACCTTCCAAAGACCACACAATAGTATCAAGAACCAGGCACACCTTCCAAAGACCACACAATAGTATCAAGAACCAGGTACACCTTCCAAAGACCACACAACAGTGTCAAGAACCAGGCACACCTTCCAAAGACCACACAACAGTGTCAAGAACCAGGCACACCTTCCAAAGACCACACAATAGTATCAAGAACCAGGCACACCTTCCAAAGACCACACAACAGTGTCAAGAACCAGGCACACCTTTCAAAGACCACACAACAGTGTCAAGAACCAGGCACACCTTCCAAAGACCACACAACAGTGTCAAGAACCAGGCACACCTTCCAAAGACCACACAATAGTATCAAGAACCAGGCACACCTTCCAAAGACCACACAATAGTATCAAGAACCAGGCACACCTTCCAAAGACCACACAACAGTGTCAAGAACCAGGCACATCTTCCAAAGACCACACAACAGTGTCAAAAACCAGGCACACTTTCCAAAGACCACACAATAGTGTCAAAAACCAGGCACACCTTCCAAAGACCACACAATAGTATCAAGAACCAGGCACACCTTCCAAATACCACACAATAGTGTCAAGAACCAGGCACACTCTTCCAAGATCCCACACAACAGTGTCAAGAACCAGGAACACATTCCAAAGACCACACAACAGAGTCAAGAACCAGGCACACCTTCCAAAGACCACACAACAGTGTCAAGAACCAGGCACACCTTCCAAAGACCACACAACAGTATCAAGAACCAGGCACACCTTCCAAAGACCACACAATAGTGTCAAGAACCAGGCACACCTTCCAAAGACCACACAACGGTGTCAAGAACCAGGCACACCTTCCAAAGACCACATAACGGTGTGAAGAACCAGGCACACCTTCCAAAGACCACACAATAGTGTCAAGAACCAGGCACACCTTCCAAAGACCACACAATAGTATCAAGAACCAGGCACACCTTCCAAAGACCACACAACAGTGTCAAGAACCAGGCACATCTTCCAAAGACCACACAATAGTGTCAAGAACCAGGCACACCTTCCAAAGACCACACAATAGTATCAAGAACCAGGCACACCTTCCAAAGACCACACAATAGTATCAAGAACCAGGCACACCTTCCAAAGACCACACAATAGTGTCAAAAACCAGGCACACCTTCCAAAGACCACACAACAGTGTCAAGAACCAGGCACACCTTCCAAAGACCACACAACAGTATCAAGAACCAGGCACACCTTCCAAAGACCACACAACAGTGTCAAGAACCAGGCACACCTTCCAAAGACCATACAACAGTGTCAAGAACCAGGCACACCTTCCAAAGACCACACAATAGTGTCAAGAACCAGGCACACCTTCCAAAGACCACACAATAGTGTCAAGAACCAGGCACACCTTCCAAAGACCACACAATAGTGTCAAGAACCAGGCACACCTTCCAAAGACCACACAACAGTATCAAGAACCAGGCACACCTTCCAAAGACCACACAACAGTGTCAAGAACCAGGCACACCTTCCAAAGACCATACAACAGTGTCAAGAACCAGGCACACCTTCCAAAGACCACACAATAGTGTCAAGAACCAGGCACACCTTCCAAAGAACACACAACAGTGTCAAGAACCAGGCACACCTTCCAAAGACCACATAACGGTGTGAAGAACCAGGCACACCTTCCAAAGACCACACAATAGTATCAAGAACCAGGCACACCTTCCAAAGACCACACAATAGTATCAAGAACCAGGTACACCTTCCAAAGACCACACAACAGTGTCAAGAACCAGGCACACCTTCCAAAGACCACACAACAGTGTCAAGAACCAGGCACACCTTCCAAAGACCACACAATAGTATCAAGAACCAGGCACACCTTCCAAAGACCACACAACAGTGTCAAGAACCAGGCACACCTTTCAAAGACCACACAACAGTGTCAAGAACCAGGCACACCTTCCAAAGACCACACAACAGTGTCAAGAACCAGGCACACCTTCCAAAGACCACACAACAGTGTCAAGAACCAGGCACACCTTCCAAAGACCACACAATAGTATCAAGAACCAGGCACACCTTCCAAAGACCACACAACAGTGTCAAGAACCAGGCACATCTTCCAAAGACCACACAACAGTGTCAAGAACCAGGCACACTTTCCAAAGACCACACAATAGTGTCAAAAACCAGGCACACCTTCCAAAGACCACACAATAGTATCAAGAACCAGGCACACCTTCCAAATACCACACAATAGTGTCAAGAACCAGGCACACCTTCCAAAGACCACACAACAGTGTCAAGAACCAGGCACACATTCCAAAGACCACACAACAGAGTCAAGAACCAGGCACACCTTCCAAAGACCACACAACAGTGTCAAGAACCAGGCACACCTTCCAAAGACCACACAACAGTATCAAGAACCAGGCACACCTTCCAAAGACCACACAATAGTGTCAAGAACCAGGCACACCTTCCAAAGACCACACAACGGTGTCAAGAACCAGGCACACCTTCCAAAGACCACATAACGGTGTGAAGAACCAGGCACACCTTCCAAAGACCACACAATAGTGTCAAGAACCAGGCACACCTTCCAAAGACCACACAATAGTATCAAGAACCAGGTACACCTTCCAAAGACCACACAACAGTGTCAAGAACCAGGCACACCTTCCAAAGACCACACAATAGTATCAAGAACCAGGCACACCTTCCAAAGACCACACAACAGTGTCACGAACCAGGCACACCTTCCAAAGACCACACAAGGGTGTCAAGAACCAGGCACACCTTCCAAAGACCACATAACGGTGTCAAGAACCAGGCACACCTTCCAAATACCACACAATAGTGTCAAGAACCAGGCACACCTTCCAAAGACCACACAACGGTATCAAGAACCAGGCACACCTTCCAAAGACCACACAATAGTATCAAGAACCAGGCACACCTTCCAAAGACCACACAATAGTATCAAGAACCAGGCACACCTTCCAAAGACCACACAACAGTGTCAAGAACCAGGCACACCTTCCAAAGACCACACAATAGTATCAAGAACCAGGCACACCTTCCAAAGACCACACAATAGTATCAAGATTCAGGCACACCTTCCAAAGACCTCACAATAGTATCAAGAACCAGGCACACCTTCCAAAGACCACACAATAGTATCAAGAACCAGGCACACATTCCAAAGACCACACAATAGTATCAGGTTTGTCCATACTTTCTTTTCTGTGTATTTTCAAATAATTCAGATCCTTTGTCTGTAATATTCAACATTTAAAAAAAAATGTATCTTGACTTTAAAGTTAATAATATGGAAATCCAGTATTATTGGCACTGAATAATCTGCATTAAAATTTTCTTTTAAGACCCGAAGTAATATATTTAAAAATTTGAGAGGTTTTTGTTTTAGCATTTTGATTAAAATTTTAATGAAAGTAGAATAGAATAGAATAGAATCATTTTAGCACAGATGTTGGGTGATTCAGTATTCCACTTTGTTTCTTGTAAGTTTTATACTGGGACACATTAGGTCATATTTCTAGTAAGTTCTATACTGGGGCACATTAGGTCATGCATTTCTAGTAAGTTCTATACTGGAGCACATTAGGTCATGCATTGCTTTTTCTGCCTTTTTGTCTTTGTCTACTTTAGCTGCTTTCTCAGACAGAAGTATCATCTGCCTGGACTCTCCTTATTTCTGCACTGAGAGTCGTCCCATTGAGAGTCTAGTAATGATATTTATATAGCACTTAAATGGAGAGTCTGTTTTCATACATTTATTACAGTCAGGGACTCTCCCTATATGGTCAAACAGAAATCTTACTCTGTGTGCATTGATTCAGTCTGGTTCATTTTTAATTCTATTTTTGAATTTATTCCCTCTCAAAAAATCATATTTTTCTTCTGTTTCAGATATACATCCCCCTTTTGTTTTGCTTTATAATCCCTTCTAATAAAAACAATCGAAATATGTCTTTTAAGTCGATAGAAAAAGTAGGTCATTAGAAGCATTTATTCTGCAATTATTGGTCCAGATAAGGATATCAACGGGACCTCTAAATGTAACCAAATTAAAGCTTTATCTCTCTATCACCCACCTGCAGCCTCTCCTTGTGGTTGTCTTACCAGGGTTCACACCTCTCCCCCCCCCCCACACACACACACACTCCGAAAAGCAATTATTACAAAGTTTTAACACTTTTTTCATAGAAAGGCATTACAGTTTTAAAGCTTAATAACATTATTCAATAAGATGGCCCTTCTTTTTCTTCAACTGTTCCTATATAATTGTTTTGGGTCATGTGGCATTGTAAGTGAGTAAAAACGTCAGACTTCAGGAAGCTATTATGTTTTAGAAATATTCAAAAATAGTACATCCAGTCTACCTTGCCACTCTTCAGTAAATCTGGTGGCCAATTTAGACAGCGACTTCAAAGAAATATAATCGACCGATAAAATCTACATCTCCATGTTGCTTGAACATTCCACACTTGCTGCGAATCTGACTCACTGCTTCGGTAGCCAAGCTCGACTACCGTGAGATGTAAAGTAATCATAAGTCCCTTACATTATCAAATATGAATATATCACCCATAGCAATAAAAAATCAATTGATAATGACGGCAACAGAACATTCCTTTTGATTTGATTAAACTGCATGGATACTTTACCCTAGTAGTGACAGTGAAACTGTAGACTGTATTTGTTGTTCAATGCAGCGGATGATTGCCCATGGGAGCAGAGGGTGCCGTGGCCCTGTTTTTGTCAAGCTTTTCATTCTTAGGTTCTTTTCCACTCTCCGACCTCAGGGAAAGGTTCTCATTGCACAGTTTACGTACATTTTTATTAGGCTATCCTTTAAAAATTCATCGTTTCCTGTCCACGGATCGATCCATCAAAATTTCTAGGACTGACTCTTTCCACGATTCTATGGAACTATTTGTGCATAATTGCCAATGTTAAATGTTAAACAAAAATCAAAATCATGCATTGGGTGGATGAGTGGGAAGAAAAACAAAAACTACATACCAACTACACAAATTTATGCGACAGGGAACTGAAAACCACGAACTTATTTGTCTGTGAAGACGGAAGTGGTTTCTGGCAGTGGCGACGCGAGGGTTCGAGGCGCCCGTGGACAATGTTCTGTAGTGGAGCCCATACCGAGGCGCCGGGGGGTATTGTTCTTTAATGGCGCCCCTATTTTGACACAGCTGACAACCTCCATTCTACCCCTCCCCCTTCCACCAAAGCCCCTGTTGCACTAAGGTACGGTAAAATACTTTAAAAAATTAGTTGGAAAAAAGAAACAAAGCTCCCGACGGCATACCCTTCACCTAGCGGCCGGGGGCAATTATTTGGCAACAAAAGAATCTCGAAGATTCTTGTTTTAGCTGTCACTTTTATATCTTGTACTTTTAACTTGTTTTCTTAATGTGCTCATCACTGAAAGCAACTTTCAATTTACTGTGATGAGTTTGCAATTTCTGAAAAATCCTGCATATAAATTACACTGACTGAATGAAACATTGCGTAGATAATAATATAATTGCAAAAGGCAGGAAGTAATATATAGAATCTAGCTGAGCTGAGATTATGTTTTTCTGTATGATCAAGATTGCCAGGAAGCTTCCGCTCGATGCTAAAATCATTCAGGCAAATGCATAACTGTGTTCATGTATATGTCTGTATGTTTGGATGCATGCTAGCTGCTACACTTTAATGTACATACTGGTGCATAGAGTAAACTTTTAAACTCTTATCAGGCATCTTAGTATTTAATGTTTCCAGTAACTTAAGAAGTTTATGAAGCAATTCATTGATCCTATGCCAGATTTCCATACTGTTGGTTGGAGAGAGTATTTGAGCTTTTCATACACATTTCATACGTCATTCATACGGCAGAGCGTATCATGCTGCAGCATCCGTCCATCCATCCATCCATCTTGGTTTCCGGTCAATAAGTTTAGCTTCAGATCACAGACCTTGACTACACTTTGTAGATGGTTTGCACACAAGGTAAGGTAGAAGATTTAGAATTAAAAGGGGTCCAAGGTCAATGTCACTATGACTGAAAGATTTTAAAAAAACCCCAAATGTTTTCTGTCTAATGATTTTGATTCCACATCAGAGACCTTGAATATATTTTGTGGATCGCTTGCACTTCATGATGAGAAAGAAACCAAGCGATTTGGGTGTCAAAAGGACATAACAATTAATTTGGCATCCATGTTCGTGTCCATCCCGTCCAAATGTACATCCACAGCCTGAATTATCCTCAATGTTAATGTTTTCTTTTCTTTTCTTTACTTTCCTCTTATATCAATACCATTTTATCCTACTTTCTTCGGATTTGGAATATAACTTCAGTATGCACTTATCTTTGTCTGGTATCATCCTGGTTCATGGGTCATTCCACTGGATGAGGGTTTTTTCCACCTTTTTTTAATAGGGGTGAGTTCTCAAGTACAATTCGCCACAGTCATGTCTCTTGGTATGTGGATACAGCTTGATGTGAACACCGCCATTTTACCAAACATAGGTCAGTGTGATCTACATTTAACGTTTCTCTGACTTCGGTTAAATTTGTCTTTTACCTTAGTTTCCTATTACTAATTGTTATGGAGCCATGCAAATAAATTCATTGGTAAAATACCAAATCACCGAGAGTATGTCAGTGTGACCTAGTTTTCACGCTTCGATGACCTTGTTAATTTTTTGAATTTGGGTTATTGTCTTGGGTCTTGCTTGCAACAGAGTCATGGAAATTGATATGTCGATGTGCCTTGGTCCACCAAAAAATAGGTCACTACGACCTCTATTTTATGTTGAAGCTCAAAAGCGGCCAGCTTTTGTTTTTACATAGGAATTGCATTGATTATTTGGATAAGTTCACAGATTTAGGAAAATAAATAGCTAAATTGTTCAGTGGGCATTATGTAATTTGCGGATGTTGAGGGTTCTTTCGACCATTCCTTAGTGTACATGGACATTATTAAATGTCGACGATAAATAAATAAATCAGCAATTATATGTTATTTGCAGACATTAAGACCTCTTATGACCGTTTTTTAATGTCAGTGAACATTGGGTAAAATGTAAGCAATACAACAGAAGGGTACCATTCTTATTGTCCACGGAAATAAATGAAAGGCGGAAATACACGTAATGCCCACGAATTACACAATCTTGTCGAATGGTCGAGTGTATCGGCTTCCACAATGTGAGACAAAATGTTCGCAGACATTCAAGGATGATGCGGAAAATAAGGGATGGACCATTTAACCTTGGGGGAGAGCAGGCCCACCGAAGGGGGGTGGGGGGTGGGCGTTGTTGGGGGGGGGGGGGCAATTGCCCAGGGGCCCGGCGATTTCTAGGGGCCAGCCGTCAACTCAGTTTTAACAAAATTAATTAATCTTTGCAGTAAATATTAAAATGTGTTTTTTGCAAGATTCTAAGTTATGGTAGATTACTACAGGTTTAATACGCAAAGCTGTACACAGGTTTTTATATATAAAAAATTTAACTAGTTTTGGGGCCCATGACTGCTCTGCCCCAGGGGCCCGGAATTTCTGTGGTCGGAACTGGGGGAGAGGGAGGTCGGTATTTTATTGTTTTTATTTTTTAGATTCAAAATACCTTGAACAAAATTCCTGCTCTGACTTGTAGAAAAAAGAACTATTTATATTAATTACATTAGTTGAAAAAAATACATTATCTTGAAGTGAAAGAAAGCAAAAAAAAAAAGAGATCCTGATTCGAAAGTGAATACCAAGTATCCCCCCCCCCCCCTGCCCCGACACACACACACACACAAAGAAAACAAGACCCACGTACAGTTGACACGTAATACTGTTGCCTGATAGATAATCAAAACATACTGGTAGCTTTCCCTGCATTGATTCTACCGCTATTTACTGCTTTCAGTTTTCACTATAATCCTACCTATTAAGCTGACTTGGGCTGAGGTCGAGTACACAAATTTACATTTTTTCAATGCTCTTGCTATTATTTATTTATTTTTTTTTACCCTTGATCCTTTTGGCTGATTTTGTTTCTCTCTCAAATGTTCTTGCTGAAAGGGGCGTCCTTGCTATTATAGAGGCAGACAGCGAGACTGTAGAGAGTAGTTAATGAGGCATGTGGAGCTTATTATTTCCCACATTGTGTGATGATAGCTGGCACTTGTGTCAAGATAAACAGAGAATCACATCGCAGCTCTTGTCAGTAATTATATAGATCCCAGACTCGTAGCTAGGGGCTATGGAACTTATAAAACCAATTTCGTTTCGTTCCATTTCTTGGTTTAAAGTTAGGCTGACACCATATATTTATTTTTCATCTTCTCTAATAAATAAAACTTATTGGATATCACACAGAAGATCATTCAAAGTGTTCTCTTCACATTTGTCAAATATTGTTATGATATTTTGATACAAAAGTTTTTCCTCCCGATTTTGATTTTTGAAATATACAAAGAGTTTAGAACACAATAATATTTTTGATCTAAATGAGAATTATTTTGAAAGTTATATATCATTCAAACATTTATATATTGTAGTTCCTTGTAATATTCTGAAATGTTGGCAATTATACTTTGTTCCGAGTTAAAATATGGAAAATCAGACTTTTTTAATTTTGAGTTCCAATCGAAATTTTGTCTTCAAAATGTTTCGTGATTAATGGGTCATCTTTATAGAAGTAATATTTTGATTAAAATTAAAATAACAAATTCTAAGGTACGTACCCTATTTTTCACAGGACAGTGTGATCTTCACAGCAAGGAACAACATCGTACTTGTTTCTACCCCTTTATAAAACACTTGAACATTCTCTAAAAAAAATATATGTAATTTATACTGCATAGTTTGATATTCGTCTATGCTAGTGTGACAAAATGTATGTTGTTGGATCTTATGGTTGTGTGAATATTATAGAAATTATCTTCTCGAAACGAAAACAAAAACTTTCTTAGTGATGTTATAATGTACTAATCATGTGAAACTGACCTAGCTAGAGGAGTCTACCAAGTATGTTGTAATAATAATACTTTTTAGTCCAGATAATGAGCTGCACTGGTAATTTTCCGTGCATACTTTACCTTAATGATCCCTGCGCTTTTGTAAGACAGGCTGCTATCATATTGGCCCACCTGTCCATGTGCACATGGATCTATTCATTATTAACGAAATATTTCTTCTTTGACTGGTTTGGTTTGGTGTTTTACGGCACAGCAATACAAGTAGGTCTTTTTATGTCGAGGCAATTGGAGTAAAGTGATTTGCCCAAGGACACATCACGGTAGGATTCGAACTCGCATCATTTCGGTCGCTAGTCTGGAACGCTTACCACTGAGCCACCGCGGCTCCTGTTTCTTCTTTGAAGTTAATGGTAGAAGTTATCATGATGAAATAATGTAAATCATTACATTTTCACGAATACATCAAAATCAACATATTAGGAACATACAATTTAATAAACTCGCAATACTATATTATATGCCCTCAGCGAAACATATTTTAGCGAATATTGTTTCCCACAAAATTCGCTAAAATTTTTTGCTCGCTACAAGTTTGAGGTTCATTTGATTTAGATGTGCTATATGTAAATTTGTAAATCTTATCGCATTTTTCAATATTGGACATTTTATTTTATGTGACATATAATACATCTAAGTATCTAAATAATTTCAAATCTAAAGAAATTTTAAGTTTTTCTGTTAATTAATGTCGATATTGATACTTTGATTAGTAAATAAAAGCGTCCGTTAGCAAAATATATCAAAATACTGATAAAAATCAGATATTAAAAAAATAGCGAGATTAACAAATGCCCCAGGACACATCACCTATTGTTTATTATCTCCTCGCCAATGAAATTTAGGAGGGAACTGAATGTTTTGCTCATTTGTTCGTGTGTTCGTTCGTTCGCTTGCATGTTTGTTATGCAGTCAGTATCTTGAACCATATTTGATCTTGACTCAATGAAAATTATGTGGATTCATTTCAATGAGAGTAACTCAGCAATACGAAAATAGGTTAATGTGACCTAAATTTAACGCTGGAGAGACTTTTGTATTTTCAGCTACAGTATATGTTCGTTATACCCTTAATATCTTAGACCCTACTTCACCTACAATCATGGAAATTGCAGTGAAGGGGCATGTCAACGCGAGTAATCATGCCATATAAAAACAAGGTCACTGTTACATAAGTTCACGCTTGAGTGACTTTTATGTTTTAAGATATTTTGTTTGCTACACCTTAGGCCTTATTTCACGTACAACCATGAAATTGATATGCATCTCAAGGAGAATAATTCAAACGTACCGAAATTAGGTCACTGTGACCAGTTTTTCAAGCTATATGACTTTTGTATTTTCAGCTATTCATTCGTCATTTGCTCTATTCCTATTTCACCTAAACAAAATGAACATGTGGATGCATCTCAAGAACAGTAACTCAACCATACCAAATATCGGTCATGATGACCAAATTTCCATGCTTGAACGGCTTGCATACTTTCCTCCATATCAGCCGGTATATTGTCGGCTACTCCAAATGTCCTCCTGCTGGCGAAGAGATTTGTGTTACGAGTAAACACTTTGTTGGACACAGTGGCTAAATGAATAAAAAAATATTGCTAACGCTACTGTAATTTCAAAGACAAGCTAAATTTATATTTTTTTTTTTTTTTTTTTTATAAAACAAAAAATAAAAACGGTTGGGGTATGATTTATTTACACAGATAGTATGCAACATATATCCCAAGTCATGCACATTTCTATGCTAAGCAGAGAGAGAGAGAGAGAGAGAGAGAGAGAGAGAGAGAGAGAGAGAGAGAGAGAGAGAGAGAGAGAGAGAGAGAGAGAGAGATGCCTTTAAGTCTGTAATCACTGTTGAGAGGAAATTAGATCAGGTAATACGAAACTGGAATGGAAAAAAGGCAATGGGCGTTGGTAAAAAAAGCAAATGGTGTTCCAATAAACTACGAAAAGAATGGTCTACATAAATTTTATTTTGATTTGGTCTTTTAATTTTTACAAAGTCAGGATCAATCAGTATCAAAGAATGACTCAGCTAAAATAAAAGTTGTATGGATCACAAATGTAGAAATGATCTGAACATATGAGGAAATTTATCAGTCAGTAGGTGAGTTAACTGGAGTTAGCAGCAGTATATTTTAGTCAGTCAGTCAATCAATATAGTATATAGTCAGAAACCATGAAAATTTAAATGATAGAAATTGCATGAAATTTAATACAATACAGTCATAACGTGTAAGGAGTCTTCAAATCAACAGTTCTATAAAGATCAATGACTTTACTGTTTTGTCATACACCGTGTTTTGTTAACTATCATAGGGTCAAGTTCTAGGCTGATAAAATTACAGTTCAATGAATATATATCTTACTCTGTAACAAAAATACCACTGTCATCCAGTGGTCTCAATTACAGGGGTGTTGATTGAAATAAAATACTGTTTTACTTTAAGGTGTTTTTATGAGGTCATTGAATTCCATTGTTCTGGTGCACACTGTGTTTCATCCGAGTGGGGAGCGAGCTGACTTGGATTTACAAGGTCAATCCATCGAGTATGATGATTATTGAATAAGGGAGCAATCATTTAATGTGTTTGCTCTTGCGGCAGGGTAGGGTGGGGGTGGGGTGGGAGCTTTCAAAAAATAGAAACAATTTCCGCCCCCCCCCCTCCCGAAATTAAAAAGGGTTGATTTCTGATTAAACATTAAGACCAATATCCATGAATATGTTTTCATTCTTTGGATAATTTTGTGATGCGTAGTCATGACTGCCATCATACTCCGTCTTAATTGACAACGTTTTGTTTATACAGTGTTATGACTCTAGGTCTTAAAAAATATGTAACAGATAGAAAGTGAAACCAGCAATGTAAGTCATATCAACAAGCAATTTATTTCCCTACAATACAAAGTGAATTTCAACAGATACTTACAACATTGTGAATAAAATTCCAAATAATCCCTAAATGTCCTAATCACAAGTCCAAACATATAGAATGTTCCGAATGAGTTCCAATAGTCTTGAATGTCCTGATATAGCACAATGATACAATCCAGAATATTTTTGAATGAGTTCACAAAAGTCCAAAATAATGTATTAATTCAAAAGTCAATGAGCACTTTATTAATTCTAATGAATATATTATGTCTGATTTCAACGCCACAAACTGTAAAATCTGATCTCAAATGGATTCCCACAGACTGATCTAAAACATGAATGAATTATATGTTTACCAAATCCCTATTTATACACATTTTCACTTGACCTATATCATAACAGGATGTGAAGCAATAAAATGGACCCCCCCCCCCCCCCCCAGTCTAACTGTCAACACGACTGGCCTTGAACTCAAATGCTTGTAAACACATTGCTTACAAGTGACCAGAATCTAAAGTTCAACTTACCTTCATGGAAAAGATTTAAGCACACATCACAGATTAAATATACATAACACCTCCCCTCATAAAGAAAAATGGAGATTTACGCAATAAAGCTTTCTTTTACATATTTGTCAAATATGCATATGATACTGTAATAATCAAAATTACATATGAAGATGTCTTATGAATGACACTCAGCTTAATTACCCAAAATATACACAAAATAAAGCAATATGGTACTTCTATACCCGTGAGAGTGCATATGTAATCACCTAGTCGTTCGAAGAATTTCCGAATGGTTTCCAAGTGATCTTCCCAGGTGTCGTTGTATATGATTAGATCCAATAAGTGTACCACAGCAGCTAATTTGAAAATCGTGTTATCCCTGAAGAATATCAGAGATGGTTTCAACACGCAGCAGTTAAAAGGAAGAAATGGTCTTATCTTAAATTCCTCGAAATTCTTTTCGCCCAGTAGAGCATCAGTCCGTTAAAGAGACTCTTGTTTAAGAATCTGTTTTTCATACATCTAGCCGGATATTCGTACGCCAACAACTTACCAATTCGGGAAGCATCAAGACGATTATCTCCCGTTCGGAACATCCTCGTTTCTTTCTGATGCAAGTCGAATAACTTCGACTCTCAGAAAGAGACTCGAAAGTAATCGTAATGATGCTTCCCGAATTGGTAAGTTTGTGTCGGATGAATATTCGGTTACATATGAAGAATAGATCCTCGTAATGAAATACAGACGTTGAAAATAATATTTCGATGCTTAAACCATCAGTGAAATATCTGTATTTTTCTTCTTGTATGTAATTTCTATAACTTTTGAAAAAAGAAAAGTTGGAGAAATCATTCAGTTTACATTAGCTTAAATATACTGCTATTAGTGATTACATGTCATGGAATTGTTGTGACGTCAGTGAGGTTATTATAACATAATATAAACATCGGGCCTGAGGACTGTTTAAAATAGACCCTATTTAAATTGCAGGTATTGTTCTAGCATGCGACGGAAAAGGTGGAGGACATCACGTGTGGGTTATCTTCCAGTCTCTTTCAGAGAGTCGAAGTTATTCGGAAAGACTCGTATCGGAAAGAGACGAGGATGTTCCGAATGCTTTCTTCACATTCGGAACATCCTTTGCCTTTTCCTTCAAGTCCACTTGACGAAAACAGCTGAGCGATGTTCCGATCGCTTGGTTCGAAGACTTGTGAGGCATTTTAAGTTCAAACACTTTTCCCTATTCGCATCTTCTAGATCAGTCCTACCGATCATACCTTGAATGGATATTGATAGTTGCTATTAGCTGCCGTTCGGACCACAGTGGTTATTTAAGAAACAAGGATTGACATAGAAGTTGCGAATGCATTGAACTATTTTTTCGTTCGCAACTTCTCAGTGAATTTATGGTCAATCCAATCGTAGAAGTAGCCGAGGTGGTCCGAATTGATTACGCTTGTTTTTATGACAAGAAATTTTAGGCGAACAAAATTTATATAAATTTTCTGTAAATTACTGCGCCGACATACATCCGATGCATATTTTTGTCTCACAGAAATAGTCGAGGTGGTCCGAACGCACCTTTTGGCAACACGTATTTACTATCAAACGTGTACAAGTTTTCGTCCTCAGTTCTTTGTTCTTGCAGAATCTGGCATTGTATTCCTTGAAATTGTGTACCCACAGAAAATTGTATATGAAATAGTGACGGTAGTTTTGGTGCATTATCTTTTCTTGGATTAAAAAGAGTAATCGAATGATTAAACATGTTTGAGATGTTAACATTTTCATCTCAAACACTGACCGATATTTTGTGACTATCTTGTCGTGTTTCTCGGACTACAATGCATTTTGCGCCTATAGATTTATGCAGACTTTTCCATACTATTATAATACTTGATATGTGTTTTGTTTTGTTAGCTCTACTTGTCATAGACCAGAAAAGCTTATGGGATGGTCTGTTGTGTGTAGTCCGTCGTGCATCCGTCCGTTAGCACAAGTTTGTTATCGCTACTCCTCCTAAACTACTTGAAGGATTGCCATGAAACTTTACACACACGTTCATCCCATGGTCTAGTTGGTCCTAAATGAAAATGGTCGCCCTCGGACATCCAATATGGCTGCCACAGTGGCCATATTAAAAATATTTTTATCGCTACTCGTCCTGAATGGATGATCATATCAACATGGGATTTTCACTCGAAGACTTGTTTGTCCTAAATTAATATGGTACCGATGTAAGGTCAAGTATGGCCACCACGACAGCCATCTTAAAAATCGAATTATCTCTACTCCGCTTGAATGGATGGTCATATCAACATAGGGGTTTCGCTGAAAGACTTCTTATGATGTCTAGTTGGTCCTAAATGAAAATGGTGCCGATATGACATCCAAAATGGCCGCCATGGCAGACATCTTGAACATCTTGTTATCAGTACTTCTCCTGAATGGATGGTCGTATCAACATAGAGTTTTCACTAAAGACTTCTTATGATGTATATTTGATCCTAAATGAAAATGGTACCGATCTGACGTCCAATATGGCCGCAACGGCAGTCATCTTGAAAATCTTGTTAGGTACCGCTCTACAGTTATTATGTGCTTCTGAGAGAGGGATCGGTATAAAGTGAAGTTGTTTGCATTGACAACATGCAGAATGGAGAGAATGTCGGCATACCTCTATCCTACTTTCATGTACTGTGACTGAAATTTCTTTACATGTGGTAATTATGGAAACTATGTACTATCTAAAGTAGACAGCACACACAATGACAAAGTGCGAAAATGTAGAGTGGAACCTTATCACTACTCCTCCTGAATGGATGGTCATATCAACATGGGGTTTTAATTAAAAGACTTCTATTGATGTCTAGCTAGTTCTAGATAAAAATGATGCCGATCTTGCATCCAATATGGCAGCCAACTTGAAAATCTTGTTATCACAACTTTGCTTGAACAGAAAGTCATCTGTGCGTGGGGTTTTCACCAGAAGACTTCTTGTGATGTCCAGTTGGTCTTAAATCAAACTTGTGCCGATCTGACGTCCAATATGGTCGCCACAACAGCCATCTTGAAAATCTTGTTATTGTTACTACTCCTGAATGGAAAGTCATGTCTTGAAAATATTTTTAGCTCTACTCCTCTCCGAATGGATGGTTATACCAACATGTCGTTTTCACCGATAGACTTCTTATGATACCTGGTTGATCCTAAATGAAAATGGTGCCAGTCGTACATCCAGTATGGCTGCCATGACGACTGTCTTAAAAATTTTGTTGTCACAACTTCCCCTGAATGGATGATCATTATGACATGTGGTTTCACCAAAAGACTTGTAATGATGTCTACATTGTCCTAAATGAAAATGGTGCCAATCTGACATCCAATATGTGCACCACAAGCAACTAATTAAAAAAATTGTCATCGCTGAGGAATATTAAAAATGGTTTGGATTCCTGGAATTGTTTTTTTCGCCCAGTAGAGCGTCCGTCCCTTCGATGGTCTCTTGTTTTTAACTTGCAATGATTACAATCCACTTATCTAACTAAAATGAGCAGTTTTTGAAAACTGAATTTTTTTTTTCGCATTGTAAACAATATGTTGTAAGATCTTATCTTGATCCCCAAACTTTTACTAAGCAGTAAACACCGATCGAAATTAATGAAGAGGTCAAATTGGATCAACTAAAGCCAATTTTGGGGGAAAACTAGTTCCGTAATAATCTTTTCTAATGAATACAATTAATACAATTAAGTAATAAGTGCCACCCCCACCCCCACCCCAAAAAAAAAAGGTAGGGGTGGGGGTGGGGGGAAGATAGAATAACATCGATTTAAATCGTGTATTTACCCCAACAAGGAAGTTCTAAGCAATATTGTGTTTTTTTTTCAAATTCTTAAACTTACAATACAGAGATTAGGCAATTTCAAGTTACACTAATGGATCGACTTGAGTAAGGTAAATATAAACAATATAAGGCACGTTTACACATTAATTCGCATGACATATATTTACCTAAACAATACCTTTCTTGGGAAAACAAACGTTTTATTGGCACGGTCGATACGTTCGATTCACAGCTTTAAGCCGTATGAAACCATTGCCTGATTAGAAAACACTAAACCGTTGACCGCGGAAAACAGGTTACCGTTAAAATACATGACTTTTATTGAGGAAATTTCATGGGGGGGGGGGGGAGGGGAGGGGCGTAATGGCTGTTGAGAACATGTGACCAATATATAAAGGTGACCGTTAGGGCCGATTTATCTGTCAAATGATTCTTTGCATGGCATGTATTTCAGTATTTGTATGTTCCCAATGTAATAACAGAAGGGAGCACTATCAATACGTTTTGCTGCTATCTTAGCCTCCGCGCATCCCCAGCCTCGTCAGTCAGTTGTCTCTGATTCGTGGTAGCGCAACAGCACACAACTATTATTACTTAGAGTCATGAAATTGTACTCATTCTGCCATGGAGATAAGTAGATGCCCAAGTTAGATTTTTAGTCAATCGCAGCAATATTAAATTTTTTTTAGACATTTTGAACTTTATGGGACTTGGCCTTTTTTTTTACGTTGCACGGTAAGCAAAAACTACTTGAGGTAGACATTTAAGGTAGGCATATTTGTATTCATAGGCAGATGACCTGATTAGATTTTTGGGTTATTGTAGCATATTTTAAAAAAATTTTACTCCATTTTTGAACTTTTTTTGTACTAAGACCTGTTTGACGAAAATATTGTTAGCACAATTATTCAAAAATCATTTGAGGTAGTCAAATGTAATTTGGCATGCATTTTTTGCATGCATATGTAGATGACTTCATTAGATGTTCGTGTCATTGGAACAATTGTTAAACTTGTTTAAAATTTTTAAATTTTGTGGACATGGATTGTTTTGGTCTGCAAGTGGGGGTATATTTGTTTCACAAACATAAATCTAATTTTTTGTTGTTGGTTTGTTTTAAAAACTCAAGATGAAATTGTTGTACATGTACTGGCCTTAAAATAAATTCTGATAATTGTTTCTCAGAATTGATCAAGGATGTGTCAAAGAGAAATGCATGGAATGGAAGAGGCATTTATAATGTTAAAAATTGCTAAATTTGAATAATTTTTCTTTTGTAAGTTGATAATACAAGTATACAGGTGATAGCTTTACGGCTGTATATGTATGTATGTATGTATGTATGTATGTATGTATGTATGTATGTATGTATGTATGTATGTATGTATGTAGTAGCGTTTTAAGGCACCTCAGCACAGTAGTGGCTATATGGTGCCAGGCAGTGGCGTAGCAAGAAATTCTGTCTCCCCCTCCAGCAAAACTTAATTCTGGGCATACTTCCAATAAAAAAATGTTGTTTGATGGGAATTTCGGGCCCCCACTGGGTCGGGGCGCCCCAACATCAGTTGCGGGGGTTGTTTGGGAGGTTGCTACGTCACTGGTGTCAACTCAAGGTAAAGTTCGAAAATGTAAAAATGAATTGCACAAAAATTTAGGAAGATAAACACTTCCAAATAAATGTGAACATTAAGTAGAACATGGGAAAATATAAATCACAAAGATGTTAAAACTGTAAAATGTGTATAAAATAACATATCAAGGTATAAAATAACATATCAAGGTATAAAATAACATATCAAGGTAACACATATTCATTTTTGGGGCAAAAATGAAGGTTCGGTAGAACTTGAAAACTTATGCACTGAAAACCAAAACTTTTAGTTAAGTTTTTTTGGCTGTTTCGTAATTTATTTAGACCGTAGACAAGAGAGAGTGAGCAAGTCCTTAAGCCAAATATAGTGACTGATGTATAACTTTGCGAAGTTGCATCATGCACACTAATATTAAATGTACAATTGATTTATGGTCCTTATTTCTCATGGCAGTTCTTGTAAACATTGTTTAAAATGTCTCTGTAGCATAGATATGAGAAGGAAACACATGACAAAAAGCACAATGACTGCTGTTGTTGAATTCCACATCAATTTTGTCGACCACAATTTTTGTTAGAGGTCTTTAGACATAAAGCCATAAATCCATGTGTTCATTATTTTCAGTTGGATAATTATGTACAAAACGGAGAATAGATCCATCTTTTGTTAATGGTGGGAATTTCATGCTTAAAGGAATGTAGACAATTTGTTCTACATTCTGGTGATAACAATATCTACTAAAATAAATAAATAATAATAATGGAAAAATGTCCTCTCGAACACCGACTGACATATTACGGTGGTTCTTGAGCTGTGAGATGAAATCTTACTGCCTGCTCCTAGTATATGCTAATTTTGTGTTCATTGTTCTTTTAAGGACCCACCATTTAATCTTATGCGTGGTGGGGTGGAAATGGGACTGGGGGCTGGGATTGTTTCCAACTAAGATATTTATTTTACTGTTATTCAAGATAATTTTTCCCCAACTAAAATGATGGGTAGAATTAGTTCTTTGTTTCTACAATCAGAGCAAAAATATTTTTTCAAGATATTTCTATTAACAAAAAAGACCAGGCCGCTCCTATCCCCCTCCCCCGAAAAATAAATGGTCTTTCTCTAAGTAATGCGTAGTGCCGGCATCGTGTGTGTTAGAGTAGACATGCTGGACAAAACGAATACATTCAAGCTTAATAGAAGATCAGGTCCATATGTCATAAAATGTTACTCGTCTCAGAATCTTACTTGATGATATTCCGACTAAATGGCTGCATTTGTACATTTTCTGTACAATTTTAAGTCTGGAGTAAGATTTATTGCTCAAATGTTGAGTAAAGTTTCATAATGGAAGTGCCGGGCTTCAAACAATATAGAAGCTTCATGAGATGTTCTCAAGAGTCTGGGTTAGAATCGCAATCTTCATGTTTTGAAGAACAATATATATATATATATATATATATATATATATATATATATATATATATATATATATATATATATATATATATATATATATATATATAAAGATATATAAATAAACTATTCGGAAACTCAGACTTGTACACTTTTGCCTTTTGCTATGCCGCTGATGATCACATTAATGCATACAAAAAATAATAAATAAAACTAGAAAATGATGTATATTTATTCCAGCTTTTTGCCTGACTCGTGACTGGAAGGGTTCGGTATTAAATCCTACTCAGGCCAAGTCGGGTCAGCCACCGTGGGGTGTCTCTGGGCAAGACACTTTACTCCAATTGCCTTGGTACGATATAACTTGAATGTTTTGATGTGCATCTAAACGCACATCAGTCAGTTAATTGATACAGCGAGGGATCCTGTGTCTGATTGTCCATCTGTTTGCCATTACACATGCATCTCCTACAACATTGATAGTAATCTTACCCCATAGTT
Organism: Margaritifera margaritifera; assembly: GCA_029931535.1. Taxonomy (NCBI): domain Eukaryota; kingdom Metazoa; phylum Mollusca; class Bivalvia; order Unionida; family Margaritiferidae; genus Margaritifera; species Margaritifera margaritifera. The sequence continues at coordinate 23,882 of JAQPZY010000667.1, forward strand.
CATTTTCATCTATTCTTCCAAGGTTTTAGAAAAGGAACATGTGCGTGGGGATGGGTAGGTAATGATGGGAACTAAATTAATTTTTCGTCCAAACCCACTCAGTCCATTTAGAATGAAAGCTTAGCATCAAAAGACATTAATGACACAGTAAAGTACGCCTCATCATGTGAAATGTGGGTGTAACACAGATTGAGACGCCACTCAATTTTGTCTAGTTCATCCTTTGTTTAATCAACGGCTGAACATTTCAATTTTTAATTTTCTTTCCTCTTAGCGGAGTAGGCCTAGACTTTTCTGTTGTATATCGAAACAGAGCCAGTTTGTAGAACGATTTTACTGCACATATAAATGCCCTACAAGATGTGCTTTGTAAGTGATAGTACAACAGGTGTTCTCAGGGCAATACACCTGTGTGTAACTGATGAGACTACATATATAACGCATACATAGGTTAAAGGCATGTTACAATAAAATATGCATCATGCAGGTACAATTAGGAGAAAATTACACCGAAGGATCGTAATTACATCAAACTTATATGCTGTTAATGCCTGTTACAATGCTCACAAATGGTGGGATACATTTAAATTACTGTAATTATTGTCCTCTACATATTATAGTTAATGTATCAACTTTGTAAGGGATAATACAATTGTCCAGCTTTTCATACAGGAAAAGGGGAATTTTAGATTTTATTGGTGATACTGTATTAGGTTGATAACACGTGCAATTTCTATGTTATGACATTTTTCTAGTTTATATTCAGAATGAGAGCAGCGTCACAACTTTAGTCAAAATTAAATATACTCGTGGCAAGAGCTATGCCAGCATTTATTAGCTCACCTGGCCATATGGCCATGTGAACATCCGGTATGCCCATGTGTCTGTCTTGCGCAGTGGCAGATTTCCCATTAGACTGCATACGACGACAAAATTCAGGGGGCGGCAGATTTTTAAGTATGAAAATCTGGCTTTGTTACAAAAATTACGAATTTTGTAAACAAAAAAGTTCTAGTTAAATTTTGCCATTATTTAAAGGCGTAAACTTCTTTTAAGGCTCTGGTTTTAAGGCTTTGAGGGATGTGGGGTGGGGGCGACTCTGATAGTGCTTTTAGGGGCTGCAAAATCATAAATCCGTCACTGGTCGTGCGTCGTAAATCTTCAGTCAGTCGTCAGTCAACATTTGCTATTTTAAACTTCTCGAAACCCTCTGGATAAATTTCAATCATATTTGGCAGAGAACATCCTGGCACGAGGAGCTTTTAAGTTTATACAAATGATGCCGCTCCGCCATCAAACATAGCCACCGTTATAGAAAGCTCTTTAATAAAACCTCTTCTGGAAAACCGCTCAAAAGAATTTAACAAAATTTGACAGAAAGTATGCTTGCATGCCTTCATTCTTTCAGATTTGTAGAAATGGTGCGGGTCTGCCATAAAATATGCTGGACGTTACTAAAATAGAAACACCTTTGGACCACATCTAAAAAATGTTCAACAGTATTTGACCGCAAGGATGTGGGTTGGAATCCTGGAATCGGGTCAACCCTGATAGGGTACCGTGGTGTGTCCTTGTGCAAGGTATTTTGCTCTAGTTGTCTCGGCACTAAATAAAATACTTGTGTAGCTGTGCCATAAAACACCAGCACTAAAATTTTACCAAAAAACATCCTCGCATGAAGAGCTTTCCAGTTTTAGCAAATGATGCCGAATCCTCATTAAATATGGCCACCTTAAAATGACTTATTTTCAAACACTGATAAATATAATTTGACCAAATTTGACAGAAAGCACCTGGCGTAAAGCCCTTTCAAATTTATATAAAAGATGTCAATCCGCCATCAAATATGGCCACCGATACTAAAAATAAAATAAAAAAATTAAAACAAATTCTTCTAAAAAAAAACCCACACTCAACATAATTTGATCAAATTTGACAGAAAGCATCACGACGTGTTGCGGATGATACAGATCCGATGATACAGATCCGCCAAAAATATGGCCGCCGTTACTAAAAATCGAACAACGTTTAATAAACTTTATTCCCGCCAACCCTAATCCCCATTTTACAAAAATGCCTTTGAGTTTTTGTGCAAATGGTGCTGATATGCCATCGAACACGGATGAAGATAAATAAAAGATAGAAATCTTGAACATTTGTTTTCATTACATGTACAATCAACGCATTTGCAGAAATTTCTACAGAAAGCATCCTGCTGATCCATATTTCTTGTCCAACTGCCCTTGCATTTGACCAATAGGCAGATGTCAGCGAGGCGATCTCAGACCCAGATGGGCATCTTTTTTATGTTACATCTGCACACTTTTACATTTTGCAGCTAGCAGATATGAACGTGATGAACTGGGTTGTATGTTTTTTCCCCCCAATAATACAGAATGGGTGGGTGGTGTAATTAAAGCAATTTTTGTGTATTTATGTGTGCCTATTATTTGTAGGTCAGTTGGCTAGGTCAAACCCTGGGAGTGCATATTACATTAGTGTTCCTAATGTGTGTTCCTCATGTTCACAAAGTGTATACTAAATACAGCCTGCAAGTATAAGACAGTGAATTAATATAAATATGCTACTACTACTTCTGCTGGTCCTCCCAACACCTTCAACAAACTACCCAATCTGATTAATATCGACATCTCCGAAATAACGGAGATCTGACGGACACTAATACGAGGTCATGTTCAGTTGACCTTTCGATTCACCAATCATATTACAGCTTTCACATTTATGAAAGTGATGAAATGTCATTTGGAATATATCGTTTCTAGCGATAACTCTCTCTAACACGAAATGCAACGCTTTTTTTGATAGCTTACTAAAAAACAAGTGGACCGGAAATTCCAAAAGTCATCAGAACATGAACCTTTATCTGTATAACAGATCACGATTTTAATCAGGCTGCCAAACCGCCATCACTAGTTCTATGATGATGAGTATGAAATTGTCTCCTGCTACACACATTTCAAGTGACCATGCTTGGGCTCTGGCAATAAATATAATTTATTGTGGATGAGTTAATTTTAGTGTTCGATCAAGAAATGTAATAAAGTTTTCACGTGATTGGTTATAATAATTTTTTTTATAATGTGTATAGTTTTTCAATTGTTCCAAAATTCTCAAAATCATTAATTTAGTGACTAATTTGCTATTGTAGCACATGGATGAAAAATACACAGTAAACACATTGACTGATATAAATAAAATTAACTGTTCATTATGCAATGCTAGAAAGAGGTGAAATAAATAATACTTGATTGATATTTGGTTGATTTATAAATTCACTTAATGTAGTCATCAAACGTGAACTTTAGAATGATACAGTAAAATATCCATTATCCAGACTAATTGGGAGACATGGATTTTGAATGTATAATTGATAAATTTACACCAAATAAATTATGAAGTTGGGGGATACATTGTCGGTCTGTATGATTCACAGTTCTGAGATGTTGCATCTATAGAAATCAACGCTTGTCTGCACAAGGACATTTTCTGCAAGATTTCATGCTTTTTACTTGGGATTATTATTTTTTTCTTTACCTAATACCTCAGTTGAAATGGAAGAAAGTAAATAAGTTTGACTTTATATATATACTTTTACTTAATGTCAAGAACGTTATGATAGAATGTTCCTGATTCGTTGTGATAGAACCTTCATTATTATCGTTACTACTGTTATTTTTTGTAAGTAAAATGTCACCGACTTGGATACACACTGTATGGTCAGTGTACTGTCTGATTTTCGGTTCAGGTCGGGATACAAGTTCAAGCTTTTGAGAGTAAAAAAATGCAAAACCTATAACCTGAAAAAGAAACGTGTCTTTAGACTCACTGGGGTCAGCTACGAAATTTCGATGTTTCATGAGCAAATGGTGGATCTGTTTAGTGGGAAAATAGATTTTTTTTAATGATTTGGGACGGCTGTCACACAAATAGTCCTAATTCCACCTAATTAGGATACAAGTCAACCCCCCTTTGCCCTTACCCATATTTGTCACGAATTCCTAAGTTTCCTACATACCGATTAGGCATAATGCTTTCGTTTTAAATTAGCAGGGTTGTGAACTAGTTTTTTTTTTCAGATAGCACCTTTCATGTAGAAAATTCCACGGGCACATAAATAAATCAAAAGTGTATAACATCACCGTAACAATACAGACCATCATTCCTGGTAATTAAACTTAAGATAAGTCTGCTTTAAGTATACTGTAATAACCAAATACTATTGTCTCTAGCGTTAGCCGCTTCCATTTTGATCCATATTTTTTTTTATATAGAATATTTGCAAATATGTAAAGGATATTTTTAATAAAATGAGAAAAATGTGTAAACTTTACTCCCTGTTATTTCAAAATTCGGAAAATATCACAGAAACGGACTGTATGAGGGAAAATTTGGAAGAAAAACATTTAGAAACTTCAAATGATGTGCAGTGTTCAGTCACAGGAATCCTGACCTAGCTCCATGCTGTGGTACTGGTATTACCTAGGGGTGCATAAGTAACCCTAACCATATCCTTGCTGAATTATTACATAGGAGTTTATAAGTAACCCAAAGCTCATTCACACCAAAGTATTAACAAGGAGTTCATAAGTAACCCTAACATAGTCCATACTCAAATTATTTATTAAATATTTTCTACTATCATAGATTTATCACCCTTCATCACAGCTTTATATTTAAATGCTATAAGAAAAACAAGTTAAACATGAAGGTCCATGTGATCATTTTATTACATTGTGAATTCAAATTGCGGTGATGCTTACTCCATTTATAAGTGTAAACCTATATGCCAGCAGTGACGGATTTATGATTCTGCCGTCCTTAGGCATTGTTAGAGCTGCTGTCCCCCTCCCCCTCCCACCACCACCACCACCCGCCCAAAAACAAAGCTTTAAAACCAGAGACTTTAAAGAGCTTTATTCCTTTAAATAACAGCAAAATTTAACTATATTTTTTTTTTAATTTTTTTTTTTTTATAAAATATAAATTTTTTTTTTAACAAAACCAGATTTTAATACTTTAAGATCTGCCACCCCATGAATTTTGCTGCCCTTGGCAGCTGCCTTGTCTGCCTAATTGGAAACTCCGCCATTGTGTACCATGGTAATTTTAAATGAATGCAAATACAATTCAGTGGTAAGTATGATGTATTGCTTACATATAGTGCAGTCTTTTTTGTCCACACTTTATATATGCATACAAGGATGCACCTGATGTGAATACAGAATGCATTAATGTCACTTCAATATAGAACTACTTCAATGCTACAGAAGATGTGACACATTTTGAAAGACAAACTGGCTAATTGAGTTGTTGCACAGCAAAGATCTGTTATATTGTAATACAGGGCACATAACTGTTAACATGCATGTCATTATCCAAAGTTACATCTGCACTTTTTTCTGATATGTCAATACGGTAATAATCTCCAAGTTTCTCTGGTGACCCACATGGCTGCATGACCATCAAATCTCTCTAGTCACCATATTCAAACTTGTAAGGGAACATAATTTTTTTATTATAGTAATTGATAAGAACATAGTTTAATGGGTATCGTCTTTATTATGATGATCAGTTCAAATAATCTGTTAAACTATAATTTGAGTAAGTGACAAAAACTGGGTATTACCATTTTCACTGGGACAGAAATAGGGTCTTATTTTAACTCCTACAGATTTGCACACATCTGTGAAAATATTTCACCCTGGACAAAAAAGTCGCACAAAACCACTTTTTACTCATGACACAAATGAATGCTACCACTAAACATTGCAGTTTTTACTCATGACACAAATGAATGCTACCACTAAACATTGCACTTTTACTCATGACACAAATGAATGCTACCACTAAACATTGCACTTTTTACTCATGACACAAATGAATGCTACCACTAAACATTGCACTTTTTACTCATGACACAAATGAATGCTACCACTAAACATTGCACTTTTTACTCATGACACAAATGAATGCTACCACTAAACATTGCACTTTTTACTCATGACACAAATGAATGCTACCACTAAACATTGCACTTTTTACTCATGACACAAATGAATGCTACCACTAAACATTGCACTTTTTACTCATGACACAAATGAATGCTACCACTAAACATTGCACTTTTTACTCATGACACAAATGAATGCTACCACTAAACATTGCACTTTTTACTCATGACACAAATGAATGCTACCACTAAACATTGCACTTTTTACTCATGACACAAATGAATGCTACCACTAAACATTGCACTTTTTACTCATGACACAAATGAATGCTACCACTAAACATTGCACTTTGTACTCATGACACAAATGAATGCTACCACTAAACATTGCACTTTTTACTCATGACACAAATGAATGCTACCACTAAACATTGCACTTTTTACTCATGACACAAATGAATGCTACCACTAAACATTGCACTTTTTACTCATGACACAAATGAATGCTACCACTAAACATTGCACTTTTTACTCATGACACAAATGAATGCTACCACTAAACATTGCAGTTTTTACTCATGACACAAATGAATGCTACCACTAAACATTGCACTTTTTACTCATGACACAAATGAATGCTACCACTAAACATTGCACTTTTTACTCATGACACAAATGAATGCTACCACTAAACATTGCACTTTTTACTCATGACACAAATGAATGCTACCACTAAACATTGCAGTTTTTACTCATGACACAAATGAATGCTACCACTAAACATTGCAGTTTTTACTCATGACACAAATGAATGCTACCACTAAACATTGCACTTTTTACTCATGACACAAATGAATGCTACCACTAAACATTGCAGTTTTTACTCATGACACAAATGAATGCTACACTAAACATTGCAGTTTTCTGAGTCATGTTTTACTAGAGTAACTTTTGATGGAAGGATTGAAAAGTTTGAAGGGAATTGTTAAATTGATAATATAAAAAATAAATAATTAGACTTTTCACACTAAAATGGGAAACAAGAGCTAAAGTCCAAATGGCTCATCTAGAAGTTGAAGTACAAAGTTAATGCCTCAACCACCACATTAAACATGGCCTCCTATTGTAATACTATTTTGGTTGATATGGCTTGATGATGATACACTTTTGACCCAGTCCCCCCCCCCATTATTTAAAAAAAAAGTGTTTTACTGTGTAAACTCACTGGAATTCAAATGCATCATCAATTCTTTTTATGATTGTCATGAATTTATTTTTTAGCATATAAATTTACTGCATGTAAACAATTTAGTACCTATTTATTTCGCTCCAAAGCACAAAAATTCCATGATGCACAAAAAAAAAAAAAAAAAAAAAAAAAAAAAAACCCACAATACAAGAAGTCCTGTTTTGCATTGCTTCAGTGATCAAACATAAATCACCATTCACAATTACTTGGGTGGATGCTATTGTAAGATTTATCTTACCTGATGATCCCAGATTGTGCATTTAGACAAAAGAGGGAGGTATATATTACATGGAATATATTTTGCTTTATCATTACACAACCTATGTGTCAAATGTCACCATTGTAGCCTAGGCTTCAGCCCACTAAGTGTAGTTTAATGTGTATCTTTTTCACAAATTGATGTAAAGAAATCCTATATATCAGCTTTGTTTGATGTGATTGTGTTTCAAAATTTGACAGTGTGTCTGCAAAGTCACATAACCAGTCTAAACAGCATGTATATACATACAGTGATTGCTATGGAAGCCTGTAGGTTTATTTGGGCTGTTGTTATTATTGTTGATGTGGTGATGTTTATCTGAGTCCTTGTGTACAAAAAGCTTTCATAAATTTCAAGGTGCAGGTATTTTACTTTAATTGACTTTTTTTTTACTTTGGCATGCTATATTTGTCTTTGCAAGTCTGTGTAATAAAACAGTCAACCATCCATCAATGTATGTATGTATGTATGTATGTATGTATGTATGTATGTATGTATGTATGTATGTATGTATGTATGTATGTATGTATGTATGTATGTATGTATGTATGTATGTATGTATGTATGTATGTATGTATGTATGTATGTATGTATGTATGTACATACATGTAGCTCTCTCCAAGGGTGGATCCAGGATCTTGGCCATGGGGATTCGATTTTGAGAAAAGTGTGGTTCCTAATGCTAGCAATGGATTACAGTCTCTGTTGTTTCATTATGTGCTATTGTAAATGGAAATGGGAGGTTCAACTAAACCCCCACCAAACCAATCTACTACCTATCTATCCATTTGGCTGACAAGTTATCTAGCTGACATTTCAATTTGATTTGTTTATCTGCCTGTCTTTCTACCAGGTATCTGTCATTCCATTTCTTTTCTTGACACCCCATCTGTTTGACAGATTTCTGTTTGTTTGTCAGTAAGTCTTTCATTAATTCATTAATTCATTGAAAGACAATAATTTTTGTTCAGCTGGCATTAATAATTCCAGTCAATATCATTATCGCAAGCTACGGGTGATAATCTGCTATGCTCCTTTATCACCGTGGCTGCCTGTGCTGAGATTTCCTTGTTTTTAATGAGTACGCATCAACAAAAAATACGTCATCAACAACACAATGTAACAATCTCATACACATCAATGAAAGTGCCCGTTTTATCAATTTATCAGTGAGAATGCTTGGAAGAGAAACTTTGATTGGCTAATTCAAACAGCATGAAAGGATATGTTGGGTCACAACGGTGAGACAAATTTACTCACACCCAATCACTATGATTGGTTATGTAAGGTTCTGCATGTTAATGAGAAATGAGGAAACCTCTGCATAGGTAGCCTCAGGTGATAAAAGAGCATAGTGGATTATTGACCATGGCTTGTGATGATAAGTCAATACTTGATAAACATTTTCCTTAATTACAAGGAAAATACCAATTCACTGTGAATTGATGTCACAATTAAGAGATACATGTACACATACAAGCAAAATCTGGTTCTATGTGAATGAATGTAGCATTTGGATTGAACAGATTTGAATCCTATATGTTCTAAAATAAACATATAATTTGTATAAGTGGTGGTCAGATAAATGTAGCTTGACAATACATGTTATTTTAGAGCTTTTATTCTTACAAATTAATTCGTGATAAAGCTTCTGTTCTTGCAGTTTAATGCATCCCTCAAAAACCTTTAAAACTTGAGAGGGTAATCTGGTGTGTCCACATTGTTGATGCGCTGGATTGATTTGACAGAAGCTAAAATATTAATGACAATGACAAAATTTGTAGGAAATCATACACAGGAACTGTTGCTGATAAATGACTTTCAGTAATCTTCCAAAGTCAGTCTGAAATTAGTTAAAAATATGATCATTAATTTTAGTTTCAATACCTTCTTTAACTATACTGAAATAAGGTCCCTCACACTCTTTTGAAGTCATATACGTCTCCATTTTGTTCATCTAAACAGAAGACAACTATTTCATATGGTTGCTGCAACGCCAAGCATACCTGTATTTTGCTATGTTTATGTCCATCCATCTGTCCATTTTCAATTTAGTTTCTGCATGATAGCTTAAGTTATGCTTATATACCTTCACCAAACTATGCTATATATTCACATATATTTAAAAAAAATTTTATTGTCTGAAAAGAAGAACATTATAAGCCATTGGCTTTCATTCTAATCCTTTACCTTCTATACTGTACTTCTTGTAATTACCAATTACAAATTTATGAAATAAAATATGTTTAAACTAAATTATGCAGTTGGGTTGGTCTATTTTATATAAAAGAATCCTATTGATCTGAGGGGTCCAAAGGTCAAATCACTGTGACCTTATAAATTTGCATAGTTTTCATGTAGTAACTTGAGTTGTAAGGAACATATTATAATTACTGAACTTGGCCCTGATAATACAACATCAGAGTACTACACCAGGGTTAAGTATGGCCCTGATAATACTACATCAGAGTACTACACCAGGGTTAAGTATGGCCATGATAATACAACATCAGAGTACTACACCAGGGTTAAGTATGGCCCTGATAATACTACATCAGAGTAATACACCAGGGTTAAGTATGGCCCTGATAATACTACATCAGAGTACTACACCAGGGTTAAGTATGGCCATGATAATACAACATCAGAGTACTACACCAGGGTTAAGTATGGCCCTGATAATACTACATCAGAGTAATACACCAGGGTTAAGTATGGCCCTGATAATACTACATCAGAGTACTACACCAGGGTTAAGTATGGCCATGATAATACAACATCAGAGTACTACACCAGGGTTAAGTATGGCCCTGATAATACTACATCAGAGTAATACACCAGGGTTAAGTATGGCCCTGATAATACTACATCAGAGTACTACACCAGGGTTAAGTATGGCCCTGATAATACTACATCAGAGTACTACACCAGGGTTAAGTATGGCCATGATAATACTACATCAGAGTACTACACTATAATACAACATCAGAGTACTACACCAGGGTTAAGTATGCTTCTTATATAACGACTTAGGAGGGGATAACACAGGAAACTCAGACTCTTGATTTCTTGTCAACCATAAAACAAGATGATTAATTTATTAACAAACACTCAATAAAGTTGTATATCATAACCCAAAAAGTCTTGTCTTTATATAATGAAAGAATATTATCATTGTCTTGATGTACAGGTCTGTTTGTGATAATCTCACACAAGGTCTTGGCTAATATTAGCATGATATTACCAATTCATTATGATAATACCATTTTTGAAGGATGGAAAATTGTATAAGATTTACTATGTTTGGATTCAATTGCAATAAAGTTTACTATGGAAGAAGACTGTAGTTAAGAAATTATTATGAAGTGTTAGATTAAGCAATTGTTGAGTTAAATTGACTTGAGCATGTCAAGTCAGTGAGGATAATGCTTACTTTGATTGGGACATTCTAGCCTTTATTTGAAAATTCTGGATTTATGTTTATGATGTATTTAATTAAACTGGAGTAAAATTTACAGTGTCAATAATGGAAAATATTACTCTATAATTTAAGAAAATAAATGGTCTATTTTCAGCATAAAATAAAATTCTCAGATATGGAGTTAAAACCAAATAAATTTGATTTAGCATAGAAGAACATCACAAAGATACATGTAGCCTTATAAAATAGTTAAAGACAGAAATTAATAAATAAAAAAAAGCATTGATCAGTGAGAACACCACGTAATTGTGGCCATGGAACTCAGTTTTTATAACAAATGATTTAACAATCTATAGTTTGCTTACAAGCAGCCCACAGCTCCTTATACACTTTCGACGAAGCCCACGAAACTCACAAAGCCTCGAAACCCACAAAGTTTGTTAGAATCTTCAAAGAAGCATTGGCTCCTATGGCAACAGTACGTTTAGCAAATTTCCAAAAAGATTCCACTAAGACATTACCAAGTCGATATTTTACATATTATTACCCTGAAATTATATTCTCAGATAAACTAAAATCACTCTGTCGCGTTGCTAATAGCGATAGTTCGGAACATGAATAATTAAGTCATGCACTCTTTGAACGTTACTGACGTAGACCGCATGACAAGGGAAGTTAACATCGGTTCGAAGCAAGTCAAATAAAGAAGAGAAAATTAAACATGAGACGCAATGACGTATCGAAACTGAACAATGTCTGATATAAACACATTGATTAGGTATTGTGAAGTCGAAAATGGTTAAATAAAAATAGCTATAGGTCAAATTATCAAGCATGCCAAACGTCGGCTCGGATACTCTCTAATTTCGATAACTTTCAAAACATCTAGACTATACCAGTGACTGTATGCTATACAGGGTCACAGTGATCAAACAAAACAAACCAATGTCTAAACAATCATTTTAAGTTCAACTGGAGATGTTATCACCAAACCTTGCAGATGTGTTTCCCTTGACAACAGAGACAATCGCATTGATTTAGGGGTCCAAATATCAAAGATCAAGGTCACTTTGACTCAAGCAAGAACAAGAGTAATGATTACATCACATTATATTCACACACACTATTTAATAGTCGTCTATGTACATAGCTGTAAATTTTGTGCAGAAGCTGTTTTCCTTTTTTCATCGACTTTGACCTTTTGACCCCCAAACCAATAGGATTCTTCCCAACCCTATTTGCAAGCCATTCACAATGTTTGGTCTAGGTGTGTGATGCAAAACTATTGTTAGTGTGCATGACCTTGCCCTTTGACATTTTGACCACAATGGAAATAGGCTTTTTCCTTACCCCAGGTGCAAGCCATGCACAAAGTTTAGTAATGGTAGATAATAGAGAACTGGTTATTGTGTGGAAACCCTTTTTCATTTTTCATAGTAATCATGACCTTTGGCCGTTTGAGCCTGAACTTTAGAGTGTTTTCCTTACCCTGAGTGAAAGCAGTCCAGAAAGTTTGGTAACTGTAGATGCTGGAAAATTTGAGGTATGGTGCAGAAATATTTGTCTTATTTCAGTCGCAGTGACCTTGACCTTTGAACTTTTGAGCCTGAAGTTAATAGGTATCTTTCTTACCCCAAGTGCAAGCTATCTACAGAGATTGGTAACTGTAGATGGTGAACAACTCTGGGTGTTGTGCAGAAATGAAATTGGTACTGGACCTATGGATGGACAACATTATAATATAATATGCTCTACCTTATGGTGGGTGTAGGAAAACGGTATCTTTGCAGTACGGTGAACTTTAATGTTTATATCTTCACTAAACCTTATAGATATGTTTCTCTTGATAATACAAAGAAGCTTATTGATTTTGTGTCAAATGGTAAAGGACAATTCCTGTGACCCAGGAAAGTAATATGGTTTCTGTGCAATAATTTTACTTCTACCTAAGATACGTTCAGTGAATGTAAACAATATTTCTTTGATGATACAAAGATGACTTCAGGTTTTGACAGCTTCAGTTACAAGGCTATGTTTACTGCATTATGACAGGGAAATGAGTGTTAGCATAATAACTTGTTCTTCTGAACCAATCTTTAGAGATTGCTTGCCCTTAATGACATAAGCAAGCGAGATGACATGGTGTTCATAAGGTCAAGGTCAGGGTCATCATGACCCACAAAATGTATGTGAGTGAAATATCCAGATTCTGAAGCCATTAAGCCATACATCATGTCCTAATATCCAGTAGGGTGAAACATTTGGGAAAATGATGGAGATGGCAACTATTATCAAACAAAAGACTTTAAATTGTGATTCTTGTGGTGGAATTTTATAGATGTTACAACTATGCACGGATATAAATGTGTCCAGTTGTATCAGGGAGTCTTAAAATTTACATTCAGGGAAACCATAAGTCATTGGAGGAACAGTGTGGAAAAGTCTATATGCATAGAAATAGCAATTATGTGTAAATCCCTCCATTGTCTACATCAATTAGCTTACAAAGGAATAAGTATTTTGACAAGAAAGTCAAATAAGTAATCTTATTTTAGACTTGGAACACACCATTTGCCTTTTTACTTTTTGTGTTCAAAGGTGATAAATCTAAATGATAGTATGTAATTTAAACATCAGAAAAGAATTAAAAAAGCAAAAGTCTAAAGAGTAATTTTACAGAATAATGTAGTTCTCACTAGCATGGAACCCCGGATCTTGATGTATGGAGACAGAAGTGTCTCAGACCCATATTAGGTTTCTGGATTTGTGTTGGAGAAAAACTGATATTAATTGAGTGGAAAATAATGATGGTATCAGAGTTACATGGGAAAATACAGTTTTAAGTTTGAGTTTAGGAGACAGAAGTTAGGTAGGGAAAATATTGTGTGCAGAACAAATTCTTCTGTAAATAGCAGCTGCTGAAACTGATTTTGATGTTCTGTAGAAAAACAGAGTTTTATTTTCAGATTTGTTAAAAAATTAAAAAATTGCAAGCTGATACAGAACTTTGTAATTTTTTAAATTTAACTTTGAAATTTGCTCTCAAATATTGTGGCAAAATAAGTACAATAGAATTTAAGTGGCTCAAATATAGTTGTCTTGATGTTACACAATAAATCACTCAAACATGGCTGGCTTGATGTTACACAATAAATCACTCACACATGGCTGGCTTGATGTTATACACTGAATCACTAAACATGGTGGGCTTGATGTTACACACTGAAGCACTCAAATATGGTTGTCTTGATGTTATACACTGAATCACTCAAACATGTTTGGCTTGATGATATACACTGAATCACTCAAATATGGTTGTCTTGATGTTACACAATGAATCACTCAAACATGGCTGTCTTGATGTTATACACTGAATCACTCAAACATGGCTGTCTTGATGCTACACACAGAATCATTCATACATGGCTGGTTTGATGTTACACACTCAGGGTTCTCCGGGATGCCAAAATCCGTGTAAAAGTATGTGTACTTTTAATTTTTGGATGCATGAAAATTGTAACAGTCGAGTCCTTGGTATGCAAGTTTTTTTTCTGCAAACTTTTTTATTTGATCCATTTCTACAAAGCAAGTATCAGTTATGTAGTGTGCAGGCTATCATACAAATTTCAAGTGATTGTAAAGGGATTAGGTGAAGCTGCATCAGTTAGATCTTAGCAGATAAAGAGATTAATCCACTTGTTAATTGATTCCTGGTGCCTAATGATCATTTTGATCAAAAGACTAATTACACACATGTGTGCTTTGACACCTTGCTTTGATAAGGTTCCGCTTTACAGTTATGAGAGAGGGACCAGTATAAGGTGAAGTTGTTTGCACTGGCAGAATGCACAGTGGAGAGAATGTTGGCATACCTCTATGTTACCTTCAAGTACTGTGACTGAAATTTCTTTACATGTGGTACTTTTGGAAAGTATGCACAAAATGTCTGTTATCATGTGCTCATAAAATAAGCCTGAACTAGTCCAAAGTACACTAACTTCAGCAGTTATTAAAATAGGAAAAATGAATTTTGCCAGAGTAGACAATACCAGCTCCTGAAAGTGCAATAAATGAATTATAAAATATATGAAAAGTAACAAAAGTTGTTGTCAGCTTTATTTTTCTTTTCCAATTTACTTTTGAAGTCTAGGAAGTGAAAATGACAGTTGGAACTAGCAGTCGTTTGAGAGGTGCACATCTGATATAAGGCCAATTAAGCTGTATACTGTATAACCCAAATTACACCCATTAATCATACACCAAAATAAAGGGAATTAAAGTTATTTTAACAATACCTAAGATATACAAGGTCTTTATTAAATAACCAGGATAACCACTGAGGAAAACCTGGGAAATTCTTTTTCTTTAAAAATCAAACTGTATGCAAAGTGAAGAACTGTATAGCGGAACCTAAGCATCACTCAGCAGATTTTTCATCTATCATTTTTTAAATCCTTACACAATGTTTGGAAGACTGGCAATGTATCGTATACCATATCTAGAAAAATAGTGCCACAATTTTGGGACTTATTTTGTTTGTCAGAGGAATATGAACTCCCATGTTAATCATCATCAATCATCATCAAAATCAGCTGTTTTTCTGACAAAGGGCAGTGGACATTTCAAAAAAGAAACTGTAACAAATTGATGAGGGTGATGGAGAAAGGTCCAGAACTTAAGGATTTTGATCCTAAACCTGCTGTGGAGAAGTTTGTTAAAGTTTGTTCAAGAAAAAACTGAATGTAGGGGTACATGTATTATGCTGTACTATATTGCTAAAAGATGAGATGGAAAATGAAGGGAATATGAACATTTGTTTCTTCATCGGATCCCATTGTGTTGGCAGATTTATTGATTTGAAGTAGAATGAAGCTAATTAAATAAATTAATATACAAAATAAACTGTAAACTCTTTCTTTGCTCCTTCTAGCTGTTACATCACAAGCAATCACAATTATCACTGTTCTCAATTGCCTTAGATTTTTATTCTTGTTCTATAATACCAAATATTTCTCAATGAATGAGCATTAGCAATCTGATGACATATATATTGGTAACGCAACAATACATACATATTCTGAATTATTGCAAGGAAAAAAAAGTAGAATTATTGGGATTCCTATTTTTAGTCCTGGGTTGCAACTTTCAAATCCCATGAAGAACCTTGATGCTGAATTACTCAAACATGGTTATTTTGATGTTACACACTGAATGACTCAAACATGACTGGCTTGATGTTACAAACTAAATCACTCACACATGACTAGCTTGATGTTACACACTAAATCACTCACACATGGCTGGCTTGATGTTGCACACTAAATCTCTCACACATGGCTGGCTTGATGTTAAACACTGAATGACTAAAACATGACTGGCTTGATATTACACACTAAATCACTCACACATGACTGGCTTGATCTTACACACTAAATCACTCACACATGGCTGGCTTGATATTACACACTAAATCACTCACACATGGCTGGCTTGATGTTACACACTAAATCACTCACACATGGCTGGCTTGATTTTACACACTGAATGACTAAAACATGACTGGCTTGATATTACACACTAAATCACACACATGGCTGGCTTGATGTTACACACTAAATCACTCACACATGGCTGGCTTGATGTTACATACTAAATCACTCATGCATGGCTGGCTTGATTTTACACACTAAATCACTCACACATGGCTAGCTTGATGTTAAACACTAAATCACTCACACATGGCTGACTTGATGTTATACAATGAATTGCACAAACATGGCTGGTTTGATGTTACTTGCTTAATATCTCAAATATGACTGTCTTGATTTAACACACTAAATTACTAAAACATGACTGTCTTGATGTTACACACTGAATCACTCAAACATGACTGGCTTCATGTTACACAGTGAATCACTCAAACATAGCTGGTTTGATGATACATGCTAAATACTGTATCTCAAATATGGCTGTCACGATGTTACACACTAAATCACTCAAACATTACTGTTTTTGATGTTACACGCTAAATCACTCAAACATGACTGTCTTGATGTTACACACTAAATCACTCAAACATGACGTGATGTTACACACTGAATCACTCGAACATGGCTGGCTTGATGTTACACAAGCTATCACTCATATATGGCTGGCTTGATGTTACACACGGTCACTCAAACATGGCTCTTTGGATGTTACAGGCTGAATCATTCAAACATAGATGTCTTGATGTTACAACCTAAATCACCCAAATATGGCTGCCTTGATTTTGTAGGCTGCATAACTCAAACATGGCTGGATTGAAGTTACACACAGAATCACTCAAACAGGGTTGGATTGATGTTACACACTGAATCATGCCAACTTGGTTGGATTGATGTTACACACTGAATCACTCCAACTTGGTTGGATTGATGTTACACACTGAATCACTCCAACTTGGTTGGATTGATGTTACACACTGAATCACTCCAACTTGGTTGGATTGATGTTACACACTGAATCACTCCAACATTGTTGGATTGATGTTACACACTAAATCACTCCAACATGGTTGGATTGATGTTACACACTGAATCACTCCAACATGTTTGGATTGATGTTACACACTGAATAACTCCAACTTGGTTGGATTGGTGTTACACACCAAATCACTCAAACTTGTTTCTTAGATGCAACATAATATTTATAATTATATTAATTAAACCTAGTTGAGTCAAAGTACAAATCTCTCTGATTAATTAGCTGTGTCCCTCAGGTGCAATAGCCATTGAGATTAATATTGTGCCTGTAAAACACATCTACTAAGGTGTGCATGTAAATCAGCTTCTGTGAATATTTTGATTCATCATGATTCAAGTACATGACTGCAAAATTGGGTCACAGCAACCTTCATGTACTGCTTCATTAACTCTGTTTTCAGGTTCAGTACATTTTGCTTCCTAGATGGTTAATGTGAAAGTTTAACTTGAAATGACAGCTTATGAAAGGGATTTACTGTCATGCAATTGCCCAAAATGTGTTGTTTACATTCAGATAATAGATGTACTGATTAGTACCTCTTACTAGAATTGAACTGCCATTTTTTGGTGCTCACTAAAGTTTAGATTTTTAGTTATTGGCCTGCTTTGTTGATTGCTGTACTCAATGATCTTGACAGATCACATCTTCCAGATGCCATGTATACTCATGTATAAGTCGGGTCCAAATGCAAACATCATAGATCCTGATCTGTCGTCGCAAAATGCACCAGCAGATCAGGGTCTATGTTGCTTGTTCTACTGATTAGTCCTTACAAACTGCATAGACCCAGATCCGCCAGTGCATTATGCGATGGCAGATTTGGGTCTATACAGTTTGCAGTTGATGTGGGATTATATGCGAGTATATATGGTATAACTTCTTTATCACAGAACTATACAGGGTTATCAAAAAGTTTAACTTCTGGTATAGATCTCTTCTGGCATAATAAAACTAAATGTTGCTAAATTACCATATATACTTGCTTATAAGTTGAGTCCAACTGCAAACTACACAGACCCAGATCTGCCATCGCATAAAATGCACTGGCAAATCTGGGTCGAAACAGTTTGTTCAGTGTAATTAGTAGAACAAACAACATATACCCTGATCTGATGGTGCATTATGTGATGGCAGATCAAGGTTAATGTTGTTTGCAGTTGGACTCTACTTATAAGTGAGTATATACAGTAGATATGACAAAGATTGCTCAGACATTACAGTCACCAAGATTCAGTGCAAGCAAGGTCCAGAGAACATAGAATTTCCATAAAGTAAAGAATGATAGCACCAATTTTTAAGTCACTTTGCCAATCTGATGCTTTCAAAATGTGTTTTTTGTATTGATTCTGGTTGTGAGCAATATGTTTTCTGTCTGCAGAAAAACCAAGTTATTGATTTAGCAATTCATAAGGTTTCAACCATGTGTTGACAATATCTTCCACTCAGTAGAATTAAATAGTTATTAATCTTGCTATTTCAAGGAATGGATGATCAATTATTTGAATAATGAGAAAACATTCTATAATTACCCTATTGTACATATTTATGTTTTTCACCATTGATTTTAGATAGGTTTCAAGCATGAGGCAAAAGTCTTGTACAAGAACTGTGTCTGCATTGCTTTGAGATCAGTCAAGACAATATTGTAGGGAACCAGTCTTCCAAACATAAACATAACTTTGCTTTTAAAATCTGATATATTCTAGTAGACAAATATTCCCCTACACATGCTGTTTTTATTCAGATCTTATGATCTCTAAATTGTATAAAATTTGACTTTTTTCATAATTTTCAGACTGGTGAACTAATATCAAACAGTTGCATGATTTATTACTTAATTAAAAGTAGACTAGAGGGCAAATGCATTCTGTGAGTGTGCAGTCTACTTTTTGAACTTTTCTGTAGATAGGAGATCAATTGCATGCTTACTGAATTTTTCTGATGAAAAGGCCTATGGTTGATGATAAGCCCATGGTCATCTTTACAGAAGGTTAGCAAATATTTACCATACATACTTATAAGTCAAGTCCAACTGCAAACTGTAGACTCAGATCTGTCATTGCATAATTTGCTGGCAGATCTGGGTATATGCAGTTTGTTAGGACTAATCAGTAGAACAAACAGCATAGACCTTGATCTGCCAGTGCATTTTGTGATAGCAGATCAAAGTCTGTTGTTTGCAATTGGACTTGACTTATAGGTGACTATATACGGTACTATAGATATATATGCCTGAGTATAAGTCGACGTAAATGGTCGAATGGCTGCACACGTCGTTAATCCAACGAACGAACGAATGCCACCCCTACTTAGTGAAAAATGTATTAGGCTGAGCCCTTGGATTTGTCATATGAGAAATACTGTAATCTCTTTAAAGTTGTAATAAGCTTGAATAAGCATAAACCCACTTTTTAGTCCTTTTTTTGTAGACTTTTTGCTTCTGTTTTGCAGAAATTTAGCTGTGTAAATGTTGGCAGAGTGACCACACTAGATGGAGGACAATTTTTAAAATATTCAAAGAGTTGAGGAAAAAGTACTGGTTGTAAACTTATTAGGCATGAGTTAAATTTTTGGAAAGGATATAAAATTGTATAATATTGTTATTAGCATTATCAACAGTAACACCGAAATTTGTAATGCTGCAGTATGCAAGAAGGTATCTGTTGTGATAGAATGAAGAGTAGGAGATGAGGAGGAGTGCTTATCAGAGCAGTAAGACTTAAATTTTGCCAATTGTATCTTGATTTCTGAATAATTGGTAAAAATATTATCTCTGCTGGAAGTCTGCAAAAGCAATAAGAATAAAAAAAAATATTGTTCAAAAATTTGCCGCTTTGGTTAATCTGTTGTAGCCACAGGAGAAACCATTTGGTATGTCTTCTGTTTGTTCCTCCATTGATCTTTTTGGTCATATTGATGGTAACATTTTGGTTTGCCCTTTTGGATGATCTTTTCTTTAGCTTAAAGTTTCAGATGTATACAATAATTAGTAATGAAAATTATTTAGAATTCAAGAAAGCAGCAGTAATTCTTGAGGTTCTTCTCTTTTTTTTTTCTTGCAGATATAAATGAATGCAATGATAACAATGGCAGTTGCGAGCACCAGTGTATGAATACGATTGGCTCATTCATGTGCAAGTGTCCACATGGATTTGAGGTGGCAGCTGATGGCAGACGATGCCAAGGTAAATAAAAAAAGCCCTTCTGATTTTACTGATAAAATACCATGCAATGAGTTCATTATATATAACACTGTAGTGAAAGATGAAGTAACTTTGATTTGTTCATTAAGGACACCAGAGGGTTTTTCAGTACAGCAATGCATGTGATACAACAAACTGGGCAGTTGTCCAAGTTATAAAAAAAAGAGCTATAGAACAAAATTTATAGGGAAGTCGGATCTAATTATCATGTCTGTAAATTAGAACAGACAAATCATTTTCATGATACATATACATGCAATTTTTAAAAAATTCATATGTTAGGAAATACGAACCTGCGTTTATTTTATGCTAGTCCATGAATTTGTGGATTTAAAAAAACAAACAAATTTGATAATTCATGCAGGAGTACCAGGTTTGAATCCCAAAAAGGTACTTAATTTGAAGAAAAAAAAATTATTGTGCTGTTTTACCTTAAATTAGGAAAGAGAATTATGTTACTACTCATATTTGCCGTGGGAATATACACAAAATACAAGAGAACATAAACAGTAAATAGTTGAATTATCACGTGGGATACCGTAAGAAATATGCTATTTCAATCTGATATAAACTTTAGCTAGCAAATGTGTTTGAGCATAAAATAAAAATAAAATGTGCTTGTTTTGAATGAATAATGGATATATTTTGTCTCATGGGTGAAAAACTCAAGTATTTTCACCAACTCAATGAAATATATCCGTTATTCACTTGATACAAGCAGATATCCTCTATATGATGTTGCATACATTGTAGAGCCATTTATTATGGTTCATGGTGACTGATATGCAATTTTTAGGAGTTAAAAATACAGTACCAAACATTTTTTGAATTTTCTAATTTTAAGTACCCTGAAATTATAACTCAACTTTGAAAGCAAGTGAGACATAAAAATTACTTTGTTGGCATCATGTTGCTTTATGGCAGCGACCCACCAGTGATTGTTTTGCATCTATGTACTCAGATTTGGCAGCTTTCCTTATGCTGACCTTGGCTTTCCTCTAGTTGAGGGCAAGACACTGCATTTCATGGAATACTAATTTGTCACAGAGCATGACAATTTTGGAAGCAAATTCTTGTTGCCTGCAAATTACCTATGATAGCCAAGAAATTTAACTTGGCACCAATTGGTAATGGGTAGCTGTCATTTTTGCCAGTAACATAGCATACTGATTGGTAGAACTCTTCAGTCATCTAAACCAATCTGCACATGTGGCAAGATTTACTAGAATTTCGACTTAGCTTGGGACTGTAAGTTCTAGGGGAAGTTTTACTGCCAACTGTATGGCATTAGAATTTCCTGTAGAAATGTAAACCAAAATCTTGATGAGAATTGGTACAACAATATATGGGCTGAGAACTGGATCAGCATTAGATTTAAAGTTTTTAGAGAACAAACAAATATACAATGCACAGACTGTGTAGCATTGGCAGCTATTGAAACTTTATACAAGCTTTATCCATGTTAAGGGTAAATACCAGTAGATCAGAGGGTTGGGTGAGACAGATCAGCTCTGAAGCCAGTTTGTGAGTTTGAGACTGTAATGGCAGACTGGATTTTTGCCTAGGTCTAATTTAAAAAAAACTGAGTGTTAATATCAACAGCAAGAACAATGACTAGAACAATAAAAATAACAATAACCCTTAGCCTTGATTCACAAAGACCTGCATTGATATGGGTATTATGAGGCAAAGATTACAACCCCTTTTTGAGACTGCAATCCCTGTTACACAAAACAACTGTTAATTCAATAATGGCACATCCTTCATGTCACAGTAATATTCTGGGTACAAAAAATATGATACTTTTTTTATTTGAATTGTTTTCCTTGAACCTACATCCTGCACTGTTACATTCCTTTAAGAATTGTGAGGAGTGAAAAAGTTGGTTGAATTATATTTTTGGTAAAATAAAGTTGGAATGTTATAGTGGTTTCATTATAAATAATGATACACTTTCAATATTTAGAGGATGGGAACTCATGAACCACTGGTCATAAAAGTAGCAGAATTTGAATTTATAGGTGTGAAGTTTGTGTTCTAACCATTGTATTAGCTCTACTGGTTATAGACCAGAAGAGCTTATGGGAATGTCTGTTGTCCATCATCCTTCTGTCCATTAGCACAAGTTTGTTATTGCTGATCCTCCTAAACTACTTGGAGGATTGCCTTGAAACATTACATACACATTCATCCCATGGTCTAGTTGGTCCTAAATGAAACTGGTGCTGCTCAGACATCCAATATGGCCATCACAGTGGCCATCTTGAAAATCTTGTAATCGCTACTCCTCAGTGGATGTTCATTTCAACATGGAGTTTTCACTGAAAGACTTTTTATAATGTCTAATTGGTCTTAAATGAAAATGGCGCCAATATGATGTCCAATATGGCCACCAAGGCAGTCATTTTGAAAATGTTGTTATCACTACTCCTCCTGAATGGATGGTCATATCAATATGGGGTTTTCACTAAAAGACTTCTTATGATGTCTAGTTGGTCCTAAGTAAAAATAGTGTAGATCTAATGTCCAATATGGCCACCATGACAGCCATTTTAAAAATCTTATTATCACAACTCTACTTGAACAGAAATTCATATTGACATGAGATTTTCACCAGAGGACTTCTTATGATGTCTAGTTGGTCTTAAATGAAAATGGTGCTGATCTGACATCCAATATGGCCACCATAGCAGCCATCTTGTAAATCTTGTTAGTATTACTCCTCCTGACTGGAATGTCATATCTTGAAAATATTGTTATCTCTACTCCTCACCAAATGGATGGATTTATCAACTTGGGGTTTTCACCAATATACTTCTTATGATACCTAGATAGTCCTAAATGAAAATGGTGCCAGTCGTACACCCAATATAGCTGCCATGACAACTGTCTTAAAAACGACTGTCTTAAAAATCTTCTTGTCACTACTCCCACTGAATGGATGATCATTATGACATTTAGTTTTCACCAAAAGACATCTAATGATGTCTACTTTGTCCTCAATGAAAATGGTGCTAAGCTGATGTCCAATATGTGTAGCACAGCAGTTAATTTGAAAATCTTGTTATTGCTGAAGAATATCAGAGATGGTTTCAACACTCAACAGTTAAAAGGAAGAAATGGTCTTATCTTGAATTCCTGGAAATTCTTTGCAACCTGTAGAGTGTCAGTCCCTTCGAGGGACTCTTGTTTACTATCTGTTTGTCTGTGTTCCAGATGTAGATGAGTGTAAGATGAGCGACCCAGGCTGCCAACATCAGTGTCAGAATACACATGGAGGGTACAACTGTTTGTGTCCAGAGAGACAGCGACTTCAGGCAGATGGAAAATCATGTATAGGTAGGAACTGACTTAAGATGGCTTTTCTGATTTATAGGGAAAAATAATCAATATTTTAATAATTATGCATTTAAATACCAATATGTTAATAATTATGCATTTAAATACCAATATTTTAATAATTATGCATTTAAATACCAATTTTGTGATCAAATATGATGGTCAAGTCACAAAATAGTGAAAGTGTTACATTTTAGCAAATTTGATGAGAACTCTAAAGTTACAAAATCAGCGTACAAGTGAATTGTAATAAATGATACAGTGGTGGTAAAAAATGACCTAACTAATTTGGTAGGTGCTAAATGAGCCTGTATTGAACAAAATTTAATGTTTTATAAATATCATTTAGTGGCAATAATTTTAGTCACAAATATTTGCTGTTTTAAATTTCCAGTTTTTTAGTCGAGGAGGAACAGTAACTAAGTACAAATATTATTGGATGTCATTAATTGCCCTGTTATACAACAGATTGGCAATGTACTGTATATAGTAGCTTAGAAGTTGGGTCTAACTTCAAAATGCACAGACCCAGATCTGCCATTGCATAATGTGCTGACAGATCTGGGTCTATGCAGTTTGTGTGGACTAATCATTAAAACAAACAACATAGACCCTGATCTGCTCACACATTATGCGATGGCAGATCAGGGTCTATATTATTTGCAGTTGGACCGAAGTTATAATACATGAGCATATATAGTAAGGCAATTTTTCAATAGTTTTTGGTGGAAACAACTATCTCTGACACAGTTTTACACAAAATATAATATGCGTTAAAAGTCAGTAGGAATGTATATATATTCAGATGCAAAGTTGCTTTAAGAATGCATAGGGTTCATCTCTACAAACAATAATAAAAAAAGTGTATTTCTTGTACTTTTCCCCATTGAACTGAGGTTTGTACAATCTTACACTATTGTACATTTTCTTACACGTGTAAAAATGTCTAAATCTACAGGTTTCTTGCAGTATACAATCACAATATTATTCTCAGCAGTATTGGACATTGAATTTAGTGTGGGGGGGGGGGTCAAAAATGGCCCCTTAAGCCCCCAATTCTATTTCTGTATGATTGGGTGGAAGAAATTTTATATCTCCAGAGTCCTGATGTAATTTTTTTTTTATGCCAAATCATTTTGATTAATTAGTATTCTGTGTTTGTAGAACACGTATCCCTGAGCTTTCTCATTTTGACCTCCATCTTAAAAAAGTTTGGACCTTTTGGGTAAGAATTGTCTCAAGGGCAGAAGTCTGTAGGGAGTGTAATTTGTTTTTTCAAGCCCTATAAGTTTCCTGGCTATGATTCAGGGGTTATGTCCCTTGAGGAGGTAAAGATTGACCCTGGAGGCAGTGTCAGTTGCATGGATACATCTGTTCTTTCATGCCCATGCAGTAAGTCTATCTATTGTTATAGAGTGTGTATCTCAGTAGTTTCCAACTTATGACCAAGGGGCAAAGTCCCTGGAGGTAGTGATAAATCCCTTGGTTAATGCTAGCTGCATATACAAATGTTGTTCTTTCAAGAACAGTCAATCTATATGTTGTTGTAGGGTTTCCAAGTTTTGACCCAGGAAATAAGTCCCTTGGGGTTGGGGGTTGGGATAGGGATGGACCCCTGGGGACAGTATCAGTGAGATGTGTAATAGTTGTCATTTCATACCCATTAAGTGTATATATGGTTATAGGGTGTGGACCTCGGTAGTATTAAAGCTTTAACCCAGGGGCTAAAGTCCCTAGCAGGAGGGGGTGGGGTGGGAAGACCCCCTGGGCATTGACCTAGAGGTCACAGTTAGATATTTGTTGATACTTAAGTTATCAATCACACATACCATTTCTCAGACATGTGAGAGATACAACACAGGAGTCATATGAAATTTATGTAAAATCACCCCAACCCCAAATCTTGATCTTGTGACCTTACCCCCATCCCCGGTTTTGTGTTTTTGTCAGGAAAAGTTTTTAAAATGCCTACAACTTATCTTTAGTGGATGTCCATCCTCATCTGTGTTGGTGCTAGCAATGGCCAAAGTTGCTAAAGGTGATAAAAACTGCAAGATGGCAATGAATATCTATTTTAAATAACATTCAAGGTTGGCCGAGTTGGAATGTAAAGTCTTTGATGGCTGCTAATGTAACATATTTTTGAAGTTAAAGTCACACCTATAGCAAGGAAGATTTAATTTATTTTGAGGTCGAATTAATGACAAAAGATAATTTTTTGTTATCAAATACACAATTTGTCATTTAATGAATGATTTATTAATCTGGAAAAAAACATAATTTAGAAACATGGGTATTTATTATTATAAATGCTAGCAGATAATGAGTGAACACTAAAATTAAATAAGAGCAAGATCCAGAATGGAAAATTCCATGATGCAGCTTATTTCAGGTTATTAACCAGATATTCAAAGATATTTAATGTATTCAGGAGTTACTTGAGCACGTAACAAAACAGTTATTGTAATAATGTAAGTGTCTCACGAAAATATGAAAATACAGTGCAGACGACAAATTTAAGGTGGCAAAACTGTGAAAGCAAATAAAATTATTTAATTGTTTTAGCACTACCAGTGCATTATGTACTGCAATTTTTCTTTGTCCCTTTAAAATGTTGTGAGTCCCCCAAATTTGAAAGTTGGGGGATATAGTGCCCCCAGCTTTTGGAATCCAACATGTAGGTGCAACACTGCAGTTTAGGAGGAATTCAAGGACATTACATATGTACATATACACCTTTAGTATGGATGGATGAATCATGAAGGAGATTACACATGAACATATACACCTGTACATATGGATGGATGAACAATTTATAAATATGCCTGTGCTTCTTTGACAGTGCTGTTATAATAATTAGGTCAGATTTCTTTATTTGCCGAATTATAAGATAGTCACATGATTATCAAGTTGATTATAATTAATTATATTTAATGGCTGTGAAAATTTACTTTGCAATATTCAAGAATCTGAAGTACGTTATGATTTATCACTGTCAAAATTTCTTATTGTGGTAATCAAATTTTTACCAAAAATGCCCTTCTCTTTCAGAGAAGGAAACATTGCAAATAGGCTTTGTTGAAAAATGCATCATTAAATCATTTACATTTATTGATCACTTTCCCAGTTTCCTACACTTCAATCAGTCATGAATCCTAGTTCCTTGTTAGCATTAAAATTTTTAATATGAACATAAGGTATTTTGTCAATCAAAAACATTTCCATCATAATTACCGATATCAAAACCTATTATCTGTAATTATCTATTGATCTCTTGTTCAACATTTCCTTCCAATTATAAACAGCTGTATATTTGTTGAATCAATAATTTGGGATGAAGTGTCATTTATTTGCCAATTATGCTTGGATTTAGTTTCAGAATAGATTTGTGTGTGATTAAATTCTGGTAATGGTTTACAAGTGGATTCACATTGATCAATTTGTTGCCATTTAGACTTTATTTTTAATAGTTTTGTACCCAGAGGTAGAAAAATCCATTGCCCAGGAGCCTGGAACAACTGGAAATTAATGCTGAGCAACTATTTTTCCCAATGTGAAAGCCCAGTTGGGCAACCAAAAATATTTAAAAAAAATGATCATGTTAATAATTATAATGAAATTTTATATATTTTTCAGTGATAAACATTTGATCATTAAATTGTCCCTCTGGATACCTACAGCTGGGTGCCCAAATTATCTCATTGTAATTCCATATTTGAGTGTTGGGTCATTGCTATGGGTAAGAAGTCACACTAATCCACATGCTACTCATTATCTGATTAAGTCATCACAGTCCATACTACCAGCCACTCAGGGTGAATCTGTAAACTTGTGTGACACTTTCAGTTAGCACGACTGATGGTGAGTTACAAGTATTGTATTTAACTACAGCTAACTGTATGTGTGATAAAAGTTGTTGAATAATTTATTTACAGCATTATTGGGGGAAACTGCAGTAATTTATGGGGCAACCAGAAAAATCTGCTGGGCAAACAGATTTTTAAAGATGGTTACCCAAGTACAACAATGGATTTTTTTTACCCCTGGTACCATATTGCTTGAATAGCTCCTACCAGAGTGTGACACAGAGGTCTGTTCGTAAAACATACTTAGGACCCAGGGAAGGCACTTTCAATGTGAAGTAGTCACCCATAGATGCAGTTCAGAATTTTGTATCATTTTCATATACACTCTTGAAGTAATCAGAGTTCCCTGGCATATAGTTAAAGAAAAACTGCCTTCCCAGGGTACCATGTACGTTTAAATGGAACATCCCTTAACAGTTTTTAACTCAAATTTCATTAGCTAATTTTAACCTATAGAAATATACAAAATATAGCCTGAAATGCCAAAAAATATAACTGAAAATTCATTAGCTAATTTTAACCCGATCGAAATATACAAATATAGTCTGATAGGGATGTAAATTGTATCTGATGTTTTTCTCTTTTTATACTATTTAGTCTGTATGCAATATATGTCACAGTAGTATACATTCAACCCAAAATAAAACACAAATATACATTTAAATACTGTAAAACCTAATTTGAGCTATCACTGTTATGAGCTACCAGTCTAACAACTGTCATTTAATGACCAATATTGTTGCACCCATTTTAGATATGTCCAAGGAAAGTTCAGAGGAAATTTGGACTATTTGCATACTATACTTCATATTATCAAGTTACTCTTTGTATTGCAATGATCAGTTGTAAGTTGCAATTGTAGAATTTGCAATATCATAGTCTTTCAGTAATATCAAACTACCCCAACTTGCTTGCTGTTCAAGGAGTAATATCAGTCTTTCTCTCCCATTCAGATGAAATTCATATATTTACAGCTACATTACAGCTAAACTTTTTAATGTCTGTCATCAATTCCACTTTCATAAGAAAGTGACATTCATTTTAATGTTAGGACAGTTGAATTCAAAGTTCCTGTACCTTGTACCAAGTAGACCTTTTTCTTCTTGACAGATTTCCTACAAGGGAAAACAATGAAAATAGTAATAATATATTGAAAGCCATCGTATAACGTTACCACTCCATTAACAACACTGAAATCTGTTGCAAGGTTGTCACCACCAAAGCTGGTGGCATGTCTGCCTTTGGGGCAGCAGTTGAATGCCCTAATTACATCACCCATTATTTTAATGCATGCAAAGTTAAGGTTTATGTACCCATTTTGGCCATTAAACCATGTATTTTGACCATATGACTTAAAATTAGCACAACAGAAATGATACATTGTAATTAATTATAACTGATAGAACACCTAGAGTACTGTATTGTGCAGTCCTACCTGTTTATGTTGAAATCCTTGGGCCCAAGGCAATATTGTCGACGTAAGCGGATGTTGAGATAAGTGTTGGGGGGGGGGGGAGGGGCTGATAAAAGCAAATTTCTCTTTGACCCGCATAGAAGTGAAATTCATTTATAAGGGGAGCCCTGTCATCAGTGAGTAGGATTTACACTTTGAGAAAATAAACAATGGACATTTTGAGTAAATAAAGACAAAAACCAGTGTGAAATACACTTGTATATTGACAACTTACATTTTTATTACCTTTGTGTAATAAAATCCATAATGCATAAGTACATGTATATGAAAAATCCATGAATTTGAATATAAGTCACATATTAGAAAATTAATGTATCGGTCACATCCTGTTAGAAAACACATGTATAAAAAAAATGGTAGTCCTCGTTTGATCTATATCCCATTGTCAACCAACACATGTGACTAAACAATTCATGATGATATTCATTGTTGTCAGTAGCACCTGGCTGTATAGTTGTTATTTACTTGATATATGTACTTAAATTGGCCTAGATTTTGATCAGCTTAAGCATCAGATTGAATCATCTTACTGAGGCTACCAAGGGGATGATGCTATTCATAGGGAACAAGTTATGAATTCTCTCTGATTGCAAAACATTCAATTACATTGTTTTTAAAAAAAGGCTTAGTTAGGCACAGGTAGAATTTGCATTTTACACTGCCGTTGGTAGCCATCGTAAGCATAAATAAAGTTACTTTTCTTCCTGCAGAAAAGGGAGCTTTCACGGCGCAATAAACGTGTTTCAATCACTGATCACTCTGAAAAATGCAATGATCAATTAGATTCCAATGCTTTCATTGAAGTTTGATTATGACTTCTTTTGATGAAGGGTGCATTGTTTTTATTGAAGATTGTAGCTGGCTTGCGTTGATGAAGTTGTGTTATTGAAGTTGCTGTGAAAGGTCAAGTTTGGAGGACCAAACAAATACCTGTTTGTTAATCTGATGGCAACATTAAAGCCTGGCGGTAACATCAGATAATTGTAGAACAAAGTATGGGTCAGAACTGGCAGCTGTCGACATAAATGATCAGAAAACAAAAGATTTGTTCAAGCTGGAACCTAGGGCTTCTGTCAACATATACATTTATTTTTTTATCTCGACATTGACATAAGCATGACAAATTTGGATGTAACAATAGACCAGGGGACCAGAACTTTGCTTTTTTGTTGACATAGGCAGTTGGTTGACATAAATGATGTCGATATAAGTGGGTAGGACTGAATTACAAAGAGGTACAAATATTTAATCAGCTGCCAGCAGAACAAACAATTTATTTTCTTTAGTTTCCAAAACTTCACTAGAAATTGACAAGTCCAAAAGATTCACATTCTGTTTGAATTGACCCATAAACATGCAGTTGTAAAGTTGAGCTTATTCACCTATCACTTCAGTGACCAGTTTGGTGTGGAAACATAACCACTATTGGTGTGAAGTAGAGCTGAAATGAATACCAAATTTTCCTATTTGAATATTTCTTGAATGTATTCAGATAGGATTGAATATTTGTTGATGTTAATAAATGTATCAAATCGATCTTCTTTACTTTGTACGCTTTGGTATTGATTGACACACCCTCTTGTCCCCAAGCTGTATTGAAAACCCTGAAAACAAGTCATCTAAATCTAATTATATGACATTTTAGGGGTCTTGAGTAAATTTTTTGAAGATTCAAACTAAAAATCAGATGAATGTGGGTACCTGGCTATCTTCAGACTCAATACAACCGTAAACGTTCATTGAGTGCTGAAGATGGATGGTAAAGAAGGGTAGACACTCAATTATCTGTTCAGTTAAATGTGGGGACTATCTCAAAAAATTGATTTGGGAAGTGATATTTTCACCATCAAAGATATAATGGATATATGCCAATTTAAATTAATTAAATTTGGATACTTTGATTGCAAGTCTCCTTAATTTGACATACTAGTATAGGCCAGACATGTCTGACAGGACTGACTTTTTGACTGACTATAAAATGCCCAAATTGGACATTGGGAGTTTCTGCTGAACTATGAGAAAATCGTTTTCTGACTTGATAACTAGTTTTTTTTAACTCAAACCTATATACATGGGTTTTGACTTCATCTTATACATAAGATGCACACAGCAGTGCAATGAGTGTGAAATGGCCTTTATCAGCACAAATTAACGTATATGCTGATAAATGGTGTTGAACTAATGCACAGCAAAAACAGAGCGTAGCAAAATTTTGTTGTAACAGCAAACTCTC
Organism: Margaritifera margaritifera; assembly: GCA_029931535.1. Lineage (NCBI taxonomy): Eukaryota > Metazoa > Mollusca > Bivalvia > Unionida > Margaritiferidae > Margaritifera > Margaritifera margaritifera. The sequence goes on from JAQPZY010000667.1 coordinate 55,422, forward strand.
AACCTGTATAATGGTTCTGTCCCAAAGTCATGTTAACTGATCCATATACATCTTAGTGACATGAAGCTGACATTTGCATTACTGACATTTAAGAAAATAAAGAAACAGATAGCTGTGTAATGACTTCAGGACTTGAACAAAAGATCAAATGCAGAAATATATTGGGGTTAACTTTCCGAGGTAAGATGATTAGGGGTTGGGAGTGGTAATCGTTTGCGGGATTGACTAGAACTTGCTTAGACAGAATGAATGTCTGATAACAGTTCACAAATTGTTTCAGAGCAGTGGTTTATTCATACATAAAGGCTTTGTTGCCTTTGATATGACCCCTAGTCTATACCATGTTCTTCATCAACTTGCCATATTATGTTATCTTTTCAAGAGTATAATGAATAGAAATGGCGATGTTATGAGAATAGAAATGGCGATGTTGTGTGCAGTGTGACTATTTAGAATTTTGACATTATGATTGCCTTGTGAATTGGAGTTTGAGTTTAAGGTAATTAAGTGGGTTTGAAGTTGTTCTTTTGAAAACTAATTCCATATTGCATAGTTTACATTTTGCCTTCTTTGTTTCCTTTACAAAATTTGGACAAACTTGCTAGTTAGACAAACAAATATTAAAATACCAATTTTCTATTATAATATTTTCAAAAAAGTATTCTGATTCAATGTTTTGATGTTCCTTTCAGCTCTAGCAAGAAGACATCTGAGCATGTGCTCTCAGCTACATTTGAAGGGATTTTTTCAGAATATTTTGGTACTGTTTTGGACTGGGTCATTTTTAGTGAAGTTCACTTATTTTTATCCATGAACACTTACCATAATGTAATGTAGGTACTCCTATCAGTTATAATTAATTGCAATGCATAATTTCTGCTGTGCTCATTTGAAGTCATATGGTCTAAATGCATGATGTAATAACCAAAACGGGCACATAAACCTTGAGTGGTATTGCCACTGTGATAGCGCAGATCTGATAACAAAGGGGGTATTGTTTCATCGTAATACATACAATTTCAAATGCAAATATAAATTGTCCTTATACTATACCAACATAGCTTAAAAGAAAGTCCTCGATTTGATTATGTGCATTACAAATAATTTTGCTTTGGCAGCCATTCTAACTGCCAATACAGATAATTAGGTAAAATTGTGGGTATTTGAAGGATGTAAGAATGATAACTACACTCCTGTTAGTGGATTAGTGGCTTTTCCTATCAATGAGTGACAGTGATTTAGTGGTCCACCATAATACATATGTGTCATTATTGATAGATTTATTGTCCTCCTTATACAAAATTGCCGTCTGCTCAGCTGTAACTTCTTACTTGAAAAAAATTAGTATTGACAATAGAAATATTTTCTTGCTGAATTCAAGCTTTTATCCATAATTTTAACATATGGGAAAGACTTGGCTAAATCCATGTTTCTGGTAATTGAAACAATTGGTTTGCTTGGGTCTTATTGTTCATCCATCCCAAAAATTCTCCAATTCTATTATCATAGAATTGCTCAAGAATAATTTGAGTAAATCTTTGGAATAAATGTTTACTTGTTATTTGGAGTAAATATTTAGTCAATAAACAAAAAAATAAAAACCCAAGTCTAGAACTTCACCAATCAAAGGCCTGTCTCAATATTCAAACATCATAGTACACATTGGAGGTAACGATTATAGTGATGGGCACTCTCTGCAAGAAATTGAACATGACGATAACAGGTTTTTATATGAGATATGTGACATAACTGATTTTGGTACAAACATAATCAGGAATACCAACAAGATCTTATTTGGATGTTAGAACACTGAATTAACTATTGAAAGATATATGTGAATATCACATTTTTATAGAACACTGAATGGACTATTGAAAGATATATGTGAATATCACATTTTTATAGAACACTGAATGAACTATTGAAAGATATATGTGAATATCACATTTTTATAGAACACTGAATGAACTATTGAAAGATATATGTGAATATCACATTTTTTTAGAACACTGAATGAACTATTGAAAGATATATGTGAATATCACAATTTTATAGAACACTGAATGAACTATTGAAAGACATATGTGAATATCACATTTTTATAGAACACTGAATGAACTATTGAAAGACATGTGAATATCACATTTTATAGAACACTGAATGAACTATTGAAAGACATATGTGAATATCACATTTTTATAGAACACTGAATGAACTATTGAAAGATATATGTGAATATCACATTTTTATAGAACACAATGAATTATTGAAAGATATATGTGAATATCACATTTTTTTAGAACACTGAATGAACTATTGAAAGATATATGTGAATATCACATTTTTATTGAACACTGAATGAACTATTGAAAGACATGTGAATATCACATTTTTATAGAACAATGAATGAACTATTGAAAGATATATGTGAATATCACATTTTTATAGAACAATGAATGAACTATTGAAAGATATATGTGAATATCACATTTTTATAGAACACTGAATGAACTATTGAAAGATATATGTGAATATCACATTTTTATAGAACACTGAATGAACTATTGAAAGACATATGTGAATATCACATTTTATAGAACACTATCCTTACTACTACTGACTAAATAGTGAGCTACAAGGAAACCTACCGTATATACTTGCTTATAAACCGGGTCCAAAAGCAAACAACATAGACCTTGATCTGCCATCGCATAATGTGCTGGCAGATCAGGGTCTATGTTGTTTGTTCTACTGATTAGTCCTTACAAACTGCATAGACACAGATCTGCCGGCTCATTATGCGATGGCAGATCTGGGTCTATGCGGTTTGCAGTTGGCATCCACTTATAGGCGAGTATATACGGTATTCTACCTAGATGGTACATGTATACATTTGACTAATAAAGGAACTGTTTTCTATTTGAAAAACATTGACTATTATGTGAGCATTCTTAAATCAAGTAATAGCTTGTACTGTAGTCTCTGTGGGGAAGACGATCATATATAGAGTGTATGCAAACATGGGAAACCAGTGGAATGTTTTCACTGTCGACAAAATGGACATGAACAAAAGTTCTGCTCATTATGCAATTGATGGGGTGGCAAATAGGATAATGCCAATAAATCATGCATGTTTCCTGATGTAAATGTAAATACGTTCAACTTCTTTCATTCTCTAGGTATATTACTGTGTGATAACTGCTCATCAGCATGTTGTTGTAATAGAAATGATCATATTGCTGATGCCAGTATACAATCTTTAAACTCTCATGATGCAGTAGCTGTATGAACAGGAAAGACAGTGAATATATTTTAAGATCAAAGATCAAGCTTGTGTAAAGAAGACAGTAAATACATATACAGTTGACAAGATTACAGACAAAGTTGATCAAATCAGTAACATTCAGACTGGGTTGTCTGACTCATTGCATCTATCTACCTGTAGTACGTCACCAATCCAAAATAATCATAGCAAACTTAACAGATTAGGAACAATTTTTGCTGGTACTGAACTGGATTTTTATCTCTCAAATAATAATTCATAAGAAAATGCTGTAACTTATACATCTGCTTCAAATGACTCCCATAATATTACATGTACTGCTACCATATCACAAACAGTGCTAAATCCTGAAATTCATCAGTGTAAATCAAATCAGAGTAAATCGCAATACTGCTTTTGGAGAGAGAAGGCTTGAGAATCGCTAATTTAAATATAAGACACATCCTTTCAAATCTAGATGAATTGAAGCTCATTATGCACAAAAAAGGGTCTATTCACGTCTTCAACATCTGTGAAATGTTCTTTTCAGATACTACTGATGATCAGAAACTACATATTAATCGATTTTAGTTAGAAAGACGTGATAGGCAAAACCAGGAGGGAGGAGTTGTGATGATCTATGTTTCCAAACCTGTAAATTTTTGTAGATGAGCAGATCTTGAAACTGGAGATGTTGAAAGCATTTGAGTTGAAATCAATCTTCCATGTTCAAAACCCATTTTATATTTTGTTCTGTCAACAAACCTTCAAATTCAACAACTGAATGGATAGATACATTTTGAATGCATAGATACATTTTGAATGAATAGATACATTTGAATGGATGGATAGATACATTTTGAATAGACATACATTTGAATGGATAGATACATTTTGAATGGATAGATACATTTGAAAAGAAATTGCTGAAGCTTTAAGTATTGATTGAGATATTTAAATTATTATAACAGATGACCCAAATACTGACCCCTTGAAGACCCCACCATGAAAGTTCTTGCAATGTTTTGAACTATAAAATTTGGAACAATTAATTTTTTGTGCAACTCAAGTAACTCCGAATTAGATACTAATAGAGCACATATACACTAGAAGACCACAAAATATATGTGAAATAAAAGTATAGAATTTCACAATTAGTGATCATTACCCTGTATGTATCACTATACATGCACCAGAATTACCATAAAAAGGCCGATCATATTGCAATAACATATAGGAACTTCAAAATCTTTAATGAAGAGAATTTTCTTCATGATCTATTTCATGAGCCTTTCAATGAAATCGAAAAAGAAACGGAGTAATTCTATTCTTGAAAAATGGTACAACTTTGTCCTTAAAGTTCTAAATCCTTATGCAGCCCTAAAAAATAAGTGTGTCACACAACAATCTAATCCTAGTTGGCTTACCCCTGAGATAAAATGATGCCAGATATTTTTTGAGAGACAAGTTTCAAGAGCGGAAAGATTGGGGAAGTTATAAACACTGTAGAAGCAAAATTAAACATATGATTGAGAAGGCAAATAAGAATTATTACAGGCAAGCAATTTAAGAAAATCAGGCCAGTGGTCAAATTTGGAAGTATCTGAATGAGTGAAGTACTAAGAAAGCTTTATCCCAACCATCTCAACTAAAATATAAAGGTACTACTGCAAAATTAATGAAAGAATTTGCAGATGTTTTTAATAAAAGCTTTAGTGAACTTTAAGATCAACTTTGTGAGGAAAGTGGAAATTGTGATTATGTACATTTGAAGGAATATTTGAATGTCAAGATATCTGGCAAACCTCATTTATCACTTTGATTGATATCAGAAACAGAACTATATGAAATACTAATTAGCCTAAATGTCAACAAAGCTACAGGACTAGATGGTATTGGACCAAAGTTATTGAAACTTTCAGCACCAGTAATTTCCAAGTCTGTAACACATATAATTAATCTAAGTATTAAGACAAATGAATATCCAGACCTATTTAATGTGCTAAAGTAACACATATTTATAAGAGTGGAGTAAACGATGATCCCTGTAAATTACAGTCCAATTTCAGTCTTACCAACACTGTCTGAAGTCTTTGAAAAACATGTTTCTGACCTTGTTTACTCATACTTGAATGATAATAATCTTATCCACAATGAGCAGTCTGGTTTTAGGAATTCCCATTCCTGTCAAACAGCACTCACAAAAATCACTGACACATGGTTAGATGAATAAAGGAAATATGACGTGTGCTGTTTACCTTGACTCGAAAAAGCCATTTGATTATTAGATAACAGTATTCAAATCTCAAAATTTCAATGCATGTACTATAATTTTGATGACAATGCCATAAAATGGTTCACTTCTTATCTTCAGTACAGAATTCAGCATGTATATACAGGTAGTACTAAATCTTTTTCTGCAGTTGTTAAGGTAGGTGTTCCACAAGGGTCGGTATTCCACAAGGGTCGGTATTCCACAAGGGTCGGTATTCCACAAGGGTTGGTATTCCACAAGGGTTGGTATTCCATAAGGGTCGGTATTCCACAAGGGTCGGTATTCCACAAGGGTCACTATTGGATCCGTTGTTATTTTTATTCTTTATTAATGACCTCCCATATACTATTAAGAACTCCAATACAGATATGTTTGCAATGACAACATTTCATGCTTTTTCTCCATCCTTAAGTACTATCCAAATGATGTTAAACAAAGATCTGGAGATTATTGAATAATGCTGTAAGAATAACAGAATGGTTCTAAATCAAAATAAGACTAAGTGTATGTTAATAACCATGCTCAGAAATTGGCTCACATTCACATTGACCAGAAACATTTTGATTTAAATCTTAATAATACAACCATTGAAAATGTTTCAAATCATTACTTCTTGGCATTTATGTTGAGAGTTTTCTTCAGTGGGGTGTACAGGTTAATAATAATGTATGTAAATTGCTTTCTTCTAAGATATCATTGCTTGCCAAAATGAAGAAATACCTCCCTTCTGATGTGAGAATCCTGTACTTTAAATGCATATATTCAACCAGTGCTAGATTATTGCCTTAATGTGTGGGAAGACTGCTTCAGACAAGACCTTGACATAATTTGAAAATTACAAAAAAGAGCAGAATGTATACTTCTAGATAAACCATTTTGCACCTTCTAAACCCCTGTAAAAAATATTAAGTTGGATGCAAATTGACAATAGAGTTGATTACAATTACAGTAAAGCTGTTTCAGTATATAAATCTCTAAATGGAACTGCACCACAATATCTACAAGACATGTTTAGCCAGATACTACAGCACAATATCTACAAGACATGTTTAGCCAGATACTACACCACAATATCTGCAAGACATGTTTAGCCAGATACTGCACCACAATATCTGCAAGACATGTTTAGCCAGATACTACAGCACAATATCTACAAGACATGTTTAGCCAGATACTACACCACAGTATCTGCAAGACATGTTTAGCCAGATACTGCACCACAATATCTGCAAGACACGTTTAGCCATCTACATGTACAATCTAGTTATGCACTACACTCTCTAGAAGCTGGAAATCTCTTGCTACCAAAACCTAAAATACAGCAATTCAAGAAGAATTTTAGATTTTCAGGGGTTCTTGTCAGGAACAGCTTGCCTTTAAATATAAAACAATCAAATTCTCTTAATGCTTTTAAAAATAAATGTTTTGACTATGTATTAAATAAGAAATAAGTATTCTTCTTCAACTTTTGTTAAATAATCTGTATATTCGACATAAGTAGAATGTAGAGAAGGCCTCATGGGAGAATAGTTTTGTACTAATTGAGTCACCTTATATAAATAAAGCATTATTTTAATTAATTAATTTATTATTATTATTATTATTATTATTATTATTATTATTATTATTATTATTATAAAGTGATAAATACTGAGTCAGTCACCTTTTAAAATGAGCCAAATAGTGGTTTCTCATTTGTTGAAAGCTAATGATGATGTGATAGTATAATTATGGAGGAATGATCATGGCAACCAATTTGGAAACATTTTGTCGGTTTTGCATAGGGGGAGAGGTGAATGTTCATATGTACTGCATTTTGCATATTTGCCTACATGATTTGTGTTTAGACACTTTAAAACCTTTGGGTATAAATATATGGATATTTCCTAGAAAATACACATATGTTGTTGAATGGAGTCAACAATATCAGACAGTGAAAATAGTATCTTAAATTATGTTGTATCATTGGTAAGCGTACTGGTTGGCCTTTAAAATAGAATCCTGTGTAGTGTATTGTTTAAGTGTCCTTGTGTAATAAATCATTTAGTTGTTCTATGTGATATACCCGGTACTCCTATTTGTCTATACTGATGATATTTTCCAGGTACTTAAGTCAGTGAGAAATGGCAAAATAATTTGTAAGACAGTGTAATTTTCTGTGTGATTTTTCCCACAAAGCTTTTCCATTGTGATTGATATACAAATGCAAATAAATTGTGGCAGTGTTCCCCTAATATGCTGTGAAGAATAGGTGGCTTTATAAAAGCAGTGAACTCTTGTGAGGGGTGCAAAATAATATACAGTATACTTCTTGGCTTAGTGCAAGAAGGCCACTGATTTGGTGGTCTCTCTTAAGAGGGGCCTCTCAAAAGGGTGTCTCGAATGTATTTTATTGTCCCCTGCCTTTTTGTCAGAGGTGGAGGACATAGAATTCATGTTTCCATTTTTCTGTTCATCTGAAATACATTGTTTCCACTCTATAACTTTGAAGTCATTAGAGATAAAGGGATGAACATTGGGTACACTTGTACGTCATCATTAGAAGGTGTGTCACATACAAAATTTGGGGGCATTTCTTCAAGGTCAAGGCCACAATTCAGTGTTTTAAGTTTCCATCATGCTTTCCTTTTCTTCATATTGGATGCAGATCTTCAAGGTCAAGGTCACTGCTCATTGTTTTGAGTTTCTGTCAATCCGTTGATCTGTTCATCCATCTGTCCATCACACTTTTGTTTCTGTTCTTTCACTTTAAAGCTGTTTTTTTGTTTTGTACCACAGTTTGGGTCCTATTTTCAAGGTCAAGGTCACAGCTTAACATTTAAAATTTTAATCTTATGTATACATTCCTATCAGATCCATACTTTTAGAGCCATTTGAGATGAAGGGATGAAACTTTTGTATACTTATATACGTTATTATAAGAAGGTGTGTTGTGTACCAAAATCATGGGTTTTTCTTCAAGGCCAAATTAACTGCTTAATGCTTAAAGTTTTCTGTTGCACTTTCCTTTTCACCCTCTCATTTTCAAATGATTTGAGAGTAAAGGTTGTAACTTGCTACATTTACACATCATGAGTAGAAGGTATGTCACATTGAGGCATCGTGTGTATATTTACACATCATGAGTAGAAGGTATGTCACATTGAGGCATCGTGTATATATTCCAGGTATGTCACATACCACATTGAGGCATCGTGTATATATTCCAGGCTAAGGTCATGGCTTAATATTTTAAGTTTTCCATTATACTTTCTTTTCCACTCTGTAATGAAAATGGTGCTGATCTGATGTTCAATAAGGCCTCCAAGTGGCGATATTGAAAATTTTGTTATTGCTACTCCTCCTGAGCGAAAGGTTAACTGGAAGACTTCTTATGATGTCTATTTAGTCCTCAGTGAAAATGGTGCTGCTTGCACATCCAAAATAAATCTTGTTATGTTACTCCTCCTGAATGGATGGCCTTATTAACAGCTTGTTTTTACTAAACGACTTCTTATTATGTCAAGTTGGTCATAAATGAAAATGGTGCTGCTCAGACATCCAATATGGCCACCACAGCAGCCATCTTGAAAATCATGTTATCACTACTTCTCCTTAATGAATGGTTATATCAGCATGGGCTTTTCACTAAAATACTTCTTGGGATGTCTAGTTGGTCGTAAATGAAAATGGTGCCAATCTGACTTCCAATATGGCTACCAAAATGGCCATCTTGAAAATCTTGTTATTGCTACTTCTAGATGTCTGCTCATATCGATATTGTACTTTCTCTAAAAGACTTCATATGTTGTCTTGTTGGTCCTAAATGAAAATGGTGCCAATCTGACATCCAGTATGTCCACTACAGTAGCTAATTTAAAAATCTTGTTATTGCTGAAGAATATCAGAAATGGTTTCAACACTCAGCAGTGAAAAGGAAGAAATGGTCTTAACTTGAATTCCTGGAAATTCTTTTGGCCAGTAGAGTGTCAGTCTGTTCAAACAATAAAAGCTGGACTCATTCATTATCTGCAGGATGCATAATTATCTGACTGCTTTCCTGCCACCAATACTTTACTGGCATAATTTTCTGACTGCTTTCCTGCCACTAATACTGTACTGGCATAATTGATAACTTCTAATTAATCACTTTTTTTTACATACAATTGACTGTGTACATGTATTTGTTTAAGTAGAAATTTTCTCTGAACCAGTTGTTATTTTCAGACAAAGAAAATACTAAACTTGAATGACAATGGTAATTACTGATAAGTACATGTATTCTCAAAGTTGAAATGATATTCTTTCTTGGATTTGTCTAAAAAAGCTACTTGTATTGACCATACATGTATTTGTAAAATTGTTGTTTGAGTAAAACCTATATTAACCCAAGACTTTTTTCTTTTTCAGTGAAAAAAATTTAAAATAATATTTTATTTTAAATATACTCCTTTCATAGTGTTACCTCTCATTTCATTTAAAACATTAGTTATTTTAGCAAAGCATGCATATCAAATGACATTAATCTATTCCCTCATACTGTTCTTGGCATGCTTTCAACCGGACAACCCCTTGTTGGAAAGTTCCAAGTGTTATGTCACTTGTTTTCACATGAGTCTACTATTGCCTGTGACACCATTGTGCATGTGCTCCATTAAAAAATGTATCACAGAGCAAAATCAATAGCACATAGAAAATGCAAGTTTATAGGAAATATTATGCAAAGTAACTTAATTTATTAATCCTATAGCTTTTCTTATATTTATCATACTTTTGGTTTTGGGAGAGATTTTGTCTCAAAAGCTAAAATAATCAAATTGAAAAAAATCCTGATGGCATTATAATAATATTGTTTGCTTCTGTGGAAAAAAAAGTGAGATTTAGCTTATAAACCATTTTTAAAAACTTAATTGGCAATGTGGATATGCCAAACATCAATCCTTGAAAATGCTTTTTTGGAACTTCAAAGCTGTCTTGCATACTTCATAACTTGTTTCTCTATAAGTGCAAATAATCAGGGACAAAAGACATCTAGTTACAAGAGAAGGTTTTATTTTCAGTTTATTATCATTCTTACCATTATCTACAAATTAAGAAAATTAAATAGGTCAAAAATAAGTCAAATATCAAGATTCTCTTCAAGGATGATTGAAAATTGACTGTTAAAGTAAAATTGTTAATTTGTCATCAGATCAAAAATCCTAATACTTTGATATAAAAAAGAAAAATGTAGAGGATGCTGATTTAATTATAAAACATATTGTAAAAGTTTCTGGTAAATATGCACAAATTATAATAACAAAGAACTACCTCTGAACATCAGTAATGACAGCTCCACATGAAACTTTAAAATGATGTAGACCAGTGGTTCCCAAACCCCAGGTCATAACCCAGATGAGAGTCGCAAGGACCTTTGCAACCCTATACTGCTACTGCATTTTGGGTCGCAAAAGATGGTATTTAGGGTCGCAATCAGAAAAGTTTGGGAACCACTGATGTAGACCATTCTACTGTATAATTGATGCAGTTACAAGGTTTTTCAAATCCACTTGCCTAACTCGCAGGACAAGCTCAAATTCAGCTCAGGCAAGCTTATGTTTGCAAGGTACTTGGCAAGTCCTAAAACTTCAGAGAAAGAGAGAGAGGTCATATTCACTTCGTAATGCTTTATGTACTGCACATTTTATACTTTGCGATCTTGTTAGAGTACAAATATCAGCATCTTCATTTCACGTTCATATGTACCACATTCTTCAAATACGTAACCACCTGCAGTTTCTTTCATCTATTGATCCTTTATTTCACATGGTATACTGACAGTCTGTTATTTCCTTATTGTCAGTGTCAAGGTCAGTCTCGCATTTTCTTGCGCAGACATGATAATGTGAATGTACTATTGAAAGCAAGTTTTGACAAAAAGGAAATAAACATTTATATTTTAACTTATCAGTTATATTTTAGTGATAATATTTGTACGTATATGGGATTTGCCGACTTTCAAGTCCTAACCTAGGCTTGGGCATTTTGGAGCTCCGAATCTGTGGAGATTGCCGACTCTGAACAATCAGTGTGTCAAAGATTGTTTTGATACACGTTGCCGATTTCAAGGTGGATAGGTGATAATGGTTATTAATAGAACTTTTGAGATTTTGTTGACAGGTGTGTTTGGAAATAAAAGGTAATTGTCTCTAATGATTAGCCACTGGAAAACCTAGCACCCACAAGTGGTGTTTATCATCCATTGTTACATGATTATTACAGAAACCAATAAATAGTTACTGTTTGGAAAATAATTAAATGGATCAAAATAAGTGTTCTCAAATCATTGTCAAAAGTTGGCTTGTAAAGATTGTTTAGATGCATGTCATCGATTTCCAGGTGAAAATTGGATGACGTGAAAGTGGAAGTAGACATGTGAGAGGACACAATACTTTGCAGAAGAAAGCAAGGAGTGAATTCGTTGACATTGGAATATTTCAGGGACTTGGTTGTACCTTGTTTTCTTACTGGATTTGATATAAACATCTGCATGATCAATTGAACTTTAAGTGGAATAGTAGATAAAGAAATATGTTATGATATATTACAACATAATTAAAATTTAACTTAACACAGTTCTGTTTTGGGCTGTTTATGTTCAGTTTAAAGGCTTGTATATAAACATCAATCTCTCTTAAAAATCTAGCCATTTCCCCTTATCTATCTATCCATTTATCTGTCTATTTGTATACATGTATATGTCTGTCTTTGCTCTTCTAGCTATATCTGCATTCTAACCCTTTCTTTCCTCATCTACATATCGATCTACATGTACTATTTAATGTCTTTTTTGATAACTTTAATTATTGACATATCGTTTAAAGATGCAAACAAAAATAACAAGAAGACAAAGTTATATATTTTTTAAATAAATATAACTTGATTTCCTTAAAACATCCTATACTTTATTTTACTATATTTGTGCTAATTTGGTTGTGCTATTTTGTTATCATATTTTGGGGCAAGCTGAAATCCCCCAAGGGCAAGTTCAATTTTCCAGTCAGCTTGCCCTGTGCAAGCTGACTTTTATAAAATATGCAAAGCCATGAGTTAGCCACTGTGAGTCACTTTGCTATCAAATGCTCAGTAGCTGATTGGATGAAAATTATGGCGGGAAGTTGATTTGCTGAATCAGAATAATTAGTAACAATATTTATGAGGACTTACTGGTGGGAAAAAAAAGAGAATTTGTGAAATAGTTTTTTTTCATGATATGTATCTTTGTTTCAATTCACAACTGATAATGACAGGATTTTTTAAAACTTTTCTGTCTGTATGAATGAGTTTTGATCAGTGTAAACAAATGTTATGTTTGTGACATCACTGAGAGAGATACGTTCTCATGAAAACTTGGAATTTATCACACTGAGTCAGTGATGCTACCTAGAAAATGTAACATTTTTTGTACAGTTTAAATGCCTAATTTGAAGGTTTACAACAATTATCTGTTCAGTTGTGGTAGACATGTAACAATGTAATGGATATATTAACTAATACTTTTTTGGATGGATACAGAATAGATCTAGGTGTATTGAAATAATAATGAAACAAATGCAAGTTCATGTTGTAAGTCACCAATATTATGACCAGATTTTTTTAAATACAATAACCAGATAATACGATTGGCAAATTCACCAAAAGTTCTGAGAAACCTTGAATATTGATTTTTTTAGCATCAAACCCCGATTTATATATTTTATGGTAAGATAGAATGCTCATTGGAGTTAAAAATATACCAACTAAACTGATGGAGACCTTGACCTTGCACATCGTAGCAGACAACATTGCAAACCAGCATGCATATTTTGCATTATGCTTAATGGTTATATAACATTTACACAAGAAATATTCTACTGAACGTGTGTAACTGCCTTCAGTAGATTTATTCATTATTTTAAACATTTCTAAAATTGTTCTTGCTTTTTTATTTGGGTGAGGACATTGAGCAATGCATTCGCCGATGGACGATGCCATTACAAATTGCCTTGCTTGTAAGCATGCTACAATAGGTCAGTAGGTGATGATTCAGCAAATCAAAAGCAAGTTTATGTACTGATCAAGGATGTAAACAAGCACTGGGGGCATTAGGTTATGTTGTCATAGCGATTAAATGAGATTTTGAGTATCGGTCAATCTGTCCTAACTTACCACTGAAAAATTGGTTAAAAATGTAAAAAATCTGTCATTGTCCAAGGACAGACATCCATCAATTTGTGTTCTAACTGTGCTAGAATCATTAATGTAGATGTTTGTATATTGTACATCTCTATTAGTATCACATCAATGCAAAAAAGGAGGACACTGACCTACATTTCACATTGTGCTGGTTTTGTTTAGGATTTGCATTAGGTCTTGACAACATAGTTTTTCATCATGCTATATACATATTATCCTATCTAGAATCATGAAACTTGGTGAGGGGTGCATATTGTTGAGTACTACTCCCTCATTGCAGAAGTTGGTCATTATTGCATGTATTTTATGGCTTGCTGACTTCGATAACATTTTATGTGTAATTTTCATTTTTCAGGCACTGTTCATGCTTGAATTGTGCAATTGATGATGATATGCATCTCTGCTAGTACCATGCCCTTATTACAAAGGAAGCTCATTGTGACCTATATTTCATCTTTTACTGGCTTTGGTTACATTTGCACATTTAGCTTATGATCTGCACATAGCTTTTGTCATTCTGTATGCATAATATCCTACCTAGAATCATGAAACTTGACGAGGGGATGCATTTTGATGAGTACTACATCTTTATTGCAAAAAAGTCCCTGTAATATATATTTCATGATTCAGTGACCTTATTGAAATTAATGTGTTTAAAGATATTGGGTGCTGTTTATGTTAGAATCATGAAACTTGATAATTGGATGCATCTCTGTTTGTACTACACCCATACAACCAATGGTTGCTGTGGCCTACATTTGATGCTTTACTAACATAAGTTAATTATTTGTGTTTAGTTCATAACCATGTCAGCTTTTCCTGGCCTACACAGAAGGCCCTTTCTGACCAGTGCAGTTGAGAGTAAGAATAAATAAGTTTATTCGTTGGCAAACTTTCAATATTAATGACTATATATAATATATTGTGATAGGTTACCCACAGAGGGTTAATTGTGTTTTGTACATGTGAATGAGTATAGAAATTAGATGAGTGGACTGTTTGCATTTCATGTTAGGCCTCAGTTGTAAATACTCAAGGTAAATACATATGCATGAACTGTGCTTGTACTAGTGGTCATAGTGGTTGTCACTCCAAGGTTACTCAAAGCTTGCAACTTTCATGCTGTAAAATTTGGCTTCTAGGGATGGACAATAATAATAGCTTTTGAAGCAGATTTTAAAAACAATGATTTAAAACAAAGAAAAGCAAAATTAATCTCTGGTTTTTATGAACTCACTATAGCACCTCTTCTTTTATATTATAGTAAAAAATGTTCTTTTTATTTTTTTGTGTTTTACTTTGCCCTGTCACAAGCCAACATTTCATTGTCAGGATCACCTTAGTATGTTTTTTATTTGTTTTTGTTGGTCTTAATGGCACATTATTGGAAATGGGAGCTAAGTGCCGTTTCCAAGGAAACATTGGGGCAGCCGACCCAGGCTGGCCTGGGCAGGTATCGAGCCCATGACCCTTGGATTGCGAATCCAATGCTCTACCAACTGAGCTACCATGGCTCTGTCTCATTAGTATGAATTTATTTTGTGTGATGAATAATGTTTACAATGACAACTTGAGACCATTACGAGCTTTGTAGGCGAGCTACATAATCATTGATTACACTCTGGTTGTCACTTTTCCATGATCCACTTTTCTGCAGTCTTCTAGATTGTTGAATTTTTGCATAGTATATATACTTGGAAATATGTATTTGATACTCTGGCACAATAATTCAGCAGAACACTAGATATTGTTATAAACTGTTTGTACATGTACCATCTGTACTCGTGTATAAGCCGGGTCAAAATGCAAACAACATAGACCCTGATCTGCCACAACATAATGTGCTGGCAGATCATGGTCTATGTTTTTTGTTCTACTGATTAGTCCTTACAAACTGCATAGACCCAGATCTGCTGGTGCATTATGCGATGGCAGATCTGGGTCTATGTAGTTTGAAGTTGGTATCGGTTTATATACAAGTATATATGGTAGCCATATTTGAGGAATAGTTGCTATGATACCCTACTTGCCAACATAAGTGCTTTTCAAAATCATTCATATTCTTTCATCTTATTTTGTTGCAGACAGGCTTTATAGACATGACAGGTTCAAATATGTTAGCAACTGTGCCCCAAATATAAAAAAAATGGGAATCATTGCTATCGAATAAAAAAAAAATGGGAATCATTGCTATAGAATAAAAAAAAATGGGAATCATTGCTATTGAATATTTAAAAAATGGGAATCATTGCTATCGAATATAAGATTCCTTTGTTAAAAATAGTTAAAAATATCCAAGGCCCTTGTTTATGTGTTTACATACTATGCCATTAAACAAATGGTTTTATCAAAATGATTGCAATATGATGGTTTAAGTTCTGAAATATTGATGAATGATAAGTATCTTTTACAACTCAAACACAATTTAAAAATAAAAATTTAAGTTTTGAAACTGTTAGTACTAACAGAAAATCCATTTGCTGCTTAATTTTATTCTGCTACTGAATTATTTATTGTCTTTAATTTGAATAGACCATGTATCACAAGGAAAGACACTTAGTGAAAGTATCGGTATGCTTATCTCTGGTTTTCATGGCAACCACATGGAAAGGTTAGTCAGGGTTTATCCAAATGAAAAAATAATTTTCACATGAGCCAGTTTTTACAAATGGTGTTTTTGTTTTAAGTTCGCATCTTTATTATGAGATAAACATGAATACATACATAAAAATCAACCTTGAGTTTTAATTTTTTTTCTTGTTTCCATTGTAACAGTGTTATTCCTTACATACAGGTAATAGTCAATGATCAGCCTAGTTTTATATTGCAGTACTGTACTTTATTGATATTATTGATGGAAAAACTACTAATTGGATGTTGCATAATGGATGCAGGAATAGATATAATGAGAAATCAGCTTGATCATCTCAAAAGTAAACTATTCATTGGTGAAATTAAGATGAGAAAATATTACATTGATATATGTAGTAGGAAAAAGATGGAAAAAGGTAGGTCTCTGTAGACAGAGTAGTAAGAATCACAAAAGATCTATATTGAATGTTTCATTCTATTTGTATATCCTATTTTGGCTCTCCCTGTGTGGGCTGAGGAAGTAAAATAGACCCGATTCTCCTTCATGCATGTCATAAAATGGGACTAATGGAGGTAGGAGCTGCGATGACTAAGTGTTTAGTATGCTATACTCATGACTGAATGGGTATGGGTCCAAATTCTACCACTGGTCATCAGCCTGGGTTGGCTACAGTGGTGTGTTGTTGGGTATACCACTTAACTACATGTATAACTGTTTTGGCACTAAATAACTTCTAACTTTGTTGTAAAACACCATTCTCTCGCCTCCAAAAAGAAAAACAATTTCTGTTCAGAAGGTCCACATAATTATGCTACTCATTCATTTTGTGATAGTTTCTTGTGAAAGATAGCTAAAATACTGTATCTGAGATGTCAGCTTGCACTGAGTGATCCTATCATGATACTCTATCTGAGATATCAGCTTGCACTGAGTGACTATGTCATGATAATAATTGTATCTGAGATATCAGCTTGCACTGAGTGATCCTATCATGATACTCTATCTGAGATATCAGCTTGCACTGAGTGATCCTATCATGATACTGCATATGATGTCAGCTTGCATGGAGTGACCCTATCATGATACTGTATCTGAGACGTCAGCTTGCATGGAGTGACCCTATCATGATGCTGCATCTAACATGTCAGCTTGCATTGAGTGACTATATCATGATACTGCATCTGACATGTCAGCTTGCATTGAGGGACCCTGTCATAATACTGCATCTGACATGTCAGCTTGTATGGAGTGACCCTATCATGATACTGTATCTGAGATGTCAGCTTGCATTGAGTGACCCTATCATGATACTGCATCTGACATGTCAGCTTGCATTGAGGGACCCTATCATGATGCTGCATCTGACATGTCAGCTTGCATGGAGTGACCCTATCATGATACTGCATCTGACATGTCAGCTTGCATTGAGTGACCCTATCATGATACTACATCTGACATGTCAGCTTGCATTGAGTGACGCTATCATAATACCATATTAAAAAAAAATATTTCTCAAAATATCAAACTGATCATCTGCAATTACGCTGTGGCTGCATGTGAATGATGGAGAACATTCTCCATGAAAGGTATATCAGTTTTTGATGCTGTTGCAGTTAGCATCTTCAATAAACTGAAAAAACCCCTGTATTTTAATTATGAAAAAAAACAAAAAAAAACCAACTGTAGTATCAGATTTTAGTCTGTGAATGCCAGTGGTCATTGTATGGACATTGAAGACTTGGGTGTGTTGTACAGGTCAGTTGTATTTTACAAGTTTAATTATGTGCCCAAACGGGCCCTGGGTGGCTGAGTGGTCTATCTTAGGCACACTCCTTTACAGATTACACACACATCTCACTTCTATCAATGTGAGTTCAAGTCTCGACTTGACCAGCATGGGTATGTGAGAAAGCTTGCCAATAGCTTCCCGTGGGTTGGTAGTAATCTTCTCAAGGTCTTCCCAGGTTCTTCCTACACCAAATATACTGGCCACCATGTATAGCCTATGATGTGCTAAAAAAGGGCTTTAAACTGGACAAAGCCAAAGAAAACCAAACATGTGCCCAAAAGTTAGATTGGTACGCCTAATAAATGCTTAAAAGTGATACAGTAGTAGCTGTATGTATCAACTCTTGAGTGACAAGTGGTTATTGAAGCTTAGTGTACTCTCATTAATCTATGGCAAAACTTGATCACATGTTGAGTTGTCCACAATAATTGTTACTTTATTATGATAACTGCCAAGAAGTAGATTATATTTCTCTTGATTTACTGTAGATTAAATCTCCAAATGTTAGAACTCTTTATTGCTGTAAAAATAATCCATAGATTACACTAAGTATTGCTGACTGGACAAAAATATCTGTCTTGGGGACCTATGAATTATATGGCCTAGAATATGTAATACAACGGACACAAATCAAGTTGTTAAGATGGAGACAGATAACTGTATTATACCGATTTCTTGATACAGATAATAACATTCCATGGTACATGTCTGTGCCACTCATACACATACTCTATGTACTCGCATAAAAGTTGAGTCCAACTGCAAACAACATAGACTCTTATCTGCTGTCGCATAGTGCACTGGCAGATCAGGGTCAGTGTTGTTTGTTCTACTGATTACTCCTAACAAACTGCATTGACCCAGATGTTCTGGAGTATTATGCAACGGTGGATCTGGGTCTTTGCAGTTTGCAGTTGGACTCAATTTATAAGCGAGTATATATGGTAATAAAGTCTTGATGATGCTAATCAAAATGAACCTTTATTTGCCCTAATGATTTTTTTTCCTCACAGTCCTCTCACGCAGAGTACGTTGTGTCAAAACAATACAGTTTTCTATATGTTCTGTAACAAGTCATGATGCACAGTCATTATAATAAATAACTTTATATGGTAGGAAATAGGTCTGATATAGACAGAGGGCATTTTTATAAAAAAGGCCGACAAATGAGCAGAATATAAATGAAAACTTTAAAAAAGCAATACCAGATTGTTGAAAGTGCAGTTTAAATACTAGTCTGTTGAATGTGCAATTATAATACCAGTCTGTTGAATGTGCAATTATAATACCAGTCTGTTGAAAGTGCAATTATAATACCAGTCTTTTGAAAATGCAATTATAATACCAGTCTGTTGAAAGTGCAATTATAATACCAGTCTGTTGAATGTGCAATTATAATACCAGTCTGTTGAATGTGCAATTATAATACCAGTCTGTTGAAAGTGCAATTATAATACCAGTCTTTTGAAAGTGCAATTATAATACCAGTCTGTTGAAAGTGCAATTATAATACCAGTCTGTTGAATGTGCAATTATAATACCAGTCTGTTGAATGTGCAATTATAATACCAGTCTGTTGAATGTGCAATTATAATACCAGTCTGTTGAATGTGCAATTATAATACCAGTCTGTTGAAAGTGCAATTATAATACCAGTCTGTTGAATGCGAAGGTGAATCATTTAAACTCCAGATAAGCATATTTCCTCTTAAAGGCGATGTTCTTGCTCAAATGATGTAAAAATAAGCACAAAATGTGCAGAGGGATGCAGATAATGTGAAATGTCATTCACTTACTGCACTCATACATGATATAAATGAATTTCTGCTAAATTGAATGAATTTAGGTTTTACAACCCCAACTGCAATGCCCCCCTTCCCCCCCCCCCCCAGTCTTGACAGGTAAAATCATATTGTCAAATACAAGTCATCAGTTTGATAGAATGTACACATGTAAATGGCTATCAGTAAGTTCCAATCATAGAAAAATCTTGTACACTTCCATTTAAATGACAATTAGTGAATGGTTCCAACACATTAGCCTGCCACTTTGAATCACAAGATTTGTGGTTAATATCAAATTTTTAGCTGAAATAAAACAAAAAAGTGACAACCATAAACATAGTTTATTCCTCGAGTAATAAATATAATTTTTATTTCAAACTTACTTCTTGGGCAGGTGTCATTGTCAAGTACACCTGAATTTGAAAGCAGGTTTTGACTTAACAGCAGCAGTGTAGTTTTCTTTCAAAAATTTCAGAATCTGATGGCCATTCTACTTAAGAAGGTAAATGAATGCTGTGTCAAAAATCAATTGCCAGCATGCAAATCCTAGGATATTTGTATATCACAGTCACATGATGCTGGAAGCAGAAAAAGCAAACAAAACAACAATAGGGCAAAGTTTGGCGTAGTTCCATCTGCAAATTGCCATGGTTTCAATTCTGGAAACAGGAGAGGAAGAATGGCTTAGCCTAAATTATGATAGCATTCATGCGTGAAGTCTGTTGGACTCTTATTTTTGCTATTGAAACATCTTTTTTGATGTTAATTAATTTTTCAGTATCCAGCAATAAATTATTTTCTATTATTTCATTAAAATATACATAATTTAATGTTTTATGCCAAATAATATTGTTTTAAATGAAATCATAGAAAATAATTTATTGCAGGATGCTAAAATATCTGTTTCAAGGTGTGTTCGCAATGTGAGGGTGTGTATTCTCTGTCACTTCCCAATTTGCAATTCACACACAAACACAAACACAAACACACACATTGCTTCATACTATCTTTGTTACTCAAGGTCCATCAGAGTTGTAAGTTTTATTTCAATGTTTTCGTTTTTTTTTAAAATCTAAAAGCATTTCAACTTAAACATGATGAAATTCTCTTTATTTTGATATGACTTTCATTAAAATTGATAAATCGGGTGGAAAGTTATGAATTTGGGGAAAACAATTCATAGTACATAGTACCTTTTGTTGGACTTATTATTTTTTTACAGAAAACCTTGGACTTGAGACTGTTTTGCAGTAAACCTTGGACTTGAAACTATGCTTTGCAGTAAACCTTGGACATGAGACTGTTTTGCAGTAAACCTTGGACTTGAGACTGTGCTTTGCAGTAAACCTTGGACTTGAGACTGTATTTTTTGCAGTAAACCTTGGACTTGAGACTGTGTTTTGCAGTAAACCTTGGACTTGAGACTGTGTTTCGCTGTAAACCTTGGACCCAAGACTATGTTTTGCAGTAAACCTTGGATTTGAGACTGTATTTTGTAGTAAACCTTGGACTTGAGACTGTGTTTTGCAGTAAACCTTGGACTTGAGACTGTGCTTTGCAGTAAACCTTGGACTTGAGACTGTATTTTGTAGTAAACTTTGGACTTGAGACTGTGCTTTGCAATAAACCTTCTACTTGAGACTGTGCTTTGCAGTGAACCTTCAACCTGAGACTGTGCTTTGTAGTAATCTGCTAAACAGAAATTGACAATGTTCAAGAACTTACAGTTCACTGATACTCAACTGATGAAGGTTTATTCCAGCCATAAATGACTTATAGGCTACTTATAAGTGAAATGTACCATATATACTCGCATATAAGTTGAGTCAAACTGCAATCGACATAGACCTGATCTGCTGTCGCATAATGCACCAGCAGATTGGAGTCTGTGTTATTTGTTTTACTGATTACTTCTAACAAACTGCATAGACCTTGATCTGCCAGCGCATTATGCGATGGCAGATCTGAGTTACTGCAGTTTGCAATTTGACACAAGTTATAAGCGAGTATATAGGGTAGGTTAAGAATGGATAAATATTTTTGTTCACTTATATTGTACTTATCGTTGCATAGAGCTACTGACATTTTACTTTCTTCATTACATATGAAAATTATGAGTAACTTATAACTGACCTATATGTCCCCTATAGGCCAAGCATATGTCATTTATATGCTGGAATATATTATTTTTGTAAGTGTTGTCCAAATGAAATAAAGAATTCCTATATCACAAATAAACATTGCAGACAAAGTGCCAAAAGATAGCTATCAAAAACAGTGTGTTACGTGAAATATAAAATAACACATAAACAGGCATGATTTCAAGTGGACAGTGCAGTAACAGAAAAATGCAATCATTCAAATAAGTTTATGGAAAGTTGCTGTTGCAGTACGTCTTTCCAGTTATAGTTCCCAAATGAAATTCTTGATGGCAGTTTTGATGCAGCTGATTTTAGGGCGCCATTCAGTTGGCATTTTTTTTCTTGATCAGGCATCATCACCAAATGACAGTTGGTTCAGCTGTTTGTGTTCTCAAATGATAAAGATGTTCACTAATTCCAGAGGAAGTAATTGAAATGAGTTTCAGTATGTTCTTTAAATTTCCCAATGGTGGTGTTCTGTAGCCTTGTTCTTAGTGCCTAATATTGGACTGGTATCAGCTTTCTTTTTCTTACAGCAGAGTTTTAGCCAAGAATTTGTAATGAATTGAAAACCAGTCCCCAGGGTAGGATTTACACTGATTTAGTTCCATCACTATTTATATTCAGAGGGACTGTTTATGGGCAAAAAGTCAAGAAAAAGCCGATTAATACATCCTGTTTTGATATTTCTGTACGATGTAGGCAGTCAGTAATCTGAAGAATTGCTGCCTTTGTTATAGACTAGCTGAGATAATTGATGTTGTTGTCAGAAAGGGCATGTTTTCTTTAGCTTAGGGTCTAATTATAATGGACTGGTTTGATATGTCCATACATCTTTATATCATGCAATTTGAACCAGCTGCTTTTGAACAGAGAAGTCACCCATATAAAGTCATTACCGTTTATACTCACTTATAAGTCGAATCCAGCTGAAAACTGCACAGATCTGTATCTGCTGTTGCATAATGCACACACAGATCTGAGTCACAGCAACATGTTAGGAGTAATCAGTAGAACAAACAATATTGACTCTGATCTGCAGGTACATTATGCGATGGCAGATCAGGGTCTGTGTTGTTTGCAGTTGGACTTGACTTATAAGCAAGTACATCTGGTAATAATGGTTGAAAGTTAATCCCTAATTGTAGACCAACAAAATAAATCTCTGAATTTACAGACTGAAACTTTGAGAAATGTTGGTTAATATATAGTTAGTTTTCAGAAGTAAAAACTGTCTTTGAGGTGTTTGTTAATAAGGATTGGGCAAAAAAGTTGCAAATGTAACTCAGTAGAAGGGAAACTATCGAAGAAAAGACACTTCCAGGTAGGTGGACACACACTTGCACTCTTAGATATGCATTAACCCCCAATTTTTTTTTTTTTTTGCTATGGCAACTTTATGTCCATTTTTTTCCTAATGAATATCTTTTATCTTTGGGGGGTGGGGTGGGGGGACTTATAACTTTTATTTCAACTAATATTTCTCAAAGTTTCAGTTTATAGATTCAGAGATTTCTTTTCTTTGGTCAGTCTAAATTGGAGCCTAGCTTTCAACCCTTCATATGATTTGACACAATGTGGTTAATGAGAATGTTGATATATTCATGGAACAGAAACTCCATAGTTATTTGAAAAGATGATTTAATTTGTATTAGCATACTCCATGCAAAATTTGAGGTTATTTAATATAGCATTAAAGATACATAACCATTTGAAAATTGTTTGCATGTATTACCAGGTTGAATTTGAGAGTATAAGCCATTTGAATATGTGAGCTCTTCTGAAGAATACATCCAAATATTTGTTTAAACAAACAGCAAAGTGAGTTGCCACATGAAAATATATTTCTAGGTTTGGAGGATTCAGGTGACCTAGGGAATCAGTTACCTACTAGCAGCAGTAGTGGAAGCATGCAGATCCAGTACCCCACCTCTGACACCATTACTAACCACATCCCTCAGTTCGTTCCAGATACTAACTCCTTGAATGATATGACCAGTACTAACATGGCATCCACCTATAGCAATATAGTCAGAAACAGGTTGCGAAAAGAAATAAACCCAAGCAAGGGCAGCTTCTTGAGAAATCAGGTTGAGCAGTTTTATGGTGTACGGTCATCTGATCCAGGAAAGAGCAGACAAACTAACAATGGAAATGATGAAGGTAGTCTGCATGATAACTTTATGCTGTCATTGTGTCAACACCTGGGTATCAAACTGGTGTGCATGATAACTTTATGTTGTCATTGTGTCAACACCTGGGTATCAAACTGGTCTGCATGATAACTTTATGTTGTCATTGTGTCAACACCTGGGTATCAAACTGGTGTGCATGATAACTTTATGTTGTCATTGTGTCAACACCTGGGTATCAAACTGGTGTGCATTATAACTTTATGTTGTCATTGTGTCAACACCTGGGTATCAGACTGGTCTGCATGATAACTTTATGTTGTCATTGTGTCAACTCTGTGGTATAAAAATGGTCAGAAGATGTTGCATGCATAAATCTTTAGCTAGAGTTGTCAGATTTAATTTGAATGAGTTTTTGATTGTGTCATATGAGTATGATCTTTTGTGTAATTATGTAAGAATATATTACGTGGTAGGAAATATTCCAAATGCATGCCATATTTTGTTGTTGTTATATTTCATTTGGTCACCCAGAGTTTGCATGATCAATTATAGAAATACAAAGTTTGCTGCAACCAATGATTGCCTCTGATTTGTACAAAATTTGATCATTCTTGCGACATGTTCAGATTCATTAGGCATTTACAACATTACATTGTACACAGATAGTTGAGTACCATATGTACTCACGTATAATCTCATACCAATGGCAAACTGCATAGACCCTGATCTGCCATTGCATAATGTGCTGGCAGATGTGGGTCTATGCAGTTTGTAAGGACTCATCAGTAGAACAAGCAAGATAGACCCTGATCTGCTGGCACATTATGCATTGGCAGATCAGGGTCTATGTTGTTTGCATTTGGACCCGGATTATATGCGAGTATATATAGTATGTGCTTCTACATGTGTGTCCTATTTATTTATAATACAGTATGTCACTGACTTAGCATGAGCTCTATTGGAAGTACACAAATTTCTCACAAGTTTTCTGGAAATATGCTGTAATTAACATATATTCTAGAACTATATAGTGTTGTAGCATCTTGTTTATAGCTATGTACAGTACAATATATAGTACAGAACCATTTGATAATGTTTCATTTGTAAATGTATGTGATGTAAGCAATGAAATTTAAAGCTGTTGCATGCATATTTATATTTTTTTTGCTGTTATGTCACCTTTAATTCCCACGAACTTCTGATCAACTTTGATATATATTATTCTTCCAGGTATTTTACATCTTGATAATGTTTGTCAGCAGTCCCTCATACATTTATGTTCTAGACTTTTTTCTTGTTCAAGAATCATGCTCCAGAGAATAGAAAGTTTAAACTGAGAATTCTGGTGTGGAAGGCTAGATCAGACTTCAGTTGTATACAAAAATGTTTATATGTAAGAAGAGAAAACATAAAGTACGGTAATGTGAAATAATTTTTACATACATCAGTCATAATCATCATCATCATCATTGTCATCATCATCATCATCATGACATATACAGAGTTTATTCCATACATGTGACAGGACTAGGATTTCAAACCAGTAGATTTACAAATTTTGATCAGTAGATTGGCCTCTAAACCAGTAGATTTTTTATCGGCATAAATTTTACGTTTCAGGGGGATGGAAAACAAAACAAGTGGAGTTTTTTTGTGCCATAATATGTATTCTCTTTATACTATAATAAAACAGCAAGTTTAAACATGAATCAGATTAAGATTTTGATGGAAAATGTTGCAATAATAATTAATATGAGTCAGTGTACGGTCAAATAATGAAAAAGGAAAAGTTGTTTATCTGATAGTTCACTGCAAAGAATTTTCTTTTATAAAATCCAATAGCATTTTTAGTTTCATTGACAAGATCACTGTCAAGTGACCACCAATGACATTCATTGTGATTATTAAAGTTCACACTTAACAGGCTCTCAATAGTTCTCTGGTCCAGATTTCCCCATTGAATCACTTTGTATTTTGTGAAGAATGGAGAATGTCCTCTCTGTATCAGCATTAGAATGTTGTAATGACAGGACAAGCACATTCAGCCTGCAAAGAAGTTCTAACTTCAGTTTTCCTGTTGCTGATTTTGTAAGGTTGCTGACTACTCTCCAATACTCCTCCAAGCTATGTTCACCTCGAGGAGGAAGTTCCTGACTTGGACTTGGGATTTATTCCTGAGCCTCATTCTCGAAGGCGTCTTCCTCTTCATGGCTCAGATCTAAAAATCTGTTTGCTAGTTTCACCACTATAAATAAAAAAAATAAAGATTGATTTAGACTTGAAAGAAAAATGAAAGAAAAAAAAATACATGATGTATTTATGCTTTTATGAATAATTTATCCAAACTTTTAAATTAATTATCTTGTAATATGTTTTTAACTGATATATCTTATCTAGGACTTGAACTTAAATTATGTGCATGAAAACTTCAAATAATTTATGTAATACAAAAGATGCATACCTTTAAAGCACACAGTGCAAACTCAGGACCTTTGCTACTCACCTGCACACAATTAAACTCTGATATCCAAGCATTGTTGAACTTGTAATATTTCTTAGCTGGTGGTTTCTTAGCATTGGGAGAAAGCACACGTTTCGGCATTTTGACATGAATTGAACCAAAAATGTAAGAGTTGTCCTCTTAAAACATTTTAAACAATACAATAACAATTAAACAAGACAAAAATCAAAATACTTACTCTAGTGTCTCTGCCAAAATCATTTTATATGGTCGGTCTCTTCATTTTATCTCCCCTCCGCTAAGGGTATGCCGATTTTTATCGAAAGCTCGGAAGACATCATGGACCACCTTTTATCCCATTATTACTTATAACACCTCCAAGAAAATCCCACATTTGGCCCTAAACTCCTCAAATTCCAACAATAAGGTAATCAATTATCAGATTGCTGTGTACACATGTTAGCTGTTCTTTAGCAGTTCTAATCTTATTTCTCTGTCACATATCATTGCACTGGTCATCGTACTGGTGGAACATTTCCGGTCCCTGTAGACTGGTTCTGGCTGGTTTCTCTAAGGTGTTGATGGAACGTGTAAAATTACCGCCTTTTTTTTAAAAAAAAAAATTGTCAAAAGCAGTAGATTTCAACTACTAAACAGTATGTGCAGTAGACGGCCTTTAAAACGGTATTTTTGGACTACCGCCGGTAGAATCACATGTATGCTATTCTATAATGCACGATTGCGGGATTCATGCTAATTTCTAGAAAGTCACATTGAAAAATCAATGAGATTCATGAAAACCATGCATTATATTTTTAACCCCTACCTTTATATCTTCATTAAATCTCGCCTATATTCAGAAAATTCTCCCCTTCTTTTCAAATGGAGGGGGAAGTTTCTTTGCAAAATTTTCCATTTTGGAACAGAATCTGAATATATTTTTATAATGTGTATATATATATATATATATATATATATATATATATATATATATATATATATATATATATATATATATATATATATATATATATATATATATATATATATATATATATATACATACATACATAAACACACATACACACATCAGAAATCTATACTAGATTACTTTTGATATACAATATCAGCTACTAATTGGGAAAAAACAAATCTCATTTGCAGAATTTAAAATTTCATATGAAAGATAATCCTTTAAAAATTAAGGACTAGTTTTTCTCTTTGTTTCTATCAGTTATTGAAATTTGATGTTATAATGTTTGTAAAATGACCATACTTGTTCCAAAAATGAGAGAGAAAGGGAAATAAAATAACATTTATGAATTATATTGGTGGTTTCATATCTATTCCATGCTCTGTTTCAGACACCTTCAATCAGTCATATCCTACAGGGCCTAATTACTTTTAGGTAGCAATAGTTGGAATCGGTATGAAGGGTAAAACCAGACCCTTTTTATCCCATGCACCTCCCAGAATACCATCCTCAATCACAAATTCCCATCAGATTATCAGCTAATCCTCTAATCAGATTATCAGCTAATCCTCTATTATTACAAACCCAGAATTGGCCAGAGTACTTATGTTGTAGGGTGCAAATAACTGGTAAATTTCTACAAAATATTTTATCACCCAGGAGGTCATAGAAGGCTTTGTATTTAATTGGCAATGTTGGTTTACACCGAAAAAGTGTGGACTATCAATGCCAGTAGTGTGTGTTAGTTTTGTTTGTAAATGCATTTAGTTACTGGTATAATTTTCATAGTTGCTTGCCAAGATTTGCACAGGCTAATAAATGGAAGAATTGCACAAGCCTATGCCAGAGAAAAGTGCAAGATTAAACATAAACAAAAAATCAATTACATAGATGTTTTTTTTAATATTTGGACAAATTTCATTTAAGAGGGCATGAAAGTAGACATATAAGACAATATGATATGGGATGAAATCTGAAAATATTGGTACTGTATCACTATTATTCTTAACCAGGCCTGGTGACTGTGGCTAGGGTTGGGGAGGGGATGGGGGAGGGATGGGAGGGAGGGGGTAAAAACAATAATATTTTTTTCAATTATACCCAAATGACAGGTTGTAATGAAAAGACTACTAATACTTTTTTTTCTTCCAAAATGGAGATACTGGTAAGAAGTCTGGGAGTCTTGTGATGGTGGACCATCTTTAAATTTGCAATGTATAGTTGAAAATGTAGCCTCTTTGTAAACATGTATAGATTGGAAAATAAATCACCATCTTCAAACTTATGGTGTGGATGAAAGAAGTACAGTTAAATTAAACTTCTTCCACTATAAGCATTTTAAAAATACCAATATTGAACCCCCATATTTTCAAGAAATGCGGGGGACATAGTATTTATATTTCCATACATCTGTCAATCCATCACCCATTCATTTTGCCTCTTTAACTTTAAAACCATCAGAGATAAATAGATGAAACTTGATATACTGTATATAACCACTAGAAGGTTGATTATATACACCATTAGTATATTGTCAAGGTCAGGGGTCAGGGGTAAATATTTTAAGCTTTTCTTGACACTTGCTTCTGCTAAATAATTTTAGAACTGTTTGAGATAAATGAATGGAACTTGGTATACAAATTTGAATGTGTAGGGCACCTATTTCTGATCTGTCAAGGTCAGAGGTCATTAATTTGAGTTTGTACATTTCTGTGTTACAACTCAAAAGTTATCTGATGTGCAGGGTTGTGCAGAGTTGAATACATTTTATTAATAATGTTTCTTATTTTGATGGCATGTCATATATCACATTGAAGGTCATATCTTCAAGGTCAAAATCACTGATATAGCTATTCCCCCTCCCCCGACAGTGCTATTACTCTTATATATCCTTTGATACAGAGCCATGAATCTTGCTTACTTTCCAATTCTGCCTGGTAACTTTGTACTCACAATCAGAGTTCATCTCTGTACAACTTTGGTAACATCACCAAAGTAGTGGGGTGTGGAGGGGGAGGGCACACAGATGTGTTTAATTTGCATGTTTAGAGCTTATCATAGTTAATTTGCTCAATTTTTCACCACTTTTTACCTTTGATGTAGAAAGCTAGATCCCACCTTTGATGTAGAAAACTAGATCCCTTTATTCATAGTTAGCCGATTGTCTTGTTCCCCCAGATGTATCTATAATGTACATTAGGATTAATGTAGATAACCACAATTTCGTACAAATGCAGAATAATGCAAGCTATCAGATATATCTCTTTTTAGTTGATAAGGAATGATAATTAATCTTTAAATAAATACTAATTAAATATTTTTATTTTTAATTGGATAAAATTGATTTTTTAAATATTTCAAGATTTAATAGCTAATAATAATATATCGATTTAATTTTTGCATATTAAAAAGGGGCCCCAGGAAACGGAGTGGTCTAAGGTGCTTGCCTTTACAGATCACCCACACCTCTCGCCTCTGTCTGTGTTAGTTTGAGTCTCATCTTAACCAACCAACGTGGGTATTTGAGAAAGCTTGCCAGTAGCTTCCCATGGGTTGGTGGTTCTTTTCAGGTTCTTCCTCCACCAAATACACTGGCAGCCATATATAGCCTATCATGTGTTGAAAAATGGTGTTAAACCCCACAAGACGACAAGAGCATATTAAAAAACAATATGACAAATTATTTATGAATAATTAAATTTGAATTTTTATGTCTTTGGTAAGATTCAGTTAAAAAAAAAATGGTTTCTCAGAATTATTCTTTTAATGTAGACTTAAAATCAAGGTTTTATTATTTTTGTAGATAACTCCAATTTTATAATACTCTACTTGTTCATTTATAATAAAATTGTGGTCAGTTTTGGAAGTTGTGAAGGAGTCACATGTACTGGTAAAATGTTTTAAAGATATAGCTGACCACCTAGACACACTGTTTTGTTTTTTTGAAATATGAATGAACTTTATCTATAGAAAAATTTGTCAATCTAAGGTTTTGCAGTTTGCTTCAGAATATTTTATTTGCTCTACAATTCATTGGTTACAATTATCTCAGGCTAGAAGAAAATGAATGGATGAGGGGAAGTAACTCCAGTAGACTTATTCTTCAAGTTGGTTTAGGTGTGTTCATAGCATCTCTTTGAACTACAAGAACTAGGGATCAATGGAAGCTTGTCCAACATCTCAAAGGTTTTTTGTCATTTTTGTTGAGCCCACATTAGTGGAAAGCAAGAAATTGTAGTAACTTGTTCGCTGACAGCATCATCATCAACAGTTTCATTAAAATTTTTCATTTTGAAATATTTCCTGATAGATTTTAATTATACTTTTCATGAAACATTATGAAGCTAAGACAATTCATTCTACAACATGATCTCTCACCCCTATGACCTTGGAGTCAATGTCACAGTCATAGAAAATTTACATTAGGGTTTTAGTTAAAGTTGTTTTTCATTTGCTTATATTTCTTAAACGCTTTGATGGATTTTCTTCATACTTGGGATGAGTCAGCTAAGGCAATTCATTCTTTGACATGCATACTTACCCCTTTGACCTTGGGGTCAAGGTCATAGTCATAGAAAATCTGCATTTTTCATTTGTTGATATTTCCTAAACTCCTTGACGGATTTTCATGGGATAAATCATTATAAAACTAAGCTAACCCAATTCATTCTGCAAACATGCTTGCATGCCCTTTTGACTTTGGGGATCAATGTCATACATTTCACATCAATGCTTTGATTGTGGGCTTGACACACAGGCCCTGGCTTTCTTGTCTATCTTTATTGCATGATGAATCAGTTATGCCTAAAAAAGTTTATTTATTCTACATGCATTGACTGAATTAAGATTTCTAAAGAAAACATACTGTTTCAGTGTATAGTTTGTATTAAGTTCAGATTGTGATGATTGCATACTAGTTAATTTCATTGGCATGCCACTTTATCATTACATTCATCCCTGTAATATTGTTATAAATTTTTAACTAGTAAGATAATTTTTAAATTAATACTTTTGTAGTAAAGCATCTACATCATATTTCCTAACTGCAAATGAAATTAATAATTGGTTGATATCTTGTACTTACATATTAATTCATTTGCATTGAACTTTAGATCAAACGATGACCACCAGAAAATCTATTTACTGTATATACTTGCTTACAAGTTGAACCCAGCTGCAAATTGCACAGACTCAGATCTGCAATTGCATAATGTGCTGGCAGATCCAGGTCTATGCAGTTTGTTAGGAGTAATCAGTAGCACAAGCAACACAAATACCCTGATCTGCTGGCACATTATGCAATGGTATATCAGGGTCTATGTTGTGTGCAGTTGGACTGTATTTTATAACATAAATAAGCACACACATGGGACTGTATTTTATAACATAAATAAGCACACACATGGGACTGTATTTAAAAACATAAATAAGTGTATATTGATACTAAACACACACATGGGACAGTATTTTATAATATAAATAAACACACACATGGGACTGTATTTAAAAACATAAATAAGTGTATATTGATACTAAACACACACATGGGACTCTATTTTATAATATAAATAAGCACACACATGAGACTGTATTTAAAAACATAAATAAGTGTATATTGATACTAAACACACACATGGGACAGTATTTTATAATATAAATAAACACACACATGGGACTGTATTTTATAACGTAAATAAACACACACATGAGACTATTTAAAAACATAAATAAGTGTATATTGATACTAAACACACATGGGACAGTATTTTATAACATAGATAAGCACACACATGGGAATGTATTTTATAACATATAAAAGCACACACATAGGACAGTATTTTATAACATAAATAAGCACACACATGAGACTGTATTTTATAACATAAATAAACACATATGGGACAGTATTTTATAACAAATAAACACATGGGACTGTATTTTATAACATAAATAAGCACACAAGGGACTGTATTGTATAACATAAATAAGTGCATACAAGTATGTTAAAGAAAGACAAACACAAGACATAAAATTTGCTCTTCTAAAGATTGTTTTAATCCTTATTTGGTGATTAGCACGACCGACTGTTAGCCTTATTCTGATTCTGCTTTTTCCATCTTACTATCCTGCTTTTATTATCCAACTGTATGTAAGATGTTGTTAAATCAGTTTGATGTGCATGAATAATGAAACTTTATCATTTCATATATCATTAACGATAAGAACATGTAAAAAATAAGCACATGCAACCTTGATAAATACATAAAATAATATGTATGTGCTTGTTTTCCAGATCATACAGTACTGAACAATGTGCATCACTCATCACATTGTTAAGCCACATCAACTTATTTACTTGGTGCATCATACAGTACTGAACAATGTGCATCACTCATCACATTTTTAGGTCACATCACCGTATTTACTTGGTGCATCATACAGTACTGAACAATGAGCATCAATCAACACATTTTTAGGCCACATCAACTTATTTACTTGGTGCATATCTCAGGAAGCAAAAACCTGAAAAATAAACATATTACATTGCTAGAGGAAATGGTATGTTAATGTGACATACAGGTATATGGTATGTTAATGAATGACATGCATGTATACATGTATATTTCAGTTGTACGAGGCTGTGAGAACAACAATGGAGGCTGTCAGCATCGATGTGTAGAGGGGTATGGAGGACGTTACCACTGTGAATGTGAAGGTGGATTTAGGCTTAGAACAGATGGCCGGTCTTGTGAAGGTAACACACAGTTGAAGCGAACTGGCTACCAAAGATAGCATGATTTTAAATTTGATCAAGTTGAAAGTTTTTTATTTTCACACATTACAGCATTATTGAAGTCAGGGTGGGTAAGGTTGGTGCCAGCACAACCATTGAAAAGCTTAACTTTACCTTAGTGGAATATTACTACTGTAAATACTCGCATGTAGTCGAATCCAAATGCAAACAACATAGACCCTGATCTGCCGTTGCATAATTCGCCAGCTGATCAGGGTCTATGTTGTTTGTTCTACTCATTAGTCCTTACAGGATGCATAGACCCAGATCTGCCAGTACATTATGCGATGGCAGATCTGGGTCTATGCAGTTTGCAGTTGGTATTGACATATACGCAAGTATAAACGGTAAGTCATATGTTAATGCTGGCTTCATTTGTTTGCATCACTTTAAATTGAGAATTTCAGTGACAGCATATCAGGGTCTGTGTTGTTTCCAGTTGAACTTGACTTACAAGTGAGGGAAAGAGCACATACAAAACAAAGCCACTGTCTAGTATTTCCATGTGGAGCCTTGCCACACAATGTTATGTGAGTGTTACTGGGGAAAAGTCTAGTATTTCCATTTGAAGCCTTGCCACACAATGTTATGTTAGTGTTACAGGGGAAAAGTTTAGTATTTCACTGTGAAACCATGCCACACAATGTTATGTCAGTGTTACAGGGGAAAAGTCTAGTATTTCCATGTGAAGTCTTGCCACACAATGTTATGTTAGTGTTACAGGGGAAAAGTCTAGTATTTCCCTGTGAAGCCATGCCACACAATGTTATGTCAGTGTTACAGGGGAAAAGTCTAGTATTTCCATGTGAAGTCTTGCCATGCCACACAATGTTATGTGAGTGTTACAGGGGAAAAGAAAATTATCTTTGCCATATGTGGCTAAATATCAGTTGTCTATATTGATCTGGAGACAAAAATTGTGTTGGAAAATACATTGCTGTAAAAACTACCATTATGACATGTCACAGATTTTTAGTGTTTGAAAGATAATCTTTTATTTCAGGTGAGGGAACACTCGGCTTGATTTCTGTGACCTTGTAGAGTGGTTTACAGTTTTATAGGGATTTCCAAATTATAATTTATGAGCAAAAATTAATTCTTTGTTTCATTTTAAGCAGAGGACAAAATAAGTGGAAGATTAACGACAAAATAAAGATACCATCTAGTTTAAATTAAAATTTCAAATTGTTCTCTCATCTAAAATTTCATAAAATTTATTGAATTTGGTTCAGTCTGAATCTTATTTGATAAGTTTTAATTTTAAAAATTACAGAGATAGATCCCTGTCAGACAAAAAATGGTGGCTGTGAACATAAATGTGAGAGGGAGAGCAGCGGCCGTGCCATCTGCAGTTGTTATGCTGGGTACACATTAGGGGCTGATGGACGTACTTGTCAAGGTCTGTTACCATGATACTAAGGCTTTTTAAAAACTTAAAACTCTGAATTTTAGCTTTGCTGTCCATAGACCAGAAGAGCTTATGGGATGGTCTATTGCTTGTCACCCATCATCTGATTTCTGTCTTCCGACATCTGTCCATCCATTAGCATAGATTTGTTATCGCTACTCCTCCTAAACTATTTGGAGGATTGTTCTGAAACTTTATAAACATTCATTCCATGGTCTAGCTGATTTTAAATGAAAATGGGTCTGTACAGACATCCATTATGATGGCCATATCAGCTCTCTTGAAAATCTTGTTATTGCTACTCCTCCTGAACAGAAAGACATATTGACATGGTGTTTTCACCAAATACTTCATATGATGTCTAGTTGGTCCTAAATGAAAATGGTTCTGCTTGGACATCCAATATGGCTGCCACAGTGTCCACCTTGAAATTATTGTTATGGCTACTCCACTTGAATGGATGGTCATATTAACAACGGGTTTTCATCAGAAGGCTTCTTATGATATCTGGTTGGTCCGAAATGAAAATAGTTCTGTTTGGACATCCAATATGGCTGCCACTGCAGCCATCTTGAAAATCTTGTTATCATTACTGCACCAGAATGAATGGTCATATCAACATTGGGTTTTCACTAAAAGACATCTTATGGTATCTAGTTGGTCCTAAATGAAAATGATACCAATCTGACATCCATTATGGTCACCACAGCTGCCATTTTGAAAAACTTGTTATTACTACTACTCCTGAACAGAAAGTCATATCTGCATGGGGTTTTCATCCAGAAGACTTCTAATGGTGTCTGGTTGGTCTTAAATAAACATAGTGCTGATCTGAAATCCAATATGGCCACTACAGCAGCCATCTTGAAAATCTTATCTCTACTTCTTCTGGATGGAAAATCTTATAATCATTGGATTTTCACCAGTAGACTTCGTGTGAGGTCTAGTTGGTACAAAATGAAAATGGTACTGATTTGACATCTAGTATATCCACCATGGCAGCCATCTTGAAAATCTTGTTATTGCTACTCCTAAATGGAAAATCATATTGACATGGGGTTTTCACCAGAAGACTAGTTATGATATCTGGTTGTTCCTGAACATAAATGGTGCTGATCTGACCTCAAATTTGGCTGCAACAATGAACATATTGAAAGTCTTATCACTAGTTATCCAGAATAGATGGTCATATCAACATAGGCTTTTCTCCGAAAGTTTTCAAATGGTGTCTGGTTTGTCCTAAAAGAAAATGGTGCAGATCTTACATCTGATATGGCTGCCACAGTGACTGAAATGAAAATCTTATCGCTGAAGAATATCAGAGATGGTTTCCACACTCGGCAGTTAAAAAGAAGAAATAGTCTTATCTTGAATTCCTGCATAAATCTCTTCGAGGGACTCTTGTTATGTAGAAATGCAGGGGCAGAATTAAACAACACATCCACATCTCGGGTGTGCTTTTACTCCATTGAAATGCAGTATTTTGCCCACTGGCCAGTTTTCAGTTTGAGTTGACACATGTTTTCGTGCCCATTGGTCATCTTGTTGTAAAGTCGATAATTAGTTTTTTTATGTAGACATTAGTTAAACTAGACCTTTTTCTGCAACGAGAATGGTCATATGTTTGCTCATTGTAGATTTGTGAAGAGAATTAAAAGTAGTCAGTTGTCTAAATGCTTACATTGGTAATGAAGAATACAAGTGTAAACTCTGCAGTGAAAAGGCACTCATCATTTATTTTCAGTGTCAATATCTGATTTATAGAACTAAGATATTTAGCACATTAAAGTTCTGGGAAAGGAAAGAAAACTTTATTTAGTGTTTTTGAAAGGGCAAGTGCACCAACAAATCAACGGTTATTGATGTTAATCTATCCATTTGGAAGGGCTAGTGCACCAAAAGATAGACTTAGTAATAGTAATCTATCCATTTGGAAGGGCTAGTGCACATACTGATAGACAGTAATGATGGTAATCTATCCATTGGGAAGGGCTAGTGCATATAAAGATAGACTTAGTAATAGTAATCTATCCATTTGGAAGGGCTAGTGCACCAAAAGATAGACAGTAATGATGGTAATCTATCCATTGGGAAGGGCTAGTGCACATGCTGATAGACAGTAATGATGGTAAATCTATCCATTTGGAAGGGCTAGTGCACATACTGATAGACAGTAATGATGGTAATCTATCCATTTGGAAGGGCTAGTGCATATAAAGATAGACTTAGTAATAGTAATCTATCCATTTGGAAGGGCTAGTGCACCAAAAGATAGACAGTAATGATGGTAATCTATCCATTGGGAAGGGCTAGTGCATATAAAGATAGACAGTAATGATGGTAATCTATCCATTGGGAAGGGCTAGTGCATATAAAGAAAGACTTAGTAATAGTAATCTATCCATTTGGAAGGGCTAGTGCACCAAAAGATAGACAGTAATGATGGTAATCTATCCATTGGGAAGGGCTAGTGCATATAAAGATAGACAGTAGTGATGGTAATCTATCCATATGGAAGGGCTAGTGCACCAAAGATAGACAGTAGTAATGGTAATCTATCCATTTGGAAGGGCTAGTGCACCTAAAGATAGACAGTAATGATGGTAATCTATACATTTGGAAGGGCTAGTGCACATACTGATAGACAGTAGTGATAGTAATCTATCCATTTGAAAGGGCTAGTGCACATACTGATAGACAATAATGATGGTAATCTATCCATTTGGAAGGGCTAGTGCACATACTGATAGACAGTAGTAATGATAATCTATCCATTTGGAAGGGCTAGTGCACATACTGATCGACAGTAGTGATGGTAATCTATTCATTTGGAAGGGCTAGTGCACATACTGATAGACAGTAGTGCTGGTAATCTAATCATTTGGAAGGGCTAGTGCACATACTGATAGACAGTAATGATGGTAATCTATCCATTTGGAAGGGCTAGTGCACATACTGATAGACAGTAGTGATGGTAATCTATCCATTTGGAAGGGCTAGTGCACATACTGATATATAGTAATGATGGTAATCTATCCATTTGGAAGGGCTAGTGCACATACTGATAGACAGTAATGATGGTAATCTATTCATTTGAAAGGGCTAGTGCACATACTGATAGACAGTAATGATGGTAATCTATTCATTTGCAAGGGCTAGTGCACATACTGATAGACAGTAATGATGGTAATCTATTCATTTGAAAGGGCTAGTGCACATACTGATAGATAGTAATGATGGTAATCTATCCATTTGGAAGGGCTAGTGCACATACTGATAGACAGTAATGATGGTAATCTATTCATTTGAAAGGGCTAGTGCACATACTGATAGACAGTAATGATGGTAATCTATTCATTTGAAAGGGCTAGTGCACATACTGATAGATAGTAATGATGGTAATCTATTCATTTGGAAGGGCTAGTGCACATACTGATAGACAGTAATGATGGTAATCTATTCATTTGCAAGGGCTAGTGCACATACTGATAGACAGTAATGATGGTAATCTATTCATTTGAAAGGGCTAGTGCACATACTGATAGACAGTATTGCAAGGGCTAGTGCACATACTGATAGACAGTAGTAATGGTAATCTATCCATTTGGAAGGGCTAGTGCACATACTGATAGACAGTAGTGATGGTAATCTATTCATTTGGAAGGGCTAGTGCACATACTGATAGACAGTAGTGATGGTAATCTATCCATTTGGAAGGGCTGGTGCACATACTGATAGACAGTAATGATGGTAATCTATTCATTTGTAAGGGCTAGTGCACCAAAAGATAGACAGTAGTGCTGGTAATCTATTCATTTGGAAGGGCTAGTGCACATACTAATAGACAGCAGTAATGGTAATCTATCCATTTGGAAGGGCTAGTGCACATACTGATAGACAGTAATGATGGTAATCTATCCATTTGGAAGGACTAGTGCAGATACTTATAGACAGTAGTAATGGTAATCTGTCCATTTGGAAGGGCTAGTGCACCTAAAGATAGACAGTAGTGATGGTAATCTATCCATTTGGAAGGGCTAGTGCACATACTGATAGACAGTAGTAATGATAATCTATTCATTTGGAAGGGCTAGTGCACATACTGATAGACAGTAGTGATGATAATCTATCCATTTGGAAGGGCTAGTGCACATACTGATAGACAGTAGTGATGGTAATCTATTCATTTGGAAGTACTAGTACACATACTGATAGACAGTAATGATGGTAATCTATCCATTTGGAAGGGCTAGTGCACATACTGATAGATAGTAATGATGGTAATCTATTCATTTGGAAGGGCTAGTGCACATACTGATAGACAGTAATGATGGTATTTATCCATTTGGAAGGGCTAGTGCACATACTGATAGATAGTAATGATGGTAATCTATTCATTTGGAAGTACTAGTACACATACTGATAGACAGTAATGATGGTAATCTATTCATTTGGAAGGGCTAGTGCACATACTGATAGACAGTAGTGATGGTAATCTATTCATTTGGAAGGGCTAGTGCACATACTGATAGACAGTAATGATGGTAATCTATTCATTTGGAAGGGCTAGTGCACATACTGATAGACAGTAATGATGGTAATCTATCCATTTGGAAGGGCTAGTGCACATACTGATAGACAGTAATGATGGTAATCTATCCATTTGGAAGGGCTAGTGCACATACTGATAGACAGTAATGATGGTAATCTATCCATTTGGAAGGGCTTGTGCACGTACTGATAGACAGTAGTAATGATAATCTATCCATTTGGAAGGGCTAGTGCACCTAAAGATAGACAGTAGTGATAGTAATCTATCCATTTGGAAGGGTTGGTGCACCAAAAGATAGCAGTAGTGATGATAGCCAGGTTTATATATCTTTCTCAGTCAAACCAGGACTATCAACTTCTGATCTGACTTCTAGGCCACCTGCTGAACCAAACCTCTGAGATTTCAGAACACCAGTGGACCCAGAAAACCTGGAAATGCACCCACCCATTTTTCTTGAAATAAAGGTTCAATGGGTCCAAGCCTTTTTTGTGGACCAAAGTAAAAAAATCTGTAATGGCACCATTGGAAACGAACATTGCTTGTGTAACTCTTTATTGTGATAACACATTCAGTGAAAAATAGCTCAATAATATCTCCAGAGAGTGACACTTCTACTGTTGAACTACTGGCCCATTATGGGGGATACATAATATCTCCAGGGGGTGACAATTTTACTGTTGAACTACTAGTCCAGCATGGGGGATGCATAATATCTCCAGGGGGACAATTCTGCTGTTTAACTACTAACCCAGCAGGGGCGATGCATGAAACATCATCCCATTTTAGAGTTTAGGTTCTTTTTCCTATACAAAATTTGGCTAGTTACATGAAAATTTACTAGCCCAACAGTGATATTTTGTTGACTGCACTTGCTGGGCATAGGTTGGAGGTAACTTGTTTATCTGAACTCAAACTTCTTTGCCTCTTAGCCTTTGAATGGAGAAGACCTGTTTATCTGAACTCAGAGTCCTTTGCCGCTTTGTCTTAGAATGGAGAAGACCTGTTTTTCTGAAGTCAGATTCCAAACTTCTTTGCCTCTTGTCTTAAATGGAGAAGACTCATTTGTCTGCACTCAAACTCTAAACTCCTTTGCCTCTTAATCTTAGAATGAAGAAAACCTGTTTGTCTGAACTCCGACTACAAACTCCTTTGCGTCATAGATGACTTGTTTGTCTGAACTCAAACTTCTTTGCCTCCTAGCCCTTGAATGGAGAAGACATGTTTGTCTGAAGTCAAAGTCCTTTGCCTCTTAGTCTAAGAATGGAGTAGACCCTTTTGTCTGAACTCAAACTCCAAATTCATTAATCTCTTTGTCTTAGAATGGAGTAGACCCATTTGTCTGAACTCAAACTTCTTTGCCTTGTAGTCTTAGAATGGAGTAGACCCATTTGTCTGAACTCAAACTCCAAATTCCTTGATCTCCTAGTCTTAGAATGGAGTAGACCCATTTGTCTGAACTCAAACTCCAAATTCCTTAATCTCCTAGTCTTAGAATGGAGAAGACCCATTTGTCAGAACTCAGACTTCTTGGCCTCATAGTCTTAGAAAGGAGAAGACCCATTTGTCAGAACTCAAACTCCAAATTCCTTTTTCTCTTAGTCTTAGAATGGAGTAGACCCTTTTGTCTGAACAAAAACTTCTTTGCCTTCTCATCTTTGAATGGAGAAGACTTGTTTGTCTGAATTCAAACCCCAAACTCCTTTGCCTCTTCGTCTTGGAATTGAGAGACCTGTTTGTATGAACTCAGAGTCTACATTTCTTTGCCTTTTAGTCTTGGAATGGAGAGGACCTTTTTGTCAGAACTCAGATTCCAAACTCCTTTGCCATTTAGTCTTAGAATGAAGAAGACCTGTTCGTCTGAGCTCAGACTCCTTTGTCTCTTAGTCCTAGAATGAAGATCACCTGTTTGTATGTATCCAGAGTCCTTTTCCTTTCAGTCTTAGAATGGAGAAGACCTGTTTGTATGAGCTCAGTTTTGTTGGCCTTTTAGTCTTAGAATGGGAAAGACCTTTTTGTCTGAACTCAAACACTTTTACCTTTTTTTCTTAGAATGGGAAAGACCTTTTTGTCTGAACTCAAACACCTTTGCCTTTTTTTCTTAGAATGGGAAAGACCTTTTTGTCTGAACTCAAAGTCATTTGCTTTTTAGTCTTAGAATGGTGAACACTTGTTTGGATACATTTTCAACTAAATATTTTTCATGATAATCAACTTTCCTGGCTTTTCTCTTATGTCAGTGAATGTTGCATGGTTTCTACAGCCCTAGAAAACTGGTATTCCTGTGGAAGAAAACTTTCAAAGTTGTGAAAATGGGATTGTCTTTGTTTGTCAAGGAAAATTCATTAAATTTGCTTTAAAGATGGATATTGTCAAGACATGGCTATGCCAGTCATCCAGAGTGCTTCAAAAGTAACAAAAGATTTCTTCCCTCAAAGTAACCAATGGAAGATACATGATGCTCTATTGGATTTATATTTCTCATGCTACACAAATGACTTGAATGTAGTATCATCTTTTAAATGTCATCAGAGCTACCACCAATACTTGAGATTTTGTTAGAATGTATTAATTTTGCTTAAGATTCCAAAGCCTGCTTTCATATGAGCAAAGAACACTGGAATATTCATTGAATCAGAAAAGTTTTGTCAGAAAATGTCATGGATAAATCCTGGCAATTACTGACCAATTTACCTTTGAGGGGCAGAATGTATCAAAGATTGGGTTACCAAGTTATCTCATAGCAACCTAACTATCTGTCTACCTTTTTAAATGCAGATATAGATGTAAATTTGAAAGCATAATCAGATGGCACTAAACTTTTGTATCTACTATGACAGAAAAAAAGTATAAAGTCACAATTTTTATGAGCCTTCCCCCCTCCCCACCTCATACTTCTATTCCTGGCACAAAGAAAAAGGAGGCTGGATCTGCCACTGCTTTTTACAAAATAGAAAAGTATCATTATAGAGTACCCTGGACTGATGCTCTGTTTCATTCTGAGGCATGACAGCATTACTGTGGTTTGAACCAAATCATGTACCTGATGTTGTTTGGGGCATGTTATCTCATGATTCTTAGCCTTTTAGTGAACGGTCCAGATATGTGGAAACCAAGAAGATTCCAAAAGCTACTTTTGCAATAAAATGACTATTGCCATTGCCATGGAACCATTTATTTCAAATTTTTGCAAAAGCTTCAAATAAAATTTTTTGTGTAGTGAAAAGTTAATGTATAAATTAATTTATTAAAGTTAATACTAATAAATACTTATATGTATCTATCTAGATATTGATGAGTGTGTAAGAGACAATGGTGGCTGTTCTCAGACCTGCATCAACACAGAGGGATCCTTTGCCTGTACCTGTACCCCTGGATATCAGTTAGGTGTTGATGGAAATTCATGTTATCGTAAGTACAGCAGCAAAAACCAAATACCACAAGACCATAAGTGCAAGGTTACTGTTTAAATCATGAAAATTACTATTTGACAAATATGTTATTATGTATGTGTATTATCCTTGAACTCCTCCTACACTATTAAAGCTAAACACATGACACTTGGGTCAGTGTTAGCCGTATGGGTGTAGATTGTACAAACAATTTTAGAATCTTGATCTCACCTTTGAGGGTTGGACTAGTGGAGTGATTTAATATAAATTCCAAAGAACAACACAGTTATTTGTCTGAAAATGGGACCTCTGGGTATTGCCCTATGGTCTTTTCATACCCTCAGGGATTTAGCCCCTGGGTTATAACATAAATTATTTTAGATCAACATCCTGTAATCATGTGTGTGTGTGTGTTGTGTGTGTACATACATACATACATACATACATACATACATACATACATACATACATACATACATACATACATATACACACACATACATACATAGATACATAGATACATAGATACATACATACATACATACATACATACATACAT
Source organism: Margaritifera margaritifera (assembly GCA_029931535.1). Taxonomy (NCBI): domain Eukaryota; kingdom Metazoa; phylum Mollusca; class Bivalvia; order Unionida; family Margaritiferidae; genus Margaritifera; species Margaritifera margaritifera. The sequence goes on from JAQPZY010000667.1 coordinate 98,730, forward strand.
ACATACACACACATATATACATACATAGATACATATATACATACATACACACACATACATACATACATTCACATACACATTTTCTGGGCATGAAGAGACCATTTTATGCATTTTATGCATGCAGCTGATATTGACCCTGGGGTCAATCCCTTCCCCAGATACTTAGCCTCAGGGCCTCGGAGTCATAACTTCGAAACTGTTGATATTCCAACCCTACAACCATATACTGCTCATGAAAAGACAGATGTATGCATAGCACTGACATTGGCCCTGAATCCATCCTTAACCCATCTCCAAGTGCCTGGATAATAGTTTGGAAACTGTTAATACCTTTGCTATATAACTATGTTAATTCTTATTGGGCATGAAAAGACAAATACACACACCCAGCTGACATTTGCCCTTGGGAGAATTCTTAGCCAAGAGGCTTGAACTTAGGGGTTGGAGCTCAAAACCGGGAAGCACTGGGATACATGTATGTGTTTTACAAACAGAATTTAGTTATTGAATCTTTTACACAAAAGTAATAAGTTAAATTTTTAGCTCATTTGGCCATATTGCCAAGCCAATTAAGCTTATAGTAAGGCTCTTTGTCATGTGATGTTCATCATTCATTATGTATCATCATCCTGGCATCCATCAACAGTTGATATTTTTAATTTCTTCTAAAAAATCAACCGATCAATTTTAACCAAACTGTGCACAGAGCATCCTCGCAAAAGACCTTTCAGATTTGTTCAAATGATACTGATCCATCTTCAAAAATGTAAGCACGGTTACTAAATATAGAAAAACCTTTAAATGACTTCTCCAAAATTGATGGCTAGAATTTGATCAAATTTGACAGAAAGCATTTTGGCAAGAAAATCTTTCAGATTTATAAAAAAAAATGCTGATATAAAACACAAAATACAATTTGACCAAACTTGACCAAAAGCACCCTTGCATGAAAATCTTTCAGTTTTGTATAAATGATGTGAATCAGTTATCAGATATTGCCACCATTACTAAAAACAGAAAAACCATTTAAAAACTTGTTCTCAATAACTGCTGAACAGAATACAATCCAATTTGCTTGACAGCATCCTGCCATGAAGACATTTCAAATTTTTAGAAATGATGTTGATCTGGGATCAAATATAGCTAATTACTAAAAGTAGAAAAAGTATTTAAATGACTTCTTCTCCAAATATAGAATTTAACCAAGCTTTGAAGAAAGCATCATTGCACAAAGACCTTTCAATTGTATGCAAGTGCTTCTGATTTGCCTTTAAATATGGCTGCAGTTACTAAAAAGGAAAACATTTAAATGACTTTTTCTCCAAAACCACTTAATAGAATTTGGTAAAATCTTCACAGAAAATATCCTGGCAAGAAGACCTTAAAGTTTGTACAAATGCTGCTGATTTGCAATCAAATAAAGTCACTGTTACTAAAAATAGAAAAATCTTTTACAATTTCTCCAAAACCAGAATAGAATTTGACCAAACTTGACTATTTATCCTAGCATGAAGACCTTTCATGTTTTTATAAATTATGCCAATTTGCAATCAAATATGGCTGCTATTGCTAAAAATAGGAAACCTTCTTCTACATTGTCTAAATAACTACTTAACAGAATTTGACCAATTTTGACAGAAAGTGTCCAAGCTTAAACACATTTCAAATTTTTATACAAAAGATGCTGCTTTGTCATCGCAGATAGCAGTTAATGAAAGTAGAAAATCATTAACACAAATTTATCTATAAAGAATGCTGATCAGAGTTTAGCATCATGGCATAGGGGCCTTTTGTTATTGGTCAAATGATGCTGATGCGCAATCAGATATGGATGAAGATACAAAAACATTTGTTGTCATAACATATGGAATTAATGACAGTGGAGAAATTTCATCAGCAATCATCCTATTGGCCCAGATTTCTTGGCCAAATGCTTTTGCATTTGTCTATTAGATGGATGTCAGTCAGGTGAGTGGCCTGAGGGCCACTTGGGCCTCTTATTAACTGTTCTGAGTATCTCTGCATTCATACTTTAATGAACTGCTTATCAGTTTCCAAAGAAAAACTTCTTTCTCAGCTTGGTAGGTGTAATTATATTTGGTCACTTCTTAAGCATAGATATTGAGGGTAGTATACCACTGCAATTGTACCAATTTTAAAATATCACATATTATGGTGCATATTTCCCATCAAACTTTATTTTTGGTTCAAAATGTTATTTTCATTTTCTGAACATTCTTGATGCTTATTTGTTCACTTTATTTGTTCACTTAAACATTCATGCATTTTTGCCTCACCTGTGAAGTATAGGCAAGATATAGCGCTCACTTTTCCGATGGTTTTGTCTCCATTGTTGTTGCTGGTATAAGTGTCAACATTAACTTTCTGCAATACTCACCAGGGGAGAAAGTAGTTTACAGCAACCTACTTTTCTGTCTACAGTGGTAAGTTTTTGAACTTAGGTCAGTTTCTCTGACATTGTTTTATGTGCAGTTATGAAACTTGATGGGCATATTCATCTAGGATGGCACTACTTGCTATGGGAAAAGTATGTCACAGTGACCTACTTTTTATGCTCCAGTGGTAAGGTTTTTGCAGTTTCTCTGACACTATTGTATGTACAGTAATGAAACTTGATGGGTGTATTCATCTTAGAAGGTGTAGCTCATGAAAAGGAAAATTAGGTCACACTGACCTACTATTCATGCACAAGTGATTACATTTAAGTTTGCATTTAGCTCAGTTTCTTTGACACTTCTATGTACCATCATGATACTTTAGTGTTCTATTTATCGTAGAGGATTCTACTCATCATGTGCAGAAGTATATCACAGTGAACTACTTTTCATCATCCAATGACTGTGTTAAATTTTTCCATTTGGCTTAGTTTCTCTGACACTTTTGTATGTATAGTCATGAAACATGGTGGGTGTATTGATCTTGGAGGATGCTACCAGGTCTCACAGCTCACCTTATACTTTGTTTATAAATCCCAATATATTTTTATATCTGTATTTTTTCCTAGAATGTTTCTTAATATCACTGTAATTCTGTGGGAGAAGCACATGCCAATTTTTTCTTACATAATGTATTTTTAGAAGAAAAAGGATAAAAAGAGCACAGATTATTCACCATGATGTGCAAATGTACCATAGTCACAGTAATATCTTTATCTCAATGCATAATTATATTAATATTGACTAATTTGTGTTGAAATACTAGAAAAATGGTATTCAGTTGGTTACTTTTAGTACTTTATTATTCCTACATGTATTATGACTTTTAAATAAAATCACTTTATTTTTCATTTTTGTATGAGTCCAAATGCCCTGTGCTCTCATTTTGAAATATACAAGCTGGGAAGCTTGTACAGCTCACCATGTGCAAAAGTAGGTCACTGTGGCCTATTTTTCTTCCTTTTGTGACTTTGCAAGGTTTTTGGATTATGCCACTGTGGAGTAGGTGAGACACAGCATTCTGCAGAATTCTTCTCTCATTTTTGTAGATCACCTTTTAAAGTTAGACTAGGCATGAGAGGAAAGATAGGAATATATATATTCTTTAGTGGATTACATACAGGCTCTTAATGCTTCTTTGAAGACATAACCATGATAGTTTCAACGTGTTAGATTGCTTTATTGTCAAGCTTAAAATATTGTGTATGGGTAAAAAAATTATTTGCAGTCTTTTTTCATACTTTTTATAAGTATTAACTATGATGATTTATAGTTGGTATTGTCTGGTGAATTCCATTTGACATGACATTTTCAAAGTCCTAAAATTTATAGATATTGATTGTTAAAAATGGGATTAGATACTTAACTTTTCTTTCCTACTCCCTGATTAGCAGCGTGTGTGTATGGTAGGTACAGGAATCTGCATGTAACATATTCTACTGCATGCTTTAAGTGGCAATTTAGACTTCAAGATAATCATAAAAAGATACCTTTCACTGTATACATCCAAGTCAAAGATTCATACAAGACTTCTTTTTCTTTTGTCTTGTCTTTGTTCCAGTTCTACCGTCAGTAGATTTGGTGAATTGAAATCAAACTAATATCTTTAAGAGTTTGTCTATTGTTTTACTTATTGTCTATACTCGTGCATAAGCCTGGTCCAAATGCAAACAACATAGACCCTGATCTGCTGTTGCATAATGCACTGGCAGATCAGGGTCTATGTTGTTTGTTCTACTGATTAATCCATACAAACTGCATAGACCCAGATCTGTTGTTGCATCATGCACTGGCAGATCAGGGTCTATGTTGTTTGTTCTACTGATTAATCCTTACAAACTGCATAGACCCAGATCTGCCGGCGCATTATGCGATGGCAGATCTGGGTCTATGCAGTTTGCAGTTGGTTTAGACTTATACTTGAGTAAATATGGTAACTAAGTAGTACATTTTTAATATTCATTTAGTGTTCATTAAATATCAAAAGCTTAAGGCTGGATAGATTTTAGTCAAATTGTAAACACTCATTCATATGATTTTCAACATTTGACATCCATATTCTAAAAGGTTATGATTCCTTATAGACTTTTGTCTGTAACATCCCAGGGTTTTTTAGTTCACCTGGCTGTAGGGTCACGTGAGCTTATGTTATAGGCCTTTGTCTGTCTGGCATCCAGCAACAATTGCTATTTTCAACTTCTTCTAAAAAACCATCAGACCAATTTCAACCAAACTTGGCACAGAGCATCCTGGCATGAAGGCCTTTAATGTTTTTACAAATGATGCTGATCTGCCATCAATTATGGCTGCCATTACTAAAAATAGAAAGAAACTTTAAATGACTACTTCTCCAAAATGCTGAACAGATTTTAATCAAATTTGACAGAAAGCATTCTAGCATGAAGACAAATCAGAGTACAAATGATGCCAATCTGCCATCAAATATAGAAAAACTTGTGCAAGACTTTAGGCTCCATGTCCAACATTTTGGGTTGTTGCTATGCAACAGGTGGTATATAAAGTGTAGTTCAACCATTTTCTCAGTGGACACATCTTTCAGAAATATATTTTTGGGTTTTAGAACAACAGACATTGAAAGAGACAAACATTGATATGAAACAAATGAAAGCTTTGCTGCTTTCTTAATAATGTGAGGCATTATGAAAGAGTAAATAAATTGATTAATATCCACTGAGATCAAGGTGATGCTATAATCCTTTTCTATTTGAGGAGCAAGTTAAGTGCTTTAAAGAGACATAATAAATATTTACTGTAGTGAAATAATTCTGCTTGGATTAGCTTTCAATATGTTCAGTCTTATGAATCTCTACTGTCATCTGCAGAGCTAAAATCAGCATGACTGATTCGATGGTGCATCTGTAAATTTCACTGTTATTCTCATGAGAAATTAAGTGATCATAAATTTGTATGCAAGACAGATAAAAAAGTGTCCTACAGTATTTTAGAGATGTTGAAATGTTGGCAAGGGTAGCAATAAGTTAATTCTGTTTTGTTCCTTTTAAATTCAATTTGTCAGACAGGAAAACTCATCAGCAGATACACACTGTCAGATTTATTGATGAGGGGAAGAAAAATTATATTTATAACAATAGTAGATTTTCTTTGGGAATACAGTGCTAAAGACGTCAATTTATTTTGTCCATTCTGTATTAAATTAACATTGGGTTAGAGCAACAATATTTTAATCCTTATAGGATTGTCTTTATCTTTTCTACATATTTCAAGTTGTTTTGATACTTACAGAGGGTCAAAAACAAGTTTTCCCATATAGACTTTGCAAATATGTTTCAGCAAGACTCACTACATAACAGTACGAGTTGCAATACATTAGGCAATCAGAGAGTTGTGCCTGTTTTTAGCATGCCTAATTTTATATGGGTTATTGATTTCATTGGAATCAAAAGTGGAACTTAGCTGCTAGACAGATGTTGCTTGTGTGATATGGAAAGAGCAGATAGCTGAATTTGTTCACTGATCTTTAATACTATTTCCATCTATTATGTTCCTTTGGTTGGTGTAAGCAGTATACTTTTAAAATAAAGACAACAATCATAATTTACTGCTTTTTGTATGCCAAAGTAAACAGTTTTATTTTATATAATTGTGAGATACAAAAAGATGTGAATGTTGTTTGTTGTATACAGTTTTATTTTGCATAATTGTGAGATACAGGAAGATGTGAATGCTGAGTGTTGTTTCAGTTTAATTTTTCATCCAATGAAAAAATTAAACATTGTCATTTGGTGGTATATGTGTGGTGTATATATTTGTGACTATTTATGATGTGTTGTTATTTTCAGAGTGAGCAGTATTGAATGAAATGTTCTAGGTTTGCTTGGTTATATGTCTTGATAATTACATGAACACTGCAACTTGCTTGTGATATGTTTGATGTCACTTGCATGCTCAAGAACTATCTGTTTCAGATGTTATATTAATATGAAGTAAATATTGTCACACAATTTTCAATTTCAGTTGTCTATTCATGTATCAAAGTTAAGATAACATTTTTGGTTAGTCCCTTGAGCCTAATTCTTATTGAGATCTGGTATTTTAAATGGTTAAGTAATGCTTCAAGGTAAATATACTGTATAGAGGGAAATTTTAGCGTTCTTTTTGTAAATGTACTATTTTGGAATATTCCACTATGATTTTCTCACCTGGTTGACCATGAATGGTTTACAGTTTGCAACTCAACTTTGAAAGTTGTGAAAATGAAACCACACAGAAATTTATCCTCATATGGTATATAATTTGGATCTCATCGTATGATCCTCTTGTGTGCTTTTTTGAATGCATATTCCCATTCTGTGCCAAAAATTAACTGCACTGAAGACCATTAACAAATTTGATGATTTCACACTTAATGCAGGAAATCAGTTATAAGAGAGTGATGCATTAACCAGACTAATTGAAGAACCAGAAAGAACAATGAAAAAAGCAGACTGATTCCCTTTTGGTTGGTTGCTTGTTTGGCTGGTTGATTGTTTTTTAATGGCACTTTAAAAACTGAAAAATTTGTTGCTGAAGAAATGGGAGCTAAGTGCCTTTCCCAAGGATGCACTGAGGCAGCCAACTTGGGCTGATATCTAACGCATAACCCAAGAATTATGAGCCCAAGACTCTACCAACAGAGCTACTGCAGCTCCCAGTTCACTTTTGATCAACTTGTTCACATTAAGCATGGATTCTGTGTTACTTCATCAGCTATGAATGTTTAACTTTAATCTCCTTCCATGATGACAATCGATATTTAGCCTTGTCATTGTTTTTTTCTACATCAGCTTGAGTGAAATTAAGCCTGGCAAGTGATGTCCTATTCATATGGATGAATTTAGAGCAGTATTTGAGAAGGAATTTCATATTGTTCTTTCAAGCAATGCCGTTTTTATTATTAGGAAAATACACTTGAAATCAACTCCTATGTTCACGAACTAAGATTTATCTTTTTTTTAAAAAAAGTATACCTTGACTGCCCTATTGCCAACTCTTACAAGAAAAAATAATTTTGAAAGTGAGTTTGTTTAGAAGTGTGTAAATCACACAGAACCAATGCTTTTTTTTTTTTTTTTATAAATTTAACTTGTTAAAAAATGGTACTCCTAAGATAAAATATTTCAAATTTCAAAGAAAGCAAAAAGACTGCAGGGAATCAAAACTGTATATTTTCTGAATATTCAGACATGTTTCTCAATACTCAGCCAGTAACCTTTTTATATGCTGATCTTACGTTAGGTGCATTATGTTATGGTGCTGTCCGTCTACCTGTCAGTCTGTTAACATATGCTTGTATGCCCCATAGCTTTGTGACAGTTGTAGAGATTTTCATGAAACTTTGCCAAAGTATATATTATGACTAGATGGTTTGTTGTGAACTATAGCCATGCCCCCTGCCTCAAGGTCAAGGCCATGGCAAGGGGCAATGTAATTCTGTTATTTGTATACTTGTCTGGAGCATAACTTTTAAACCACTGAATATATTTTAATAAAATTTTAGCCAGTTATGCATCATGCATAGATGGTGTGTCTTATACCATAGCCACATCCACTACCTCAATGTCATGGTCACAGCCAAGAAAAATGTAATTCTGCAATTTGCATTCTTGTGTGTAATATAAATTTTGATATTTTAATGATACTTTGCATAGGTATATATCATGATGAGGTAGTGTGTTGCATACCATAGCTAGGCTCCCCTGTCTCAAAGTCAAGGTCATGGCAAGGGCAAATGTGATTCTTTGAATTGTATCCTTTCGAGGAGTATCACTTGGAATCATTGAAAATATTTTAATGAAACTTTGGCTAGTTATATATTATGACTAGACAGTGTGTTACTTTGGTGTATAGCCATGCCCTCCACCTCAAGGTCATGGTCACTGCAAGGAAAAATATAAATCTGTTACCTCTATCCTTGTATGGGTATAAACTTCTGAACCAATGAAGATATTTTAATTAAACTTTAGCCTGTTATATTTCTTGACTTGTCACTGTCTCACATATTCAGAGGCATACATCTTGCCCAAGGTCACAACAGTTGATAATGTAAGTCAGTGGTTTGTTTCATTGTCCACGTTGTCACTTTTGAAACCTTACATATATTTTTATTGACTACATGACCCAGGTCCACATCTCATCATACACAAGTCAAGTCCCTGGCTCAAAGGTCAAGGTCATTAGTAGGGAAAATGTCATGAGACGGGTGATCATGTACCATTTGTTGTACTCTTATTTTATGATATACTTTGAAATGGCATGTTTTACTTAAAGAAAGTCAGGTTATATTTAAAGTTTCTCTTTTTATGAATGTAACCTTAGAACAGCTTAATAACATATATACATTACCAGTTTACCGTGGCATAAAGGCATGTTGATGCTCCATGTTATCCAGCAGCTCTGCATTGCAGTTATGAATGTCACTGTCTCTGTGAGACATCATTAGCAAGGAAGCATCCATGTAGCAGAGCTTTTTTTCTTTCAAATAATAAATAGCAGATAATTGTTTTGTTTCAGTAGTTATTGCTTCAGATGCAATGGAGACTGAATATACAGCTATACATATATAATGCTTTGTAGCAGCTGTAATGCTGATTCTGATGTAAATATCAATTACCATACAAGGAAGTTGTAAACTACTAGATATTACACATGTGCAATAATGTTAAATCCTTGTGTCTACAGTAACATATCATATATAATACTTGAATATATGGCCTTAATGTATATGCTATTTTTAATACTGTTCACATAATTTTAGGATACTAACCCTAAATTCTAATTGTTTTATGCTGCTTTTGCTCTGTATGTGGAATAGAGGTCAGAAAGTTAGGCGAGTGGAACAGTACCTCAGGTAACTAATTTGTTGTAACATTATTGTGAGTTATTATCATAGTACTGGCTCAGCATGCACCATATATACTCTCCAGTAGGACAAAAAATCCTAACAAAGAAGTGTAAAATAGGAGTGAACAAAATTATTTATTGGTCTATTTTTTCTGGAATAAATATCATATTCTCAGTGTCGGGCAAGGGGAATGTATAAAGTACCTTGGTGTTAATATAGCATTTCAGACATTCTTCATGCCTAGACTTATTGGGTTGTAAGGCATCACAGTAAATACCTGAAAAATCAAATATATTTATATACCTATATTTTTTATTTAGAAAACACACTATTAGCTATAATATCAAAGTTGTAACATTTTTTTGCTTAATGGTTTTAGCTAACCTGATCATAAGGCCAAGTGAGCGTATGGTATGGTTCTACATCTGTTGTGCATTGTCCATCCGTTGTACATCGGCATCTGCTATTTTCTACTTCTTCTCCAAAACCAACTGGATCAGTTTCAGCCAAACTTGACAGAAAGCATCTTCACATGAAGACTTTTCATATCTATATCAATGATGCCAATCTGCTATCAAATATGGCCACCATTATGAAAATTTAAAAAACCATTAAACAACAGTTTGCTTATTTTAAAAAACGGCTCAACAGAATTTGACCATATTTGACAGAAAACATCCAGCCATGAAGGGGTTTCAGATTTATACAAATGATGCTGATCTGTTATCAAATATGGGCACTTACATGTACTAACAATAGAAAAATGTAAAAACAACTTGGATATACTGCTGAACAGAATTTGACAAATGACAGAAAGTATCATGGCAAAAAGGTCTTTTAAGTTGATACAAATGATGCTGATGTGCCATGAAATTTTGCCACATTACTGTAAAAGATAGAAAACAAAACTTAAAATGACTTTTAAAAAATGGCGCAAAAGAATTTACCTGTATTTTACAAAATGCATCCTGCCATAAGGCCTTTCAGTTTTATGTAAATGATGCTGATGTTACTAAGAATTGAAAAACCTGTAAATGATTCTCAAAAACTGGACAACAGAAATTGACCAAATTTCACAGAAAGCATCCAGGCATTAGGCATTTAAAATTTGCACAGACCTTGCTGATCCATCATCCAGTATAGCTGCCATTCTAAAAATATAAAAACCATTAAAGGTTAGAAAGCATCACACTAACCAGCATATCATGGCCAACTTCCCTAAATTTGGCTTTTTTGGTAGATGTCAGCTAGATGAGCAATCTCAGGCCCTCATGGGCTTATTGTTTCTCTTCAGGTATTGAGTTGAAGGTGATTGACAGCTGTGTTAATAACAATGGAGGATGTGAACACAAATGTACGCACACTAACCAGGGTACTGTATGCTCCTGTCGTCGTGGATACACTCTGCAGGCTGATGGGAAATCCTGCCGAGATGTTGATGAATGCCTTAACAGGGAGGGCTGCTGTGTCCAGCTCTGTTTCAACAATCCTGGTGGCTATACATGTGGATGTCGAGCTGGCTTTCGGCTACACAGTCAGGGATGCAGATGTGATGGTGGGATTTTGGTCTTAAATATATTCATTCTGTGGCTTGGACAATGTTCATAAGCACATATTCAGTCTTTAGAAGATGATATGAGAGTTCTGTAGCATTTATTATGAATTATATGTACAGGAATCCTTTTTTCTCTCTACCAAACCAGTTGCCATTGTCCAGCAACAAATGACATATATCAATGCCTTTCAGTCTGTATAATCATCAGTTTGCCATTATAAGGTTTCATGTATTTGCCTTGGCTTTTGGCAGACTTAATAGTCTGTCAGCAATAATAGAAATGCATACAGACATTAGTTTGATGATTCTAGCATGAACAGAACTTGTAAAATAAATTTAATACACAAAATTGAACCCAAGTCAGTGAAGTGTGAAATATGGATCACTGTGACTCACTTTTGTGATGAGGATATAGTCTTTCATATTCAGTGCACAATTTCTTGGCTACAGTTTTCTTGTGTAGTAAAGTTTAGACATTGTTATCTGGCAGTCACTTTTATATGACAGAAATATCAGGAACCATTTTGTTCTATTATGTTTAATCCCCTTCATGCAGCAAATTTGATTTCTAATTCACTAATGTAATACTCAACTGATATTTTAGATTGCCTCTATGAAGTAGAGAAGAGTTTTACTACTGCCAGTGTCTGTGTCGGTGTCTGCACATATAAAAGCATACATCTATAGCCTTCTTGCATCTCAACAATTCTTTCTTCCTAGGTCCTAGGGAACAGTTGGGAGTAGGTATCATAGCATATACCTTGTGGAGGGGGCTAAGTGGACTCAATGTGTACATGTGCATTATTTATGCATTGTTGTACATGTACATGTGCATTATTTATGCATTGTTGGCTACGTTTTTGCATTTAACTCAGGTTTTCTGCACCCTGTATTCATGCTGTTATACCTTGAATCAGGAAACTTGGTGAGGGAATGCATTTTGACAAGTACTACATCCTCATCACAAAAGTAGGTCACTGTGTTCCATATTTCACACTTCACTGACATATTGTAATATCTTGGTATCTGTGGCATATATAATGTGGTTGATTAAGGTCCCAGTCAGATTTAGAACAACAAAACAAGAACAGCCAGGGTTTATAATCCATATATATTTCTTACTCTAGCTGGTTCTGGTTTTTAGCTTCACTGGTCATAGACCAGAAGGGCTTATGTGATGGGATGTTGTCCATCATCCGTCCATCCATTAGCACAAGTTTGTTAACGTTACTTCTCCTAAACTACTTGGAGGATTGCCATGAAACTTCACACACACATTCATCCCATGGTCTAGTTGTCCCTAGATGAAAATGGTGGTGCTCGGACATCCAATATGCCTGCCACAGTGGCCATCTTGAAAATCTTGTTATCGCTATTCGTCCTGAAAGGATGTTCAGATCAACATGGGGTTTTCACTAAAAGACTTCTTATAATGTCTTCTTGTTCCTAAATGAAAATGATGCCGCTCTGACATTCAACATGGCTGCCTTGGCAGCCATCTTAAAAATCTTGTTGTCGCTACTCCTCCTGAATGGACGGTCATATAAGCATGGGTTTTCTCTAAAAAACTTCTTACGATGTCTACTTGGTCCTATATGAAAATGGTGCCGATCTGAAATCCCATATGGCAGCCAGCTTCTTATGATGTCTAGTTAGTCCTAAATGAAAATGGTACTGATCTAGGGTCTAATATGGCCACCATGGCAGCCATCTTGAAAATCTTGTTATCATTACTCCTCCTGAATGGATGGTCATATCAACATGCGGTTTTCACTAAAAGACTTCTCGTAATGTCTAGTTGGTCTTAAATAAAAATGGTGCCAGTCTGAAGTCCAGTATGGCCACCATGGCAACCATCTTGAAAATCTTCTTATTGCAACTTCTCCTGAACAGAAAGTTATATTTATGTGGGTTTTTCACTAAAGACTTCTTATGATGTCTAGTTGGTCCTAAATAAAATTGGGGTGGATCTTGTTATTGCTACTCCTCCGGAATGGATGGTCATATCAACATGTGGTTTTCACTAGAAGACTTCTCATCATGTCCAGTTGGTCCTAAATGAAAATGGTGCTGCGCTGAAATCCAGTATGACTGCCATGGCAGCCATCTTGTAAATCTTGTTCTTGCTACTTTTCCTGAATGGATGGTCATATCAACATTGGGTTTTCACTAAAAGACTCTTTATCATCATACTTGATCCAAAATCAAAATGGTGCTGATCTGTCATCCATCTTCCGATGTATGTCTGTCCGTCAGCACAAGTTTGTTATTGCTACTCCTCCTAAACTACTTTTAGGGTTGCCTTGAAACTATATATATTTAGACACACATATACATACATACATACACATGCACATATAGATTAAGATCCCTGATCATAACTATCAAGTCACGTAGAACATAATTTTCCATGGCACTGAGAACTGTGTATTGCATTGTATTTGAAAGAAGTCTCATCATGATTAGTGTCATTGTCTTCTACACTTTGATGAAGTATATCTGGGTCTACCAGGGCTTGGGAGAGAGGAAGTGTTAGAGGTGTTATATATTTAGGCACTATGTGGCTTGTGCCTGCCTGTGCAAGTGAAGGTGTAAAGAAGTGGGGTCTTGCTTGGCTAGCATTACATGTACTTGGATTTTCATTATCTTGATTAGTGGCATTTTCTTCTACAATTTGATGAAGTGTATCTGGGTCTACCAGAGCTAGGGGAGAGGGAGGTGTTAAGTAATATGAGTGGAGGCTATAGATCAAGCTGAGGTTGCTGTGGTGATACAATGCTGGTGTTAGATCTATTGTTTATGTCTTAACACAGTTAAAAAAATCCATTATAAGTCCAAGCCAAGCATCCACTGCCCTGAAATAAAATGGTATTTGTTGATGGAAATACAATACATTTAACTTTATTTTCATGTGAAGTGGTTATTTTGGACACATACCCATGTTGCTATGAATATTTGTAGAGTTGGAAATTATACCTAGGTTCATTCACCTGCTTCAGTGATGAGTTGTTCCTGACATGGATAGGGTTTCTGTCTTGATTTTCTTTGATGTGGATAAAACCTGGGATTATCTTTCTGTATGAATTTACTTCCACATCATGAATATTCTCTTGGGTGAATCCAGGGAACTCAAATAGACTGGATCCATTGAAAATTTTCTGCAGTATTGACAGTGTTAGATTTACCACCATTTTATTTGTATGCAGAACTCTGGTAAGTATTTTAAAAAATAATAAAATTTTTAACAGCATCAGTCACAATGAGGATTTACCAAAAGCATTTAAGTACTTAGATGAACTCTATCCATGATGAATAAATCCTAGATGATATTCACTGATTTTGACAAAGTACTTCTAAGCAATTGTTTACCTGACCATGAAATAATGCGAAACCATTTTTTTTTCATCGTTCAAAACGGTAGACATTGTTAAAAGGAAGAAATGGTCTTATCTTGATTTCCTGGAAATTCTTTTTGACGAGTAGAGCGTCAGTCCCTTCTAGGGACTCTTGCTTTTTACCATTGTACATGTGTTGACTTTGGTTTTATAGGTACAGAGTTGGATCCTGATGGTCACAATAACTTCACTGCCTTATTATTAGACTTACATTTGTCATTAATTAACTGCATCAAGGATGTATGTACTATTAATACAATGTCTCTATCCTTACAGATGTGAATGAATGCCTGTCAAGCAATGGAGGCTGTGAGCAGATGTGTGTCAACTCTGAGGGCTCATACAGCTGTGCTTGCAAACCAGGGTTCAATCAGGCACCTGATGGAAAGAGCTGTATCCGTAAGTCTTTCCATTTCCTCAGCAGAACAGAATAAAATGACTGATGATACACCTAGGTCATTTTCTGTTGGATATTTTGAGCATGTTTTATCTTGGAAATTTTTTTATGGTGAGGTTTTCATTTAGCACATATACATAAATCGATGCTACTTTTCTATCAAGCTTTTCATTCAGACTTTCAAATCACACCTGGTCATTTTGAAAAGTGTCAGTTACAGGTAGTAAACACATAATGTATATACATTGTCCTTTAAGTTACAGTTACAAGAAACTGAGTGTTTATAAAAGACCCTGTGATGATAATAATGCTAGTATTGTTTTGTGAATGTGCTAGATATGAGCATGTTTTGCAGTTTTCTAGTTTTAATTCCACATGAAACTTAAGGTTACTCCTTTGCAAAGATCATGTGCTCAAACATTGTAAATCAGCAGTTATCGAGATGGGCTTTTAGTTTTGTTTACATCTCTCCATAGGAAGTATTGGATATACATTTCAGCTTATGTTTACATCTCTCCATAGGAAGTAATAGATATACATTTCAGCTTATATTTACATCTCTCCATAGGAAGTGTTGGATACACATTTCAGCTTATGTTTAGGTCTCTCTATAGGAAGTACTGGATATACATTTTAGCTTATGTTTTCATTAATTTTATCCTGATTTATCATGTTTGTTCAGTCTAGGTTTGATATACCGTATATACTCACTTATAAGTCGAGTCAAACTGCAGACAACATAGACCCTACTCTGCCATTGCATAATATGCCGGCAGGTCAGGGTCTGTGTTGTTTGTTCTACTGATTAGTCCTAACAAACCGAATAGACCCAGATTTGCCGGCACATTATGTGACGGCAGATCTGGGTCTGTGCAGTTAGCAGTCGGACTTGACTTATAAGAGAGCATAGATGGTAAATCATTTGAATGTATTCTACTCATTCATAATCATTAACTATATGCTTGATTATTGCATTTACATCATGCAGTGCAGATTACTTAAACCTGTTATATGCAATGTATGTAACTAATAGATTGAAGCCAATCAATCAGAAGACATGCAATGTTCCAGTATCTTTGTGTTCTTACTTGTGACTTAATAACATATGTATCTATCCTATGTCATACACAAAAGTGTGTATATGTTTTACATAGCTTCTAATATTTGTACTGATGTACCAATTGGATGCATATGTTTTTTTCACGAACCAGGTTCTTTTTCTGCACTGTCTTTTACAATATATTTATGTTGTATAGTTTATTTATGTTGTGTAGTTTAGTTGGAGCATGCAAATTTGGATGAGGTATTTAAATGAGATCTTAAGTTTCCAGTGGTTTGGTATCTGAGAGATTATTAGTGAGGAAGTGGTACTTTGTTAACGTTCTCATCCTTACATGCATAACTTTTCTCTATTTAATAATTGCCAAAAACCTTCTTCATTTAGTTTGTATTTTGCAGTCGTGTTATTTTTCAGAAAAAAAATGTGGACTGTCATTGTAAGTTCAACAAATCAAAATGATCATAACAGGGTATATAAAACACTGTGAACCCTTCTTTCTTCAGATATATTATCCGATCATAATATGTTAGTAGAACATCCACTGCCTCACAAATCCAGCCCACCAAAGTGAAAATAGACATTAACCAGTGTCTTTGGTCTTGTTTAACAATAACAGTCTTAAAACATCGTATGCTTAACGAGATGGAAATCAGTTAAAAATTGGTCTCCCCTTAGAGGGATTGGCACTAAATCAAGTCATCTTTTACTTCTGCTGATGCCTAGTCATATTGCTGTCTGGAGATGCCTCTCAGATATCTTTCATTTTGTTCTCATTATCAAGTTTGGGTGATCCAAGGAGCCTTCTCATCACATGGGATGTGTACTCCATCAGTTTTACTCAGAATTTTGCTCTATTCTCATTTTAGACAACTATTTTGCATCTCAGTTGTCTATTTCATCGTACATTAAGCTAACTGTTGCCATCTTAATTCCATTCCAGTGGTCTATAGTGCTTATAATACATATCAGTGCTCGACCTTTTTGCAAGTTACATCAAGTAAATGATCATTTATACTCACAAATAAGATCATTTCAGTATTTTCTTTGGCATTTATCTCATTTCACAGTGTTCATTTTACTTTAACTCATGAACCCCGCGTGCCACGTTTACGCATCATGAGGTTGTACCCTACTTCCGAGCTCTGTAATGTCAACATCATTTATGATACACCAAAGTGGGTGGTATTAAAGAAAATGAGAAAGATGTAGTTCTGCATTGATACCAAATAATGTAGACTTTCTGTTCGCGTTCAAAAATACAGCCGAAAAAACTTAATTTGTGAGACCTGACTTTTTTAGGTTGAAATTACTGGTTTTAAAACGAGTTTGTGTACAGATTTGAGACTTTTTGGCCTCAGATCTAAAGCAGACCGATCATAACTACACATGGACTGATGAACCTTTGCAAAAAGTAGGATAAGTTTGAGATTATTAGTAAAAAGGGCCCAGGAGACAAAAATTGTCCAATTTTCACCCTTCTGCACATGCGAGTAAAATAACCGATCAAAAACATCTTTTATACACCAAAGCTCATCCGGCTAAACAAAAATCTCTCTGAAACAGATGTGTTTTGATGCATTTAGAAGAAACCCCAAAAATGCGTTTCCTACCTGCATTTCAGGCAAAAATGAAAAGAATCTCCAGGTCACAATGAGTTAAGCTTAGTGTGATACTTGACAGATTTTGCCTGTATATGCCATTGTTTTCTTTTTCTAATTACAGGTAAAAATGGGCAGGATTAAGTGTGGGGTCAGTAAGAAGTTCAAGCTGTCAGAGAATAATCACCTCACCTGTATGTGGTGTCGATTGTATGGAATATCTGTTTGCACTGGTATGAAGAGAGATGGATGGCAGTATCAGCCAGACAGCTGACCCAGGCTGGCAAGAGAGCCAGAAGATGCTCCCATAGACTGCAGATTCTGTCTTGTGTCGCTGCCACTCAAGACAGAAAGATTGCCGATTAAGTAAAAGGTTTGGCAGTCTTTGCTGTTTCAGGCCTCCCTTGTAGCTCTTGCTCTGCCACAGTACCACAGACAGATCATACCAGCATTGAAGAGACTACCAGGATAGTGCCAGCATAGTACTATGTCCACATGGACCTATCCTGGGATACACCAATAACACACATACACCCGGGAACTTCTTTTGGTGATTGATCCCTTGACTTAAAAAGTTCCTGCATTGGTCAATTTATTGGCCAAGAAAGAGAAGCCAACATTCAAACAGCTACCACAGTCTGGTTAAGTCACTGACTTATTACATCATTTAGAGAGGCAGCTTCAAGACCCAAGTGTTCATAGACCTTACTTTTCACTTCCATAAAATTTTAATAAGGTTTTCTATATGACATATACGCCTGTTTTTCATACTATGGTCCCAGTCATCGACAGAAACATTACAGGTATGGGAATGTCAAAACCTGCATCAGTTCATATGGACTGAAAGTCCTTTCTGAACACACAACTAGTTCAAAACGTCACTGCAATAAAATGTATGCCTGACATTTTATTCATGGCTATATTTCAGCAATTAAGTCTTGTCCATTGATAATCTCATGATGCTTGGGAGTCAGTCTCGTGGATGGCGCATGTTCTAAACAGGGCAGCAGAACACACTCTCACCAATTCCATAGTAGCATCAGTGAAGTTAACAGCTAGTGGAAAGAGATGTCTTTCTCTGCATGTTCACCTTCCTTAACCCTTAAAGTGTTAGTCACAACATAAGTCATGCCACAGCTAGAGGTCTCATACTGCTTATCACGACTTAAGTAATTTTTCAGGTAAGCAAATGTTTAGGCATCCCGGTAGTTCACCTTGACATTAATGGTTGTTAAACTAAATATGATTGGTACATTTGGTCCTGGAACAAGCATTTTGTCATAGTTTTAATCTTGTATTCATCAAAGAAGTTTTACAAATGCATGTTTATGATAGGCACTACATAGAAAACTCAAAATGGCTGACTCCGAACATGGTTCATCTTGAGATGTTTTGATTTGGCAAATACTGGCTGATGATAGTGATGATAACAGTGATTTTGAACGTTTTGAAGTATATGATATTATTAGAGCTGGGAACGTGTTACTGGAAATGCCAGGGAGTGATTTTGAGCCTGAAAATGATGTTGAATATGAGTTCGATGTACATGCTGGATGAACAAAAACTGACGGCATGCCGATCAACCGCGTGTTTTTCAGCATTTAAAAAATAAATGTATAATGGAGAATATCAAGCCTATAGACCGTTTAAAGCAATGTTTTTATTATGATTTCTTGCATCTGATCATAGAATAAATGAATCTTGATGCACAGCAGAGAATAAATGGGGCAGACTTGATTGACATTAGTTACATGAGAAAATGGAAGCCTGTTGCATCTGATGAATTGAAACTATTTTTTTTTGCATTGGTTATGGCCATGGTTTTGGTGCATAAATCTGATTTTGATTTTTTACTGGACAGCTGAGTATGTGATATCAACCCCATACTTCAGCCAAAAAAAATGAGATATATTTCTTAATATTCTAAGCAAGTAACACCTGAACAGGTAGTGAACTTGACAAGTGACTGTCTTTGTAAGCTCATAAGTGGACATTAGATGAGAGACATATACTTGAATAAATAACAAGAAAATACAAAGCTTTGTGAACATTTATTACAGACTTTAGAGGTGTAAACTTGCTTGTGATTTTTGACTGGATGCTCATTAACTGTTACCTATTCTCCAATTGTGATTTTCACAACTTGGATAAAAAGTTGTAACAGACACACATATGTATGGTTGAGCCATGAAAGAATGGAGTATTTTTTTAGACATATTTGGACTTTTTCATTAAAAAAGATACAAAAATACAGATGAAATACAAAGGTAATTTATATATTTACCTGTATTTGCACCTATAAGTGCAAATATGATAATGTTACATATGTGACTTAATGTTGATAATAAAGTTCAGACATCAATGATCACTTTTCATACAGGGTTTGTGTATCTATTATATACAGTAATTAAAATGCAGGCAATTTAAAAGCAGAGTGCAATTTTCATTTCTTTTCTCAAACAATTCAACACTGAGGGATCTTGTGCTACAAAACTATACAGCACTTTAAGGGTTAAGTAACACCATAAATCCACACTTAGATTGCAGCCAGTCATCCAACCTGCTTTTCCATGGCCAAAAAAGGCTGCTAAAAAGGCAAACCTTGCAGTACAGGTCCAACATCCTAGAGCACAGCCCTCATTCCAGAGTAGAGACCTGAGAAGCAGGAAGGACCACGTACCAATGGGGAAACATTCCGACCCATCCATTCCTCAGACAAGAATATAGTTTCCAAGGGTCACTATTGACAAAAAGCATGGAGACAAAGATTACAAGGATTACTTCCATCCCAGTTTCTCTCCCTGTCAACCTATATCCCATAGAAAATGATGACATGCTGATACAATCATTTTCACACATCCTGGTGCGAAAGATTCAAACACTTCACCATGAAATAAGAGGGACTTTTCCCTGATGATCCATGTGGCTTACAAATCATCTCAGATGGCCTCCAGATGAATTACAGTACCACTCCCCCATTGTCAAAGGTTCCCTTTGCTACAGACAGTGCAAGAGACCCATTCAGAGTTGATGTTTTGCAGCAAGAGATAACCTATGCACGAAAAGGGTAGAGATTGTTCAAAACATAAACTCAATGGGATTTTACTCCTGTCTGTTCTTGGTGCCATAGACTAATGATATGTTGGTCATAGATCTAGGCTTTCTCAACCTTTTCATTCAGGCATCATGGTCCAAAATGGAGACACCAAGACTGGTTTTCAGTGCTATTCAGGAGAGAGATTTAGAAATTGATTTAGACTATGAAGATGTTTACCTCCATATTCCAATCCACTAGTCTTCCAGGAAATTCCTGAGGTTCATATTCAGGGATAAACGGTATACCAATTCATTGCACTCCTTTTTGGACTGGACATCAGCCCCAGGATCTTCGTGAGAACTATGGACAGAGTTGTGACACACTGCAGAGCTACCTCCATGTCCATGACTTCCAACTAACTGGATGATATATTCTAGATGAAGACATAAAATCCCTTGTTTCACTTCTGCTCCACCATAGATTCCTTGTCAACAAAGACAAATCCAATATCATCTCCTCTCAACATTTTCTCACTTGGGTATGGAGTTCAAAATGCATGTGAACAGTGTCCAGCTTTCTCAAGAACTTACCTTGAAAATCATCGTGATAGTGTCTTCTTTAGTCTTAAGAATTGTATCTCTGTCTGTGAATTTCTTCACCCATTGGGTAAATTCATTGCAGCAACAGATCTCATAATCTTGGGTCACCTGTTAGACCATTGCAGATGATTCTCTTGTCCAGTGGTGACTGAAGCTTTGTCCACTGGATCAAATGATCCCAGTTTCAGGATACATGATGTCCCATCTCAGCAAATGGGAAAACCTCACCTGGCTTATGGCAAATATTCCCTTGCAAATTCAGTCTCCATGGTCTGCATGGATGCCAGCACAGCTGCTGCCTTTGTTTTGGGAATTCAGTGGGGTGTGGTCACTTCAGGAGTGTTGATTGCACATAAATTTCCTGGAGATGAAGGTCATAGTGAATGCATTTCAATTGTGGCAGGATATGCTGTCGGGAAAGGGCATTCTCATCCTATCTGACAACTCCACGAGGAGGAACCAAATCCCCAGTTAACTGTTGTCTGGTTTGGGATTTCACATATGGTGTTATTATCGATAAATCCACATCCAAGTCCATCATATCCAGGTCAAACTCAGTGTCCTAGTGGACTCAGTATCCCAATGGAATCAGCTAATTTAAACTGAATGGTCTGTTCACTCCTTGGTTTTCAGATCAGTCTGTACCCCTCAGGGTCAACAATTCATGAATCTGTTTGGAACACAAAGCTACCCACCTTTGTCTCTCCAGTCCCAGATCCAAAACTTGGGCAGTTGATGCTCTTTACATAAACTGAAATGGTCTGGATGCAGATACCTTCTTTTCAACTCTTCTGATGACCAAAATCCTGCAGAAAGTAAAGAAATTAGAGTTTTGTTTGGTCCTGATATCTCCAATCAAGTTTCAAAATATCATAGGGGAAAACAATTCTCAAAACAAGTGGTGGGCAGAATTGCTCAGGTAACAAGAGCCACCACTTTGAAACCACCTTGAGCTGCCCACATGAGGCCCCTGCCCATAATCCTTTTACCTTTGTGATGGCTGAAAGTTTTCCAACTAGACCAGATGATCAAAGTTTTGGATTATACAAGGTTCCATCTTATCAAATGGGACGAGCTTATGGCAGGCATTCCACTTCAACATCATCCTCTGGAAATTTCATTTCAAATGAATGCCAACATGACTTCTTGTTTTGCCCATTTCCTGCCCTCCTTACTGGTGGGCAGGGTTTGGTCCCTTTAGGAGTAGTCCATGAACAACAATCCCCTAAAGAAAGAACCCACAGTGAATGTCTCTTTCGTCAGTGGCAGGAGACACAAACTGCAATAGATGTTTTGATTCTTTCCAATAAGTCTGCTGTTGTCAGTTATCTCCCTAGACAAAGGGAACCAAGTCCTGAAATCTCTGCCATCTTGTTTGGGGTTTTCCCAGGTGATGTCATAGTCAACAAATCCACATTCAAGTCCACCACATCCAAGAGAGACTCGATGTCCTAGCGGACTTACTGTTTCGATGCAATCTAGTGATTCACACCGGATGGTCCATTCACCAATCTTCACTTATATCTGGGCTGACCCAAAAGCCTGGTCAGCTGACACCCTTTCAGGGATCTAGATTGGTCTTGATGCAAATGGCCTTCCCCCAACCCCTCTGATTCCCAAGATCATTCAGAAAGCGAGGAAATCCTATTGGAGACTAATCTTGATTGCTTCCCACAAGTGGGAGAAATCATGAATATATGTTATCTTGAACATAGTGGTGGTGATCCCCGGGAAAAACCTGCCATCACCATGTCTGCTGAAACAACAAGACATTTAGTTTTTCCATTCCAACCCAGAAATGCAGAAGGTATGTTCCTGGCTAGAATCAAAGATTGCACTCAGAAAGAAGCCTTTCTGCAACAGAGTGGTGGAGAGATTTGCTTGGAGAAGAAGACCCACCACTTTGATTGGAGTGAGCACAGAACATCTCTCCTTTAAAAGCCTTGGTAAAAAATAAGCTAATTTCCTCATTTTCCTCATTTGGCTTTTCAAGGAGAAGAACAGTCAAGGGCAACCATTTCATGATTTCTGACAGGTTTTGCCATCATGGAAGGGAGGACATAGACAGGAACAAAAGCATCTCTGACCTTCATGCTTATTTTGATCTGACTAGACTGAAGACCTGGTTCATCTCACTGAAATGGAACTTGCAATGGGCAAAAGATGTGGTTGGCTCAGAACAAAGGCCTCTCCATCCTTGCTGCTAATTTCAGTCTGCCTAGACTGAAGACCTGGGACCTCTGTCTGAAATGAAACTTGCAGTGGGAAAATTGGATGTGGTCGAACAAGGCATCCTTTTAACCAATGTCTACAGCTTCAGTGACTCCTCTTTCATATAAGACCTGTTTCCTTGTCACCCTAGCCTTAGCAGGCAGAATCAGTGAACTAGCCTTAGCATAGCCTTAGCAGGCAGAATCAGTGAACTAGCCTTAGCAGGCAGAATCAGTGAAATTCATGTCTTATCATTCGACCTGAACTGCCTACAGTTCTGTCACGAAGGTTCAGTTTATCTCATGATGGCCCCTGGTTTCATTGCTAAGAATGGACTCCTGCTCATAGAAAATCAATTTTTCATTTTGAAATTGCTATCTTTTTTGGACTCTTCTTTCGAAGGTCATCTTCAGGACCGAATCAGGCCATAGAAGTGGTATCTGAAACATACTGAACCAATCAGAAGAGGGAAATAATTACTTGTTCCTACTGCTCAAAGAAGGAAGGAATGATATTTCTGTTTGGGCTCTTTTGTCCTGGAGTTGCTGGTTTATTTGCTCAGCCTAGAAGAAATTAACCCAAGTCTATATGAATTTCTTATGCATATCAGCTCATGAAGTTAGGGCAGTTACTACTGCATAGCATTCTAGCAAAACTATTCCCTGACTGACATCATTCAAGCTGTAGGATGGAGGTCTGGAATGACCTTCTTGAGCTTCAATTTGAGTGAACTTTCATCCCAGAGGGCTCAATTCAACCTGGTGGGACCTATATCATCAGCACAACAGGCACTTTTCCAGGTCACTCAGCAGCTTTGTAGCAATGCAAGTTACTCCACTTCCGCTTGAATTGTATGAATGAAATTTAATTTCCTTAAGATCATATCCTTTTAGTGATCAGTGCTGACACTAGCCCATATTTCACATAAGACTCTAAGCTGCTAGCCCATATTTCACATAAGACTCGAAGCTGCTTTGCATATGTTAGAAGACCAGAGTCAGAGCCATCTCTGGAGTGAGGGGATGTAACTCCCTCCACCTCTTACCAATTCTCTTAATGCATTATGATTGGATAATATATTTGAAGAACAAACCAGTTTTTGGAGTAAAACTGTTTCTTCACTAATACTTACCTGATCATGATATGGACACTCCCTCCCAAACCCAGTCACCACAGTTATATCACTGGTAGTGCACACACTTCTGCTCCAGCAGTAACTATTAAATGACAAATTTTGTCACCTGTAATGGGAGGTCACTCTTATCTGACTTCCAACTCTGTAAACAGATGAACTTTTTGCACTATGTTTGCTAAAACAAGCCAAAAGATGTGGTTAAAGTCTTTTTTCACTTGGGAGGGCTGGATTTGCAAGCTAGTGGCTGTTCTCAAACCATACTATGATCAGGTAAGTATTATAAAAGAAACATATTTTACTCCCAAAAAGTGTTTTCTTAGAATAAGGAAAAAGATTCAAAGAATTCCACCTCTATCATAAACACAGTTATTATTAAGTAATTAATATAAAAAAGTTTTTTACTGTCATATAGAGGGTTTTCACTGTCACTATATGTTGCCCATAGCTATTATTTTAATGCAACTCAATTTGTTTCTTAGTAATTAAGAGCTACCATACATACTCGCTTATAAGTCAGGTCCAACTGCAAACAACATAGACCCTGATCTGCCATCACATAATGTGTCAGCAGATCAGGGCTTATGTTGTTCTAATAATTACTCCTAACAAATTGTATTGACCCAGATCTGCTGGTGCATTATGGCAAATCTGGGTCTATGCAGTTGGCAGTTGGACCTGACTTATAACCAAAATATATACTGTATATGTTACAGTTGTGTTCATTGGAAACAGCTAGGTGACATACACATCAAAGTCTGCATTACTGTTAAGTGTGGCTCCAAAATAACTTCATCTTTTGAGCTTCTGCGGACGGTTGCCTTAATTGATACAGTGCTTCTTTTTAAATAACACCATTGATGGGAGCCATAAAAGATACCTTATAGTTGGATGTGTTCTGACAAAGCTGTGCCAGAATAGTGCACAGAATACACAAATAATGTATTTAATAAGTATTAGCTTTCCAAGAAGCTTGAAGGCTCCGCTATATTTAATTCATTGTTTTGGTCAGGAAGAAAGAAACTTTTTATAAAAAATTACGTGGCAGGGGGCAGGAGAAGTAGGTCAAATAATCTGTTTAAGGCTGGAACAATTTCTTGTAATTGTTGAGCCATTGTGGGAATTTGGTTTAGTGTAACTGCTAGTTGCTGTCAAGAGGAGGACACAGTGACCTACTTTTCATATTCTAGTTATCATAGGTACATTGTTTAGTTGTATGCCAGGCTGGACTGGTTAGTTGTATCGCAAATTCCCTCCCTTAGACATTATTTCTGTATACAGTGTAGATCGACATCACATAGACTTGTTATATGCATGCCAGCATAGAAGCCTTATTAGTGTATACCAAAATAAAAATGTAATAGTTTAATTCTGCACTGGTTGACTAGTTGACTCCTTCCTAGCCAACTAAAACTGCTGTAACAAAAAGCCCCCATGCCCAGCCTACACATATATGAGATAGTAATTTAGTATGACACTGGCACATCAGTTTGCCACCTTGGTCAATCAGTTGTTCTTTCTCATATAGATTTCAGGTACTTTTACATCAAAATGGCT
Source organism: Margaritifera margaritifera (assembly GCA_029931535.1). Classification (NCBI taxonomy): domain Eukaryota; kingdom Metazoa; phylum Mollusca; class Bivalvia; order Unionida; family Margaritiferidae; genus Margaritifera; species Margaritifera margaritifera. The sequence continues at coordinate 124,589 of JAQPZY010000667.1, forward strand.
GAAATATCTTCCAAATACTTCATGCCTTAATGCAGAGCAATGATGTAAACCCACATTAAATTTGGTTCGCAAAATCCAAGAATAAAATTTAAATGAAATAATTAGTAACAATAGAACAGATTTAATGGAATCCATGACCATACCTTCTTTATAAGAAGGGCAACAGTATGTTTAAGAGTATTATGGTGAGGGACCAGTCTGTACACTCTATGACCTAAAGCAGCCCAATTTTAGAAAATTTCGGGCAAACCATTCTGGTGAACAAGATTGTTTATGACAAATTGTCTGAATTTTAGGTGCCAGGTTTTTGTGGTTATGGTAACCATGGCAATGGAGTACAATATATACTCATGTACAAGTTGAGTCAAACTGCAAACAACATAAACCTTGATCTGTTGTCACATAATGTGCCAGCAGACCAAGGTCTATGTTGTTTGTTCCACTGATTACTTCTAGCAAACTGCACAGACCTAGATCTGCCAGTGCATTATATGATGGCAGATCTGGCAGACTTGACTTATAAGCGAGTATATAAAGTACATACAGATACCATTTTGTCAATGATTTTCTGGGAGGGAAGGATTTAAGTAACAAATGAGAACAGTGCTTGATTCATTTTATTATCAATTGGCTAAATGATCCTAAGCCAAGCTTGGTATCTTGCCTTCATTTTATATGTCCTCTACTTTACACAAAGATTGGAATATGATATTCACCATATATACTCACTTATAAGTTGAGTCATCTGCAAACAACATAGATCCTGATCTGCAGTCGCATAATGCCCTGGAAGAGCAGGGTCTGTGTTCAACTTGTTTGTTCTACTGATTATTCCTAACAAATTGCATAGACCCAGATCTGCTGTCTGTGCACTTTGCAGTTGGACTTGACTTATAAGCGAGTATAGACAGTAACTTTCCAGCACCCACATATGTGAGACATCAGAAGGTACAACTAAAATAGTCCATAATATAGATAAAATAGTCCATAATATAGATAAAATAATCCATAATATAGATAAAATAATCCATAATATAGATAAAATAGTCCATAATATAGATAAAATAATCCATAATATAGATAAAATAGTCCATAATATAGATAAAATAGTCCATAATATAGATAAAATAGTCCATAATATAGATAAAATAGTCCATAATATAGATAAAATAGTCCATAATATAGATAAAATAATCCATAATATAGATAAAATAGTCCATATTATAGATAAAATAGTCCATAATATAGATAAAATAGTCCATAATATATAAAATAGTCCATAATATAGATAAAATAGTCCATAATATAGATAAAATAGTCCATAATATATAAAATAGTCCATAATATAGATAAAATAATCCATAATATAGATAAAATAGTCCATAATATAGATTGTATTTATAGTGTTTGCAATAAAGTATTATAAGACTTTTCCTTTCACATATTCAGGTACCAATTTAAATGTAAGTTTGCATCTTTTATTTACACACCATTGTGTAAAGTCTCATATCTTGGAATTATTGCAAGGAAGAGCATGAGTAGGATGTTAAGTTACATTTGTATATCGCTTATAGTAACTCCCTTCATGTCACCCTGTGGTGAAGTTTCCCTGCACATTCCTGTCATTGTGTAGTTGCTGTGGTATTGTAGCTATTGCTGATACAGTCATCCCAGATCTGACAGATAAGGGGCCTCAGAGGGGAGATTTGCCAAGAATACGGTTTGAGCCAACTCCACAACCCATAATTTCCATAACTGATGAAGATCTTCAACTTCCCCATGAGCAGCTGATGGACCATGATCCTATTTATGGTGAGTAGAATTCTAATATATAATTATTTCACTCATAATTAATTCATTAATGCTTGAAATTAATTATAATTAAAAATATAATTATATAATTAAAATGCATTTAGGTATGTAGTTAAGATGCTAGAATAAATTTTCCACTTAAGTAAAAAGTATTTATTGTGATTTGCATTTATTCTTGGACATTAACATCAGTTATCTCCCTTGTCACTAGCTGAGGCTTTTCCGGTGTAGTGGTCAGAGTCTCCCTACCAAGAGCTAGTACATTTGTTTGATTCAGGCGCAACATACAGTATTTTGTATGTAGCAATTATGAATTACAATTATCACTGACATGTTGCAGTCCAGGGTGAATGCCTACTATTTTTCACCTTTAGTAAAATATCAACACTTGTAACAAGTGATGATGGTAGATTTAACTTGGTATAAAAACTTAAACTGCTGTTAAAAGTAGCTTATACTAACTTAGATTAGTTGTATAGTATCACACTAACCTGCACAGTTATAGATAATAAAGGTCCTTGCTTTTGGTTCTGGATTTCGAAGTTTTCCAAACTGGTTTAGTATTTTTTACACAAATACTCTCGAGTTTTTAATTTAAAACTGTCTTGAAACTTTGGCATTTTAAAAATCCTACAGTAACAGAGATCTTTACAGAGCTGACACATTGACATAATTGGCAAGATTAAACTCATCTGTGTATGGTAGAATAAAGAGAGACCACCATTTTACAAAGGTACATTATGTAGTACAACTTTGGACTGTGGATTAAAAACAATTGCTAGATCCTAATTAGGGTCTGAAAAATACTGTCAGTCAGCATCATGGTGTACAGTAAGTTGCAGGATTGATGTTAGTTGACACAAATAATGCATGTGTATACCAGTCTTCTCCTATTCCCACCCCTCCACTCCAACTATATCTTCTAAATACTCTTCATGTTTTTTAGATATTGCAACAAAGGAAGTTACATGTAATAAGTAGTATATTTTAATTTAGTCATATTAATAGTCATATTAACAGTCATATTAATAGTCATATTAAGTCATATTAATAGTCATATTAACAGTCATATTAATAGTCATATTAACAGTCATATTACCAGTCATATTACTAGTCATATTAATAGTCATATTAATAGTCATATTAACTTTTGTCACTAGAATGATACAACAATTTCCCATATCTCTTAGCCTTGCTCTGGGGAAGTAAGGTAACCATGTGGACCCCCTGAAAATCTTGTTACAAATGTGTTCATATCTCCGTTGCATGGTTTGCTGTTGTACTTATGTGTTCTTGCTATTCACAGAGTTGTGTTATTGTTTTTATAGGACTCTTTTAGCTCTTCCACTTGAAAATATAACAAAATCAAGAGTAACGGGGACTTTAGATAAATGGAATACCGTCTATACTTGTGTATAAGCCGATGCCAACTGCAAACTGCATGGACACAGATCTGCCATCGCATAATGTGCTGGCAGATCTGGGTCTATGCAGTTTGTAAGGACTAATCAGTAGAACAAACAACATAGACCCCGATCTGCCAGCACATTATGCGACAGCAGATCTTGGTCTATGTTGTTTGCATTTGGACCTGCCTTATATGCGAGTATAAACGGTAGTTAACCAAAGAGGTAACATAGCCCTCTGCCTTTCTACATACTGTTTATACTCATAAGTCGAGTCCAACAGCAAACAACATAGACTGGGAGATCAGGGTCTATGTTGTTTGTTCTACTGATTACTCTTAACAAACTGCATAGATTCAGATCAGCCAGTGCATTAGGCGATGGCAGATCTGGGTCTGTGCAGTTGGCAGTTGGACTCTATTTATAAGTGAGTATATATGGTAAGCAGGTACCTTTTTTCCCTGCATTTAATAAAAGAATGTTTGCTGTTGTTTTCCGTCTGTAAATATTGTGGGTTAGAATTTATACAGAAAATAAAAATAAAGATATGTCTTGATGTTACATACTGTTATCAGAGATTTTCTGGCAAATAAAATAATAAAAATCCACAAAATCATCTGGCAATAAAAATATCCATTTCAAATATATTTAGTTGTGTTTGAATGACTTGGACATACATTTCAAAGAGAAATTGGTTACATGATTATATGAAAATTGATAATTATTGAAAATAGAGTCCTGTGTGTGTGTTGACTCAGCTTGTGAGTGTCCTGTTTTGTTAGTTTTAAGGTTCCTGCTTCAGCATGATTGATCATTGTTTTGTCATTTTGTATAGTTAGTAAAAAATCAGTTTCTGCAGTGCTCCAAGTTGAGCAGAAAATTATTGTATTTGTGACTGAAAATTGACAAATGTCAACTAGTTTTTGTCTAGTGACTGTAAGAATTGTAATGTGTAAGTAGAAAAGAAAATGAGCAGTTTTTAATTACAAGTATGTACTACATTTTTTGCTGCAAACAGAACCTACAGTTTAATTCACAGCATACTCTCTTGTCAATGGTGAGACTGCTGGGTCTTACATGAAGCAGACAGCTTTACATATGTCAAATCTGACTCTCAACCTATAAATCAACTTCAATTATTGACATGCACAAGATGAGTGACCAGTCTAATACACAGCCTGTGCAGTTAACCTCAGCTGATAGTATGGATCTGGAAAATGTGAACATCAAAACAAATAAGGAAAAATTACAGTTGCCAGAAGAATTAGTGTCAGTAGAACTACAATAAAGTGTACAGATGTGGATAAGGCTTTATTAATATAAAACTATCTTTATTAGAAATAAAGATAAAAACCCTTTATCAGTGAATTTGAAGCCAGGCAATATGATGGTTTAGAAAACTCCAGATAGTGAATTTCATTGGTGTGCCTGAGTTTGAAGCAGAGGATGACTATTGATACTTCTGTCTATGTACTGTTTATAAAAAAAAACAAAACTTAACTTTGTCATCTTCCACCATTAATTCCCCCATTTAACTTATATGTGTTGATACTTTCTATTAGGGCTTTGTATTCTAAATTTTGAAATGGCAACAAAAATTGTCCAGTACTGTATATACTCACTTGCAAGTCAAGTCCAGCTGCAAACAGAGTAATGCTCCAGTGTATCAGAGTCTATAATGTTTCTTCTATTAATTACTTCTAACAAACTACATAGATCTAGATCTGCCTGTGCATTATGCAATGGTAGATCTTGGTCTGTGCAGTTTGGATTTGGACTTGATCTATAAGTGAGTATATACAGTAGTTCACCTTAACACTACTAAAGTTTGAAAGGTGCTTGGAGCATTGCTTTAATATGTTTTTCATTTTCTCTACCATTTTCACTTCTTGATACAGAACTTCTTGCATATATTTTGATGTTTATTTCTAGGACTATAAGTATACAATAGTTTAACTAGCAAACGTTTTGACTTTTAAAGGGAATTGTCATGGAAATACATGATATTACTGGTGAAATGCAGATTTTCCTGTCACAGTTGTAGCAATTGTATCATAGGATTTTATGTAGTAATGTGTCATATTAGCACATGTAGCAATTGTGTTGTAGGAGTCGATGAAGCAAATGTGTCATAGGAATCCATGTAGCAAATGTGTCATAGGAATCCATGTAGCAATTGTGTCATAGAAGTCAATGAACAAATGTGTCATAGGAATCCATGTAGCAAATGTGTTCTAGGAGTCCATGTAGCGAATGTGTCATAGTAGTCCATGTAGAAAATGACTGTCATAGGAGTCCATCTAGCAAATGCATGATTCTATAACTTGGCTTCCAACAATAGACTTTTATCTTTATCTCAGATATTCATCTGTAGCAATAGAACTAGTAACCTGTTTATGTTTCTGACTTGTCTTTCTTGTCTTTGTCCCTGATCACTGCTCACCATGCAGTACGAGATGGTCCAGGTGAGAGTCAAAGAGACATGTATTATTCACTTTTGTATAATGAGAAATGTTTTATATGTAATTTATACATAGTGGATTGTTTACAGAGGCCAGGGCTAGACCAAACTTGTTCTGTGTATTTGTTATTTATAAATTATATATTTGTTATCTTGTCATGCAAAGCCATGATTCCATTGGTAGTGCTTTTCTGATTTATCAGATTGATCAAGCATTGGTCACTTCGAGTGAAATGACTAATTAATAAATTACAGTTTCTTCAGTCAATTTGGTCAAAATTCATATTTGCATTAATCCTGCTGTTTTGGACTTAAGGCAATGAAGATACTAAAGGTTTTTAAAAGACATCATATTTACAGATAAATCAATTATTAATCAATCACTGATCAGTTAGCAGACACTGATGAGTGATCATGAAATATTATTCGATTTCTAACACTACTAATGGTTGACTTTAATTACTAGTCTAGGTTGGACTATGTAAAAGACATTTGGGCTCAGATTAGAATTTAATCAAGCACAATAGTCAAACCAGACTCTCAGAGGTGAAATTATAGAAGATTTTAGGAGTATTACTTGTGCTTTGTCTCACAGATTGCAAAGATTATTCATGATTAAACAAACCATAGTCCTATCCTAATATAACGAGTTTGGGTAATTAAGCTTTTCTGAATTTGTATATATAACAGTAAAATAATCATCCAGTAATTTACATGTAAACACCATATGGCATTATATTTTTAGCCCTACTGATCATAGACCAGAAGAGCTTATGGGACAGTCTGTTGTGCATCATTCGTTTATCCGTTAGCACAAGTTTGTTATTGCCACTCCTCCTAAACTACTTGGAGGATTTCCATGAAACTTTACACACACATTCATCCCATGGTTTATTTGGTCCTAGATGAAAATGGTGCTGCTCAGACATTCAATATTCCCACCACAGTGGCCATCTTGAAAACCTTGTTATTGCTACTCCTCCTGAAAGGATGGTCATATCAACATGGGGTTTTCACTAAAAGACTTCCTATGATGTCTAGTTCATCCTAAATGAAAATGGTGCAGATCCAATATGGCCAACATGGCAGCCATCTTGAAAATATTGTTATCACTACTCCCTCCTGAATGGATGGTCATATCAACATGGGGTTTTCACTAGAAGACTTCATATGATGTCTAGTTGATCCTGAATGAAAATGGTGCTGATGGCAGCCATCTTGAAAATCTGGTTATTGCTACTCCTCCTGAAAGCATGATCATATCAACATGGGGTTTTCACTAAAAGACTTCCTATGATGTCTAGTTGGTCGTAAATGAAAATGGTGCTGATCTGACATCCAATATGGTCACTATGGCAGTCATCTTGAAAATCTTGTTATTGCTACTACTCCTGATTGGATGGTCAAGATGGGGTTTTCACTGAAAGACTTCTTATGATGTCTAGTTAGTCCTAAATGAAAATGGTACTAATCTGGGGTTTGATATGCCCACCACAGCAGCCATCTTGAAAATCTTATCATTCCTACATAGATGGTCATATCTACATGGGGTGTTCACAAAAAGACTTATGACGTCTTGTTGGTCCTAAATAAAAATGGTGCTGATCTGACCTCCAATATGGCCACCATGGCAGTCATCTTGAAAATCAGGTTATTGCATCATGTCCTGAATGGATGGTCATATCAACATGTGGTTTTCACTAAAAGACTTCTTATATGTCTAGTTGGTCCTAAATAAATATGGTGCCGATCTGACATCCAATATGGCCACTGTGGCAGCCATCTTGAAAATCTTATCGCTACTTTTCCTGAATGAATGGTCATATCAGCATGGGGTTTTCACTGAAATACTTCTTATGATGTCTAGTTAGCCCTAAATGAAAATGGTGCTGATCTGGGGTCTAATATGGCCACCATGGCAGCTATCTTGAAAATCTTGTTATGGCTTCTCCTCCTCCATGGATGGTCATATCACCATGGGGTTTTCACTGAAAGACTCCTTATAATGTCTAGTTGGTCCTAAATAAAAATGGTGCAGATCTGAAGTCCAATATGGCCACCACGGTAGCCATCTTGAAAATCTTTTATTGCAACTCCTCCTGAACAGAAAGTATATTGTGGGGTTTTCTCTAAAAGACTTCTTATGATTTCCACTTGGTCTTAAGTGAACATGGTGCCAGTCTGACATACAGTATGTCCACCACAACAGGTAATTTGAAAATCTTTTTATCGCTGAAGAATATCAGAGATGGTTTCAATGTTCAGCAGTTAAAAGAAAGAAATGGTCTTATCTTGATTTCCTGGAAATTATTTTCACCCAGTAGAGCATCAGTCCCTTCAAGAGAATCTTGTTTGGTCTTGTTTCCATCCAAAAGCATATGATGAATGTACATTCCAGTACAACTGAATAAGTTGTTTCTTTGGTTTGGATTCATTAGATCAAAGACCACCCTGAATTTGTCAGCCAAAGGATGCAAGACAATCTTGATACTGAAAAATCTGGATACAAAGCTTATATCCTCTTTTTTATTAAGTTAATGAAGGTTGTATGGACCTGGTACTTGTGTTTGAAGTTAGTGCACGTTGTATGTTCCAAGTACTTATTTTTGAAGTTAGTGCAAGTTGTATGTACCTGGTATTTATTTTTGAAGTTCGTAAATGTTGTATGTACCTAGTACTTATTTCTGAAGTTCGTGAATGTTGTATGTAGTGCTGGTACTGATATTTAAAGTTTGTGAAGGTTGTAAGAACCTAGTACTTATTTTTGAAGTTAATGTTGTATATACCTGGTACTTATTTTTGAAGTTAGTGAATGTTGTATGTACTGGGTACTTATTTTTGAAGTTAGTGAATGTTGTATGTACTGGGTACTTATTTTTGAAGTTAGTGAAGGGTGTATGTACTGGGTCCTTGTTTTTGAAGTTAGTGAAGGGTGTATATACCTGGTACTTATTTTTGAAGGTTAGTGAAGGGTGTAGGTACATGTACTGGTACTTATTTTTGAAGTTAGTGAAGGGTGTATGTACTGGGTACTTATTTTTGAAGTTAGTGAAGGGTGTATGTACCGGGTACTTGTTTTTGAAGTTAGTGAAGGGTGTATATACCTGATACTAATTTTTGAAGTTAGCGAAGGGTGTATGTACATGTACTGGGTACTTATTTTTGAAGTTAGTGAAGGGTGTATGTACCAGGTACTTATTTTTGAAGTTAGTGAAAGGTGTATATAACTGGTACTTATTTTTGAAGTTAGTAAAGGGTGTATGTACCGGGTACTTAATTTTGAAGTTAGTGAATGTTGTATGTACTGGGTACTTATTTTCGAAGTAAGTGTAGGGTGTATGTACTGGGTACTTTTTTTTAAAGTTAGTGAAGGGTGTACATACCGGGTACTTCTTTTTTATATGTACTTATCTGTAGTGATATGCATAGTGAAACAACAATATGTAAAGTATTGATGCTCATCCCGTAGATTTAACAACATATTATAACAAAAAGAAATGTAATAAGATTGTTCAGGCAGAATCAGAATAAAGTTAGTACTGTCAATACTCGCTTATAAGTCGTGTCCAACTGCCAAACTGCACAGACCCAGATCTGCTGGCGCATTATGCTCAGGCAGATCTGGGTCAGAGCAGTTTGCTATTAGTAGTCAGTAGAACAAACAACATGATGGCAGATCATGGTCTATGTTGTTTGCAGTTGGACTCAACCTATACATGAGTATATATGGTAGATAATTTGCATACATGTGACAGAACCAGGATTTCAAACCAGTAGATTTAAAAATTTTGATCAGTAGATTGGCCTCTAAACCAGTAGATTTTTTATCGGCATAAATTTTATGTTTCAAGGGGATGGAAAACAAAACAAGTACTGTTTTTTTGTGCCATAATATGTATTCTCTTCATACTATAATAAAACAGCAAGTTTGAACAGATTCAGATTTTGATGGAAAATGTTTTAATAATAATTAATTAATATGAGTCAGTATACAGTTAAATAATGAAAAAGGAAAAGTTTATCTGATAGTTCCTGCAAAGATTTTTTTAATAAAATCCAATAGCATTTTTAGTTTCCTTCACAAGATCACTTTCTAGTGACCATCAATGACATTCATTGTGATTATTAAGCTTCACACTTAACAGGCTCTCAAAAGTTCTCTGGTCCAGATTTCCCTTGAATCACTTTGTATTTTGCAAAGAATGGAGAATGTCCTCTCTGTATCAGCATTAGAATGTTGTAATGACGGGACAAGCACATTCAGCCTGCAAAGAAGTTCTAAATTTAGTTTTCCTGTTGCTTTTTTTGTAAGGTTGCTGACTACTCTCCAATACTCCTCAAAGCTATATTCACCCCGAGGAGGAACTTCTTGACTTAGACTTGGGATGTATTCCTGGACCTCATTCTCAAAGGCTTCTTTCTCTTTATGGCTCAGATCCAAAAAATCTGTTGGCAAGTTTCACCACTGTAAATAAATAAAAAAATTAAGATTGTTTTTGACTTGAAATAAAAATGAAAACAAAATAAGTAAATACATGATGTGTTTATCTTTTATGAATAATTTATCCAAACTTTAAAATTAATTATCTTGTAATATATTTTTAACTGATATATTTTATCTAGAGCTTGAACTTAATTTATGTGCATGAAAACTTCAAATAGTTTATGAAATACAAAAGATGTATACCTTTGAAGCACACAATGCAAACTCAGGACCTTTGCTACTCGCCTGCACACAATTAAATTCTGATATCCAAGCATTGTTGAACTTGTAATATTTCTTAGCTGGTGGTTTCTTAGCATTGGGAGAAAGCACACGTTTCGGCATTTTGACATGAATTGAACAAAACATGTAAGAGCTGTCCTCTTAAAACATCTTGAACAATACAATAACAATTAAACAGGACAACAATCAAAATACTTACTCTACTGTCTCTGCCCAAATAATTGTTTATGGTAGGTCTCTTGATGTTATCTCGCCTCCGGTAAGGGTCTGCCGATTTTCATCAAAGGCTCAGAAGACATCATGGACCACCTTTTATTCCATTAATACTTATAACACCTCAAAAAAAACCATCTCGCATTTGGCCTTAAATCCCTCAAATTCCAAAAATAAGGTAATTAATTAACAGCTTGCTGTGTACACATGTCAGCTGTTCGTTAACAATTCTAATCATATTGCTCTGCCACGCATCATCGCACTGGTCATTGTACTGGTGGAACACTTCCGGTTCCAAGTAGAATGGTTCTGGCTGGTTTCTCTAATGTGCTCATAGAAGGCGTAAAAATAACATGTTTAAGTTTTTTTATAATTTTTTTAAAATTTTATTTCTTTAATTCTTTTAATTTTTAAAAGCTGCAATAGATTTTAACTACTAAACATTATGTGCGGTAGACGGCCTTTAAAACGGTATTTTTGGCCTACCGCCGGTAGAATCACATGTATGAATTAGTCACACCACCAAATATGAAAAGAAAAACAATGATTAGAATAGCAAATATTAGAACTTAGAATTTGTCTTTCTTACATATATGTGCTTATATCCGGTACAAACACATTGTAAGTCCAGTGTGTTCTTAATTTTAATATATGCATAATTAAATGTATTTACTTATTCAGATTTTACAGTATATTGGCTGACAAAATTGGGATGATATGGATGAAATATTACAGTGAGATTACTTGTAATGTTTTGAGTGTAGAATATATCATACTATACATATGGCAGTATGAGTGTAGAATATATCATACCATACATATGGCAGTATGAGTGTAGAATATATCATACTATACATATGGCAGTATGAGTGTAGAATATATCATACCATACATATGGCAGTATGAGTGTAGAATATATCATACTATACATATTGCAGTATGAGTGTAGAATATATCATACTATACATATGGCAGTATGAGTGTAGAATATATCATACTATATATATGGCAGTATGAGTGTAGAATATATCATACTATACATATGGCAGTATGAGTGTAGAATATATCATACTATAAGAGATTTACAGGATGGGAAGCATTTTTATTTGAATATCTAATAGTATTTTTGTTACCAGTCACATTTTTTCAAATTGTTTGATTCTGTTACCACTCCATTCATAAGTGGTAATGGAATCCATCACAGTTAGCTGTAAAGAAGATTTCTGACAATGATTTTTTCACACTACAGCTTAATGTCAGTAATTTCCTTGTACTTTTAGAATGTATACCTGGTACATTTGGAGAGGACTGTGTTCTCAGTTGCAGTGACTGTGCTAATGGAGCTAAGTGTAATGAGAAGCAAAGTGGCTGCGATTGTACACCAGGCTGGAAGGGACACATCTGTAATGAAACTTGTGAAAAGGTTAGGATATCACAGCTGTCAACAAATATTAGAAAACTTTAATATTTTTCTATTTCTCAGATTTTCCAGTCTTTTTCAAAATCTCTTTTTGATTACATTAAAAAAATAATCATGCTCAATATCAGACTTTATTTTTTGCCCAACCTTTACTCTTTAGATATTCTGAAAATTAGTATCTACACTGGGCTTATAAAATTTCTCAGGATACCAATTTCTTCCTTAATTATCATTTTCAGTAGATTCTTGGTAAGTTTTGCAGATTAAAGAGGGAATAAGGAGTATGCTGACTCAGTTCTCGCACATATTTTAGATATTTTTTTTCAGAGATGAATTTTTATGCTTACATTTGCATATGCAGCAATTGGATCTTGATTTGGTCCATTACATCTGTTTTTATGTTTATAAACCTATCTGCCCAGGCTAACTAGTTATCTGGATTAAACAGAAACCACCTGACATTAAACACAAATGAAATTTGATAAGCATGTTTCTGTTCATATGTAGATGACCTAGATGGAGGATTTTGTCACCAAAAGCAATTTGTTTTTTTTTATTAGTTTTTTTATATGTCTGACATAAGGTGGAGCGTAAGATGTTATGATGTTGTCAGTCTGCCCGTCCATTCATATGGCTGTTCCCTATTTCGTTTCCACACAATAACTTGAGTTCTCCATAATCTACTGTGACCAGACTTTGTAGGTGAGTAGCTTGCATTTTGAGTAAGAAAGTAACCTGTTGTATATGGGCTAAAAAGATCAAAGATCAAGGTCACCAAGACTGAAAGAAGGAAACTGTTTCTGTACAATAGCTCGACTTGTATACCAGGTATCTTGACCAGACTTGTAAATGGATTCCATTTGAGATAACAAAGACACCTATTTTTTATATATAAAAAAAATTGGGGGGGGGGGGAGGGAGGAGGGTCAGAAGGTAAAAGGTCAAAGTCATGGCCATTCTAAAAGAAAAAATGTTGTTTGCAGAATATCTTGAGTTCTTTATCACCTGCTTTGAGCAAACTTTTTTGATAGCTTGCACTTGAGATAAAGAGAGAGCCTATTCATTTTGGGACCAAAAGGTAAAAAGGTCAAGGTCACAGGGACTGAAAGAAGGAGAAATGATTTCTCCCAAACTACTTAAGTTTTGTACACATGCCTTGACTAAACTTTGCAGATGGCTTGCATTTTGACAAGGAAGACCTATTCCTAGACCAAACTTTGTGGGTGGCATAAACTTAGGGTAAGAAAGAAACCTGTAAATTATGGGGTTTACCAGTCCAAGGACAATATCATGGTAAGTCTAATAAGAAAATAATGATTTCTGCAAAATAAGTTTTGTTCAAGACCACATACCTGGACCACGTTTGCAATTATATCTTTAAATACCTGCCTGTATTCAGTCTTATAAGTTACATACTTAGACTTTCTAATGTAAAATTGTCTTCATACAAACTATTCTGTCACAACTTCATGATTTTCCACTTACAGGATTATTATGGAGAACACTGTAACAGTATATGTGCCTGTCAGAATGGGGGATCATGTCACCATATTACTGGAAAATGTATATGTCCTCCGGGTGTCAAGGGAGAGAACTGTGAGAATGGCTGCCGTCCTGGGTATTATGGGATGGAATGTGACAAGAAGTGTGTGAAAGCTTGCCCTAGTGGATACTGTAATAGGATATTTGGGTACTGTGAGTGTTCCCCAGGACTGTACGGGCAGTTCTGTAACACTCCATGTCCAGACAACTCCTGGGGGCCCAACTGTGCAATGCCATGTGACTGTGTCCGCAACAGCACCAAGAAATGTATCCCAGAGGTATAGTGCTTGAACAATAGTGGTATAAATATGACATGTTTCTAAACATTGTGTAGATATCCATGCAACTTCCATCATTTCAGTCAATCATTCTATTCAATCCTCCATCATTCTATCCATTCATCCAAGCCTTCCTTTCTTCTCTCATTCTTTTATAATTTCATCCACCCACTCATTTATCATCACAGACACCATGCATTGAGCTAGTCACATTCCTTTGGTTGACGACATTTAACCATTCATCCCTTTACTAGTTGCTTGCTCATTAATCATATGGCTCTGTATAGAAGTTCAAGGGAAAAAAAATCCCAAATCATGGGAACATTATGAAAGAAATTTCTGAGACAGACTTTTACTGGTAAATATCTAGGTCAAAGTCAGACAACTCTGTCTTGCATGATTTGTTTGAAAATGCCATCTTAGATGAAACCAGTGGGTAATCTGTTAAGTCAGAATTCAGGTAACCAAGGAAATTCAAACCAATATGTTTTACACTTTTATGCATAATAGATGTTTTGCAGCACATGGTGTCATGCCTGGAGTCATGATGGCTCACACATGGTGTCATGCCTGGAGTCATGATGGCTCACACATGGTTTCATGCCTGGAGTCATGATGACTCACACATGGTGTCATGCCTGGAGTCATGATGGCTCACACATGGTGTCATGCCTGGAGTCATGATGGCTCACACATGGTGTCATGCCTGGAATCATGATGACTCACACATGGTGTCATGCCTAGAGTCATGATGGCTTACTGGTTAGCATGCCAGACTTACAACTAGAAGGGTTCAGGTTATGTTCAAATTATGTCCAGACCAGGCCAGGTTGACTGCCATGATGTGTCTCTAGGGAAGGCACTTTACTCCAATATCAAACCAAACAAATTAGCAAACAAATGGGGGTGGGGTAGAGGAGTGTTTTTGTAACATATAATTCAAGTTTAAAGCTGTTTTAGACATTTGGTCAGAAACTTACAAATTTTAGAATTTTCAGTTGTTAAATTTGTAGTAAAAATTCTAAAAGAAAATTGTTCAAAAATCAGATGTTCCAAATTTTAGAAGCTTAGATATTTGAACAAATTTCTAAAACTTCTAAATGTTTTAGATATTTGGAAGTTTAAATTTGTAAAGTTCGAGAAATGAAATAAATAACTGTCATGCTCAGTCTAAATGAAAGCAAGACAATGTATTGACATGTATACATTTTTTTACTTTTTTTTAATTTAAAATTTAAAAAGTAAAAGTTCAAAACAGTTCAACTTCCAAATTTCTAGAACTTGTTACATTTTTAGAAATGGTTCAAATATCTAAACTTCTGAAATTTGAAAATTCAAATTTTTGAAAAAAATCTGAAAGTCTAAAAGTTGAATATTTTGAATTTGGACCAAAAATTTAAAAGTTAAAAATTCAGAAAATTAGATTTTGTACCAAAATTCTAAAATACTAAAAATCCGAATAAGTTTGAAATTTGACTTCTTGACTGTTACACAGACCTTGGGCAGCAATATAGGAATGTTGTCACAATTCCCTTGAATGAAACTACTGCGGTTGCAGCCATCAACCAAGTGATCTCTGTCTCCCACCTTGATGTGATACAAACATCTAGGCACAATATGCAGACATTAATTTCTCCTAGAAATCAGAACTAGAATTGTAACTTTTTCTTTTACTATTTGCATTTGTTTGTGATTGGAGAAAAAAATCACCTTACAGAATCCTATTTCTTCTAGTTTTTTTGGGGGAGAGTTACTGTTATTACCTATACAGTGGTTCCCCTCATATAGGCCCACCCCTTCTGCACTGGGAAAGTGGCTTATAAGAGGGGTGGCCTTTCCAGAGCGGGATAATATTTGTGAGAAGTAAATGTATGTTATGAAGTAAGAAAGCTACATGTAATTTCAAAACATTCAATATCTTCATTTAAAAGTCACATTAATTATCAAAGGGTTCTTGTCTTAAGAATAGATTTATTTCAAGTGAACATACATTAATAGTTCTTAATTCTTAATTGGGATGTTCTTGGCAAACGCGAAGCACAAAACCATTCAAAAACCTTGTCATTTAAATCTTGGTACAAACTTTGCTTGGCATTCAGAATAATTCTCTTTCTGTTTACTCCATTTTCATACTGCTGCAGAATATTCTTCTTATCTGTTATGATGTTTATTTAAGTCTTTCCAATATCAAAAGTTTTTGACAAGAATTCTTGAACTTTCGTTCAGTCCAATAACTTTTACTTTTTCTTCTAAAATAAGAATTTTTTCTTTACGTGATGACATGTTAAACTTTTGTAATGACTTATTCCAATGTTGCTTATTGTACTGAAATTTAATCATGAAGACAAAACCTTTATATAGTAGACGAAATGCCTTGTTTATAAAGGAAGTGATACATGTACTGTCACAGCATTTTTCTCTTTTTGCCTGGTACCCTCTTTTGTTCAGGGTTCATTTCTCTTTGTGTGTGAATCCTCAAAAGATATATTTAGCCTATGTTGACCAAGTTATTATATTGACAGCATGTGAACCTTTCATGGTCCAAAAATACAAACTTGGACATGTGTATAAATCAGACTTCAGTTATAAACAAGAAAAACAATTCTGATTTATACACATGTCCAAGTTTGTATTTTTGGACCATGAAAGGTTCACATAGAGGGAGAACCATTTCATTTTTATGGCATAGTCAAGTTAGTATGTGATACAAATATATGTGTGATCAACCATCCTATGACAATATGCTAGTGGAAATATAATGGTATGTGCCAGAGTCCACTGTGTATTATCAGTACATGTATAGCCACAGAATTAAGCTACATGCTAAACAACATATATCACGGTAAATTAATCAATGCCAAAACAAGCTTAATTTTACATTTTGGAATTATACACATGATTTTTCTGAATTTACATACTTCAAAGAGTTTTACGAAAGATTTACTGTATAATAGTCTGAAAAAAATCAGCCCCCAAACTTGTATTGGTGTGTTGTTTGCTTTGGGGTCTGATTTCACATGTTCATAAATCATTGCAGTTTATTAGCACATATTGGTCATTTTTACTGGTACTTCGTGTGGCTCTTGAGTTATAACTAGATGCTGATGTCTTGACAACTTGTAAATCCACGTAGAATTAACACAACCCTACCTCCAGGCACCATTTTGAATTGCTGGGCTCCATCAGAAGATAATTGGGTATTCCATCAATATTGAGCAACCAATCAGATGATATTTTACTCATTCAAAATGTTTGTTTGGTCATGTGACTGGAGTGTCTTGATTTGTCATGTGACTGTCACATGAGAAATATCTTATTATGTGACTATTATCACACTTCAACCGTGAGTCAGATTACAAAGTGGACAGAACAATTGACAATGGTCTGAGCAGTCTGGGTTACAGTATCAAATTATTCTGTCCATTTTATAAGTTGACATGCTGTAGAACCATTCAGATTGCCAAAATCTCCTTAAACTGACCCTAACTCAAGAGCCATGAGAAATGTCAGTGTAAAAAAAAAGATCGATATGTGGACTCATGTGTTGTAGTCAAGTCTGTCTGCAGTAAATTGCAGTGTTTCATCAGTAGGTGAGATCAGACTCAAAACCACACAACATATCAATACTTGTTTGGAGGCAGATTTATCAGACTACTATTTCCTAAACGATTTGATAGATTCTCATTATACTTGGCATGAATAATTATAAAGCCAAGGCAATTCATTCTATGACATGTTGGCCTCATGACCTTAGAAGCAAGGTCACAGCCATTGAAAATTTGAATCATTAAGAAGCTTCTGTAACATGCACACTTGATCATTTGACCATGCATTAAGGTTTTGGTTACAGGTTCTTCATTTGCTTCTATTTCCAAACCCCTTGATAGCTTTTCTTCATACTTTGGATGAATCATTATGAAACTAAGACAATTTAGACATGCCTGCTTGCCCTTTTGACCTTTGGGTCAAGGTCACATTTCACAGCAGTTCTTCAAATGTGGGCTTGACATGCAGGCACTGGCTTTCTTGTCTATCTTTATTGCATGTTGAATCAGTTTGAAAGTCTCAAAGTATTTTTAAAAACTTGTACATAGCACTATTAGTGTTAGAGATTATTCAAAGACCAGAGTTGATGTAAACTGTTGCTTACCCATGATGTAATGTGTGAAATAATCAAACCTTCTTATATCCTATGGCAGGGAATGTAAATATGTTTCTACAATTATTTTTGACATTCCAAATTAGTGAAGTTAATCAAAATCATCTGTTTTTGAATTTGTAAATTTTTATAGCTTTATACGTATTGTGTCCTGTACATAAACTTAAATGCCCCTTTTCCAGAATTTCATGTTCTCTGTGCCCTTTTGTGGTGACTGGCACCCTGCCCATTTAAGATTCTATTTGGAACACTGATATTCCAAGTGGTATAGTTAGGCATACATTTTTTGTATATGTAAAACAACACTTAATTCTTGAGAGCATGAGTTTTAAAATAAATTTGTATAATTACTGAAGGCAAACACAGGGGGCTAATTTAAGTAGAACTTTATTTTCTGCTTTTATTGTTGTTGTGTTTTTGTTTTGTTTTTTGAGTGATGCAAATAATGATGTATGAATTAAATGAGACATTTACATGTACACATGACCTTTCAGACTGGAGAATGCATTTGTCTGCCAGGATACCGTGGTGCCACTTGTAAAGATTCTTGCCCAGTCAGCTATTATGGTCAGGACTGTGCATCAAAATGTAACTGTCCTGAAGGTGTGGGCTGTGATCATGTGACTGGGATGTGTGTTCGTAATTGTCCTGCAGGATTCACAGGAGATAACTGTGATAAGTGTAAGAATATTTTTTTATATGGAACTATAGTTTGCACATTCTAGTGCTAGTGCTTACTATTGATAAATTTATATGTATTATATATATATATATATATATATATATAATATATATATGTTTGTGAACTACTGCATGTAGAAAAATTAAACTGCAATTGTTCCAAGTCTTTATTTTTATTTCTAGAGTATTATGCTTAAATAATACAGGGAAACAAATAAATTCTGATTTGTTCTTCCTTTTTTCCTCATATGCATTGAATTTCTCGCATGCATTTTGAAGGGGCACCAGCTGGAGTTTAAAAGGGACTGAGAGGCATTCTTTAAATTCATATTTTGTTTGCTAAACAAACCTGAATATTGCTATATCATATCACAGGAATGAGGCCATAACCATAATAACTGATTAAAATGTTTTATGACACTTTTTAAGCCCCCGACTTTGTATATTTTAAAATTTAGCTGGCCAAACTGATTATCTAAATACCATTTTGTGTCAAGTACAGGTAGCATTTAGTGATCGCCTGGAGTTGTACCGGTTGAGATATATTATATCTCTCTACTGGAGTTGTACCGGTTGAGATATATTATATCTCTCTAGTGGAGTTGTATCAGTTGAGATATATTATATCTCTCTACTGGAGTTGTACCGGTTGAGATATATTATATCTCTCCACTGCTGCAGTAGTCAGACTTTTGTAGAGTTGAAAAAATGAAAATGTAGTTCGCAAATTTATTCTTAACACTCCCCAAAATATATATTACTCTACCCGTACTGTTCTCTCTTTTAGCTTTTTTCTGTTATATGTATTTTTTCTACCTGTACTGTTCTCTCTTACAGCTTTTTTCTGTTTTAACACTCATGCTGTCTTTACCCTATGGCTTTGGATGCCCCCCCAAAACTATCTGTTTTGATGTCTGAAAACTTACAGAAAAAAAAATAAACCAGTTCCCAGCAAAATTTTTCAAAATGGGGGGTCGGGTGGGTCAAGGTTTACTGCTTTTTTCAGATAGTGTACAGGAAGGACAAAATGTAGACTAAATGTCCAAAATAAATTCTAGAGCGGAATGGTTACTCAACCATGAGGAATTCAAATCCCATCATGGAAGACTCACAATAGGGGAGGCTAATAATGATCACAGGCACTTGGGTCATGGATTTATTAATTTCTGCAATAAATACCGGGTCCACTGTTTATATCAGTTTTATTGAATCAATCTTGATATACAGCTTCATGGTATAAATTTGATCAAAATATGTTTATATCAATATTTCTAAATTTAGTGAATACCTTTTGGATTAGCCCATAACTGAGAAATACATAGAAAGTTTGATAAAGTTAATTTTTTTTCTATTTGACATGCTGTTTCTATGGCAACTAGCATATGAACACAAAACATGTTTAAAATGAAATAATACCACCTTATACAGTCATGTAATATACCTAATTTTTACAAATTCAAGAGGTGGCGGAAAACATCCCATGTTTAATATAGTCCTTTGTACAAATGATGCCGATCATCCATAGAAATGTCTGTCATTACTAAAATTAGAAACTTTTTAAAGAATTTCTCTCAAAAACTACTCAACAGAATTTGACCAAACATGAAGACTTTTAAATTTATTTGCAAATGATGCCAATTCGCCATCAAATATAGCCAATATTATTAAATATAGAAAAATAATTCCTGTAAAAAACTTCTTCTTAAAAACTGCTAAACCGACTTTGACCAAATTTAACAGAAAGCATTCTTGCAACAGATATGGCCACTGTTACTAACAAAAAAAATTTGAAGTGATTTCTGCTCTGAAACCTGTCAGCAGAATTTGACCAAATTTGACAGAAAACATTCTGGCCAGAAAGGTTTTACAATTTTAAAAATTATGCAGATTTGCCATCAAATATGGCTGCCATTAGCATGAATAAAAAAACTTTTGAATCACTTCTCAACAAAAATCACTCAACAGAATTTGATCAAATTTGACAGAAAGCATCTTGGCATGATGGCCTTTCAATTTTTGTACAAATTACACCTCTCCCTTGATAACTTGTGCACAATGGGGTAAAAAAAAAAACACAGACGGCAGTATAAGTGAGGGTGCGAGTTACTGAGGGGCCTCTGAGCAATTAAGAAGGGAATGCCATCCCAGCTGGTCATTGACAATGAGAAGACAAGTGAGAAGGGGGTTTAATACTCATTAGCTTTACTGGTCATAGACTAGAAGAGCTTATGGGATGGTCTGTTGTCTGTTGTCTGTCCCGTCCGTTAGCACAAGTTTGTTATCGCTACTTCTCCTAAACTACTTAGAGGATTGCCATGGAACTTTACACACACATTCATCCCATGGTCTACTTGGTCCTAAATGAAAATGGTGCCACTCGGACTTCCAATATGGCCACCACAGTGGCCCTCTTGAAAATCTTGTTATTGTTACTTCTCCCAAATGGATGGTCATATCAACATGGGGTTTTCACAAAAAGACTTATTATGATGTCTAGTTGGTCCAAAATGAAAATGGGGCCGATCTGATGTCCATTATGGCTACCACAATGGCCATCTTGAAAATCTTGTTAGCGCTACTCCTCCTGAAAGGAAAGTCATATTGACATGGGGTTTTCACAAGAAGACTTCTTATGATGTCTAGTTGGTCCTAAATGAAAATGGTGCCAATCTGACATTCAGTATGGCCGCCACAGTGGTCATCTTGAAAATCTTGTTCTCGCTACTCCACCTAAATGAAAAGTAATATTGCCATGGTGTCTTCACCAGAAAACTTATTATGATGTCTAGTTGCTCCAAAATGAAAATGGGGCCGATCCGATGTCCATTATGGCTACCACAATGGCCATCTTGAAAATCTTGTTAGTGCTACTCCTCCTGATTGGAAAGTCATATTGACATGGGGTTTTCACAAGAAGACTTCTTATGATATCTAGTTGGTCCTAAATGAAAATGGTGCCAATCTGACATTCAGTATGGCCGCCACAGTGGTTATCTTGAAAATCTTGTTATTGCTATTCCTTCTGAATGAATGGTCATATCGTTATTCCTCCTAAATGAAAATGGTGCTGATCTGATGTCCAATATGGCCACCACAGCAGCCATCTTGAAAATCTTGTTCTCGCTACTCCACCTAAATGAAAAGTAATATTGCCATGGTGTCTTCACCAGAAGGCTTCTTATGATGTCTAGTTGGTCCTAAATGAAAATGGTGCCAATCTGATGTCCATATCACTACTCCTTCTGAGATGATGGTCTTATCAACATAGAGTTTTTACTAAACAGCTTCTTATGAGGTCTGGTTGGTCCTAATGGCACCATTCAAACATTCAATATGTCTGCCACAGTGGCCATCTTGAAATCTTGTTATCACTATTTCTCCTGAATGAATGGTCATATCAGCATGGGATTTTCACTTAAAGGCTTCTTGTGATGTCTAGTTGGTCTTAAATTAAAATGGTGCCGATCTGACTTGTAATATGACTGCCACAATAGCTAACTTGAAAATCTCATTATCCGTACTTTTATCCTAGATTGCTTCTTGTGACGTCGAGTTGGTACTAAATAGAAATGGTGCCAATCTGATATCAAATATGGCCACCATGGCATCCATCTTGAAAATCTTGTTATCGTTGCTCCTCCAAAATCATATCAACATGGGGTTTCCATCAGAAGACTTCTTATGATGCATTGTTGGTCCTAAATGAAAATGGTACCAAGTTGATATCCAATATGTCCACCACAGCAGCAAATTTGAAAATCTTGTTATCGCTGAAGAATATCAAAGATGGTTTCAACACTCGGCAGTTAAAGGGAAGAAATAGTCATGTCTTGAATTCCTGGAAATTTGTTTCAGCCAGTAGAGCATCAGTCCCTTCAAGGAACTCTTGTTTTATAATCATGTTGAGAATAATTGTCAATGAAATGCTTTTTCTTATAAAGTTTTTCACTTTTCTGTATAAAATATCTTTTTTTTCAAGATAACCAACCTCTGAAAGATCGTTAAAAGCATTACTCCAAGAGGTTTGAACATACATTTCATGTGTACCTGCAGAAACATTGTATATTATGTCACTGCTTTTTGCAAGTGAATGTGGATATATTCGAGGGTTACTGTTGATTCATAACAAAACAAGATTTCCTTTTTTTTAAAAACTATGGACATTTAATTCCTGAAACAACAATCGTCAATATTTGATTGTTCTATTAGTAAAATATTGATGCTGCAATTTCATTGGAAGTAATAGTGAAATTTCTGTGTATCCCTGAGCAAACCTCTGAGTGCCAATTCGGGAATTTTAAGTTCACCACAAACTTTGGAACTTCTTCATAATGAACCATATATATGAAACAAAGCTTTTCATGCACCAAGTACTCCTTTGCTTCCCTTGCTATCCTTGATCACATTTGCAAATTAGTAGGATAAACCACTGATTAATGTTAGATATTTTAATTATGTTACCAACATAATAATATTTGTAATAGTGTTGCATTGGTCAATTGAAATGAGTTGACAATACAACAAACACTTCTGCAAATCAGAGATCAAAACACAGTTGGCACTTATTATTAGGTTCTTACAGAAATGCTCTCAGACATAGCTGTGACAGTAGATTGACACTTTTCATGCCTGAATACAGGAGGGCATATTGCATTTATGATGATTACACTGAAACTGAGTTAAAAGATAGAACTGAAACACAAATTTCACTTGACAAAACTTACTTAATTGGTGTTCATTTTTTAAAGCGCTGCCACCAGTAGGCATTACTGACATTTGCATGGATCAAAATTTCATAAAATATTGTTATTTACAGTGTACTGAGAATTTTTTTTGTCAAGAAAATGTAACAAAATATATGACTTCTTATTAAAAGTTGCAAATTTCATGATGTTGATTCAAATATCCGGGCACTAATTGCTGTTTTCGATCATAAAACGAGTGATGTATGAAAGCTTAATATACTAGTTTTGATCGCGATTTCCATCACATTCAACAAATAGGGACCAATTCTTTTGGTATTTTCTATTTAAAAAAATGGATCAATGCCTGACCCAGCATTATAAGCGGGTTTGTGAGTTATCCGGGTGTGACTTATGGAGGGTGAGGTGTATACTGATCCACCATCATATATGGTGCTGTTATAAAAATAGAAAAAACTTGATATCACTTTAGATCAATTTTCTTGAAAACAGCTCAGCAGAATTTGAATTTGTATAGCTCGATGATTCCAATCCACCATCAAAAATGGTCATTGTTACTTAAAAAGTCCATTTTTTGGCAATTACTTTCTTTCAGAAACTACTCAACAGAATTTGACCCAATCGGACTGAAATCATCTTGTTATTAAGGATTTTACAATTTACATAAATGATGCCAATTTGCCATAAAATATGACTGCCATTACTAAACACAGAAAAACCCAATAGCTTCTAAAAAACTACACCACAGAATTTGATCTAATTTGACTGGCATGAATGACCTTAAAGTTTGATCACTTGGACCTCTTGTTAGAAAATATTTTTGACATTTTTTGGGCAGACATGTGTAGGGTTCATACATTTTGGATTATAGTTAGAAAATAAAAATAATATGCAGTTCCATTCTCATTTGTTGCAACCAGTATTAGGGATTAAAAAAATCCATTGCCTGGTAGCCCAGACAACAAAATTTTTGCCTTGTGCAACCAGGTGTCTCACAGTCACAGCCCAGTGGGGCAACTAGATTTTGATGTCTTTAGTATATAATGAGTTTGAGTACCAGAATTAAAAATCAATTTGTATGGTTTACCTACATATCTGTTAGTTATTCATGCCAGATGTTAATGTTTACTAAAGATTTCATACCAGAATTAAAAATCAATTTATCTGTTAGTTATTCATGCCAGATGTTAATGTTTACTAAAGATTTCATACCAGATTGATGGAGTCAGTTATACATTATAATCCTACTCTCTGCCAGACACTCAGTGATCATAAACTCTTTGCAACAGGCATGTTTATTTTCTGACACTGATTTGAGTATTGCAAAACAACAATTATCAAAGGAGTAGACACTAGGAAGAAATCTTCACTTAAAATAATCACATTCTCTTTAGCCACTAGGGGTGAAATGATACACCTGTGCCACATATCAATACGATTTATGATACACAACCTACGATACGATACATTATCGATACACATATCAACTTGACAACCGTCTCAGATAAATTCTCAGTTTAAAGAATAATAAGGCAAATGACTAATAATTATTCATGACTGCTGAAGATTAAAGTAACTTATATAGGGTAAGTATCGTTTTGTATCGATTCTTCACCTCTTGTATCGATACATGTATCGGTATGGCAAAAGTATCGATGCATTGATATATCGATGAATTGTTTCACCCCTATTAGCCACCATTCTTACAACCCAGAGCTATACCTTCGTATGCGGAGATTGTACTTACTTTCGGATCCCTCCACATCATGCAGAGCATAATCATTTTTGTGCTTAGATTTGAATGTCCTCAAAAGTAAATTACATTTTAATAATTCTGTGTTGATCCAATATGATGAGAAATACTTGTTCTGCACAAATTATTACTGTCTTTTCTTTTTATCTTTTTCTTCTTGAAAGTATGAGAGGTAGATAATTAAACCTACAAATATAGATTTGGTAACTTGCATGATTGATAATACAACCTACAAATATAGATTTGGTAACTTGCATGATTTATAACTAAACCTACAAATATAGATTTGGTAACTTGCATGATTCAATCATACATAGTTTAGGCAGAAAAAACATCCAGGACATGAAATGAAGTCAAATAATTAATAAAATAAATAAAGGAAAATTTTTGTAAAGAAAAAAAAACAAAAACTTTTGGCGAGAAGAATAAAATAAATTTATTTGGCATAAGCTCAATATTCATATCAAGAAAAAAGCTAATAGTAATTCTGAACTTAAATTAAAATCCTGATTTTGATTTAATCATACATTTTTTTATATCATTTGTTGACAAGTGATGTAAAAATTTGATTAGACATTTGGCAACAAAATTTAATTGTTGAGTAATTGCTTTCGTTGGAATTGCATTTGGGAATTTATGATTGAACAACCACACAATTTTGCTGCCCAACCAGATTTTGCAGTCTGGTTGTCCGGTTGTCAACCATGCTTTTTTAAGATTTTTCTACCTCTACCAGTCTGGCTTTCATACCTTTTGCTTTGTCCTCTCTTGAATTGAATTGAACATTATAGTGTTTATGCCTAATGTCCCTTTGTTTTCCTTCATATTTTATCACATTTTTCCTCATAGATTTTATGTTTTCTTTTTTGCTTTATTCCCCCTGTTGTTATGTTGCTTTGTAGTATGTGATGCAGGTCGGTACGGTCCAGACTGCCGTTTAATCTGCACATGTGGTGGCCACAAGTGCCACCCTGAGACAGGGGATTGCCTGTGTCCACCCGGCAGAATGGGAATACTGTGTGCTGAGAGTGAGTCATCAATAACTGTTCTGATTACTGTCAATCACAATTCCTTAGTGTCATTAATTTCTGCAAATCCAGTGTGTTAAACACATAACAAAATTAAATTTTCACCATTTAATGTTGGAATAAATATATGCTAGTTTGATTCCTAATTTCTTGCGGAACAGTATTTTTGAAAATTTGGTTTCCACATTAATTCACAAAAATCTCATGCTCATGAAAATGTTAGGATTTGAAGTAAACTAAAACAGTATAAAAACCAATTTACATAGATTTATGTTTTTGCACAATCGGATGTCATCTTAAACACCAAACACGAGAAAAACAGATTCAGTACAAGTGGAAGGAACAGTATGTCTGTCTGTTAATATGTATTTTTGTCTATCTTATCAACATAATGCACAATTACACAAAAGTAATTGGATAAACACTAACTTATCATAGCCATATACATTTTCTTGGAGATAATCTGACCATATTTTCATACAGACAATTACAACTCCTATTCTAATATATAAATTGTTTATGCACATGAAATTTCATATTAAAACTTTATGTGCTATCCTGTATGGATGACAATTCATGTGCAAGTTTGATTCCTAGAATCTGATGTTTAAAAAACCTTCATTCAGTATTCAAAATGATATTAAAGTTGAATATCTGATAAATATTTGCTTTTTAATGCTGTTTTTATTCAGTAGTAAATATCAATTTATGTACAAATATTTGAGTTGAGTGGTTATCTGCTTTTGATATTTATTTATTTGCAGTTCCTTCTATGCTAATTCCAGATAATGATAGTAATGTCAGTACAGTGCTGTCCCTTTATAGCACTGCTCATGTGAGCCAATGAAGTGGCCTTTTTTATAAGTGAGGGAGGCCTTATACTAAGGGAGATCCAATAAGAATTGTCATAATAGTACATAAAAAACAATAATATATTTCATGATGTGAAATAACAGAATAATTGGTTCTCATTAAACTGGAATTAAAATTTGGTGAATTGATTTAGATAGCAATGATAAAACAAAATTTATACAATTTAAAGGGATCCATGACCTTACTGGCATCATAAGAGGGACAGTATTATATTGAGGGGCTTTATAGTGAGGGACCACTGTACTTGTGAAACAAAATTGAAATGATTGAATGGCATCCATGACCTTATTGGTGTTTTATAAAGGGATAGCATTATACAGAGAGGATTTATTGTGAGGGACCATTGTACTTGTGAAACAAAATTGAAATGATTGAATGGCATCCATGACCTTATTGGTGTTTTATAAAGGGACAGCATTATACAGAGAGGATTTATTGTGAGGGACTGCTGTAGTTTTGAAATAAAATTCAAATGATTTAAAGGGATCCATGACTTTACAGGCATTTTAAGAGGGCAGTATTATACTGAGGAGACTTGTAGTGAGGGATCACTGTAGTTATGAAACAAAATTCAAACAATGGGTTCCATGGCCTTACTGGAATTATAAGAAGGGAAGCATTGTACAGAGTGGATTTATAGTGAGGGACCACTGTAATTCTGCAACAAAATTTGATGATGACAACACCAAAAAATCTTTTGTAAATCTGTTATAAACAAAGCAAACCTTGCACTAATGTTTTCAGAAACTTTTTGCCAATAATTTCCAGTAGGAGGTAAACTTTAGTATTTAAAATGTAACAGTCCTATAGAGTACAGTCCTATAGAATAGGTGTCAAAGTTGTGGGAAATGTAGTCAATTCATAGCTTAAAGTTTTACCTTCATGCATTTTGTTCTGTATAACATGAAGAACATTCCATTTAAATTGGAAAAGTCTTGTTGAAATATTTTGATTTAAAGTTTTGAAAATTGACTTCAGAGAGAAACACCAATAGAAATACCTCTACAAAAAGTTTGTATTATCGAACTGTTGTAAGTTCTATCTTTGGATTGTTTGTTTATATAATACTTTTTTCACTCTCAGCATGTTACCGAGGTGTGTGGGGATTCAACTGCCGCAATCAGTGTGAATGTGTGAACGGTGCACCATGTGACCCAGTGACAGGCGAGTGCTTGTGTCCCTCAGGATGGTTTGGTAAACAATGTGGAGAGAGTAAGCAGCCAAGCATTTTTCCTAACTTATATAAGTAGTAGAATAGTTAGAAGTGGATACCTATACTGTATTATCCAAAATTTATGAATTTAAAACTGGAACTCTGAAGTGTCAAGTTTAAAAATAATATTATGTGGTGTTACTTAATATTATATTACTTAGAATAAACTCAGACTTATGTATTATTCTCAGGATTTTTAAAAAAAGTTCTGGTTTGTTGCTTGCAAACTTTCAATAAACTAGATTTGTAAGTACTTTATTGGAGTTTGGGGTTGAGGTTGAATTTTGTGCTAAAATGTTTTAAGAATGCATGATTATTTCTGTTTAATGAAAATGCATTTTTGTTCATCCAGAACTAGTTTAACTTTGAAGTCTAACTTTGAAATCTAACTTTGAAGCCTAACTTTGAAGTCTAACTTTGAAGTCTAACTTTGAAATCTAACTTTGAAGTCTAACTTTGACAGCTAACTTTGAAATCTAACTTTGAAACTTAACTTTAAAATCTAACTTTGAAGTCTAACTTTGAAGTCTTACTTTGAAATCCAACTTTGAAGCATAACTTTAAAGTCTAACTTTGAAGTCTAACTTTGAAATCTAACTTTGAAACTTAACTTTAAAATCTAACTTTGAAGTCTAACTTTGAAGCCAAACTTTGAAAGCTACAATTGAAGTCTAACTTACAAGTCTAACTTTGAAGTCTAACTTTCAAGTCTAACCTTGAAGTATAACTTTGAAGCCTAACTTTGAAGTCTAACCATGAAACTTCTCCCTATTCTACTTGTTGGGAGCTTTTGATGCTTTTAATACTCACACTTAGAGAAGTGGGTGGTAAAGAAGATTCACTTTTCTCAGTCTGTCCATCTGTCCATCTGTGTGTGCATCTGTCTCATCTGTTTTCTGTGTCTGGGCATACATTTTATACCACTTCACTTATTGAAATCAAAACATGCATGATGGATGTAACCTTAGATTATTATTATTAGATTGGGTCACTGTGATCTACTTTCCAGGATTTAATAAAGATAGGAGAGTAATAATTTTTGGGATGAAAATTCTTGAAAAATTCTTGAATTTAAGGGATTGCATTGAAAACTCCTTAAATTTTGAAAAAGGTGGTTTTACCCATGAAAACTCCTTGAATTTCTTGAAATACTCTTTGAATTTTTCCCATAACTCACTGAATTTATCTTATAAAATACAAAATGTTCAATCTGAATAAAATGTCACTTTTTAAATTACAAATCTTTGTTGTTTATAAATTTTCCAAAAATAATTAA
This sequence comes from Margaritifera margaritifera, assembly GCA_029931535.1. NCBI lineage: Eukaryota > Metazoa > Mollusca > Bivalvia > Unionida > Margaritiferidae > Margaritifera > Margaritifera margaritifera. The sequence continues at coordinate 154,133 of JAQPZY010000667.1, forward strand.
ATAAATTAATATATAAAATAATACAGAATTTTGTGGATCAGATATGATACATTACATGGGCAGTTGCCAGATGAACCATTGTCTCTTTACTGTTTTGGTGCACTAGTTATATGTTTTTCTTTCTGAATTTTGTATCTATTTATGCAGTGTCAAACAAAGTAACACATGGGGAAAGTTCAATTTCTGTAAGAAAAAAATATTCCTTGAAGATTTTTGGAAGTCCTTGAAAACTCCTTGAAAAGTACTTTTAGAAACAACTCTCTGGGTTTGTACAAACCATGACCTGGCTCTGATTCCAATACCTTTTCATTTACTGCAACCAAACTTATATTAAAGGTGCATCTTAGGATAGATGTGTGCCCTGCACCAAAACTAGAACACTGTTACCTACTTCAGGGTTTATTCAAAATTGCTAAATAATTGTGTTCATCCTTCCTGTCCAATCTGTCATTTCTATGCTTATGAAATATTTACCTGACACATCTCTCTGTATACTACTAAACATTTTCAATAAAATTTGGTAAACTGGCAACTTATTGCCATCATGGTGGGAAGCAACAGTGATACCAGTACATAAACATGGAAAGTACCATACCAACCCTTCCAACTAGTGTTCCATATCACTGACAAGCTGTATTTGCAAAACCATGGAATAAATGATAAATGATTGGCTCCTATGGTATCTTGAGTCCCACAATCTACTATCAGACCTTCAATGTGGTTTCAGATGCCAGTGAAGCACAGTTGACCATCTTGTTAGACTTGAAACATTTATAAGAGAGGCTTTCCTCAAGAAAGAGCATATAGTGGACTTCTTTTTGATTTGGAGAAAGCTTATGACACCACATTAAAGTATAACATAATGAATGACCTATTCAACCTTTGCTTAAAGGGCCACCTACCTAATTATTTTATTCAGGCTTTTGAAAGATAGAAGTTTCAGAGTTAAGGTAGGTACCACCCTTTCTGAAAGCTATCCTCAGGATGCAGGTGTTACTCAGGGCAGCATATTGTCAATCACCCTTTTCAACATCAAAATTAACAACATAGTGAAATGCCTTAATCCAGGAACTGACTGCTTCATTATATGTTGATGACATTTTGATATGCTATAGATCAAAGGGTATGCATACTATTGATTGTCAGCTACAGATATATACTTAAATAAAGTTCAGAAATGGGCAGAAGAAAATTGGTTCAAATTCTTAAAATCTAAAATGGTTTATATGCACTTTTGCCGATTACATAGAATTCATGATGACCTCAAACTCTGTATTGATGGTTCTCTTATCCCTGTTGTGGAGAGACCAAATTTTGAGGCCAATATTGTCATGATGTGTCGTTATACCCTACAGATACTACCTTCTGTAGAGGGAGGAGTATATAGGAACCTTTGTATCCATCCATCCTTCTGTCTGTCATACAAACTCATGAATGCAACTAGTCCTGCAGTTTCTGATGAATTGCCATGATAGTTTGTAAATGTTGTGATCATCACCTGAAGATGCAAATATTGACAAATCACTATGCTCCTGCAATTTTTGTAAGTGTCGTTTACCTTTATTTTTGCAACTGAATGCAGTATGACAAAATCTTGTGAATGCAGCTGATCTCACATTTTTAAATGGATCACCAAAAAACTTGGTACTTATTTATAATAGTCATCATATGAAGATGAGCATTTCAATGAGTCACTTTGCTCCCAGAATTTTTGTTGGAGTTGTTTTCCATTTTGTCTTGCAGCTGAATACAGTGTATGACAGAATTTTGTGAATGCAGCTGATCTTACTTTTTGATGGATCACTGTGAAACTTGCTATATATTATGGTCAACATCTGCAGATGAACATTTCAACAAGTCACTTTTTGTTCATATGATTTTTAGCTCTACTGGTCATAGACAAGAAGAGCTTATGGCATGATCTGTCTCCCATTGTCCATCTGTCTGTTAGCACAAGTTTGTTATTGCTGCTCCTAAACTACTTTGAGGATTGCCATGAAACTTTACAGACACATTCATACCATAGTCTAGTTGGTACTAAATGAAAATGGTGCTGCTGGGACATTCAATATGGCTGCCATGGCAGCCATCTTGAAAATCTTATCGCTACTCCTCCTACATGGATGGTCATATCAACATGGTGCTTTTACTAAAATACTTCTTATAATGTCTAGTTCATCCTTATGAAAATGGTGCTTATCTGATGTTCAGTATGGCAACCAATGGCAGCCATCTTGGAAATCTTATTATCACAACCCCTTCTGAACACAAAGTCATATTGATGTGGGGTTTTTACCAAAAGACTTCTTTTGGTGTCCAGTTGGTCTTAAATCAAAATGGTGCCGATCTGACATCCAATATGGCCACCACATAGCTGCCATCTTGAAAATCTTGTTATTGCTACTCCTTCTGAATGGATGGTCATTTCAGTAAAAAACCTTTTTATAATGTTTTGTTAATCCTAAATTAAAATGATGCTGATATGATGTCCAATATGACCATCATGGCAGCCATCTTGAAAGTCATGTTATTGCTACTCCTCTTAAATGGAAAGTCATTTTGAGATAGGGTTTTTATCAGAAGATTTCTTATGATGTCTAGTTGGTCTTAAATGAAAATGACTAACCCTCAATATGGCCACCATGGTGGCTATCTTGAAAATATTGTTCTGTCTACTCCCAGATGTATGGCTATATCAACACAGGGTTTTCATCAGTAGACTTCTTATGATACCTAGTTAGTCCTAAATGAATATGGTGCCAGTTGTACATCCAGTATGGCTGCCACAATGCCTGTTTTGAAAATCTTGTTGTCACTACTTCCCCTGAATGGATGATCATTATGATATGGGGTTTTCACCAAAAGACTTCTAATGATGTGTACTTTGTCCTAAATGAAAATGGTGCCAACCTGACATCCACTATGTCCACCACAGCAGCTAATTGGAAAATCTTTTTATTGCTGAAGAATATCAGAAATGGTTTCAGCACTCAGCAGTTAAAAGAAAGAAATCATTCTATCTTTATTTCCTGGAATTTTTTTCACCCAGTAGAGCATCAGTCCCTTTGAGTGACTCTTGTTGTTAGAGTTACTGTCGTTTTTTTACTTGTAATTGGATATAGTGTATGGTAGAATCTTGTGAACAGAACTTATCACACAGATTTCAGTGGATCGCCATGAAATTTGGGAAATGTTATGATTGTCAGCTGAACATGTGCATATTGAAAAATCATTGTGCTTCTGTACATTTAGATCTACTGCCCATAGACCAGAAGAGCTCATGGGGTTCTCTTTTGTCTCTTGTTTTTCATTCTTCCGTCATCAATGTGTCAGCACACTTTTGTTATCACTACTTCTCCTAAACTACTTGGAGGATTGCTGTGAAACTTTACATACACATTTATCCCAAGGTTTAGTTGGTCCTAAATAAAAATGGTGTCACTCAGGACATCCACCAAAGTGGCCATCTTGAAAATCTTATTATTCCTACACCTCCTGAATGGATGGTCGTACCAGCATGGGGTTTTCAATAATAGACTTCATATGATATTTATTTGGTCCTAAATGAAAACGGTGCCGATCTGACATCGAAAATGGACATCACAGCATCCAACTTAAAAATCTTCTTATCACTAGTCCTCCTGAATGGAAATTAATATTGACATGGTGTTTTCAACAGAAGACTTCTTATGGTGTCTAGTTGGTCCTAACTAAAAATGATACCGATCTGACATCCAATGTGGCCACCACGGCATTCATCTTGAAAATTTTGTTATCTCCTCCTGACCTTTTATGATATCTATTTGGTCCTAAATGAAAATGGTGGTAATCTTACATCGAATATGGCTGCTACAATGGCTATCTTGAAAATCTTGTTATTGCTACATGTCTTGAATGGATGGCCATATTGACATGTGGTTTCATCACAAGACTTCAAATCATGTCTAGTTAGTCCTAAATGAAAATGGTGCCAATCTGATATCCAATATGTTATCGCTCAAGAATATGAGAGATGGTTTAAATATCCAGCAGTTAAAAAGAAGAAATGGTCTTGGATTCCTGGACAGTCTTTTCAGCAAGTAGAGTGTCAGTCCCTTTGAGGACTCTTCTTTTTAGAGTTATTGTCTTTTTTGCTTGGAGCCTGATGTATTATATGACAGAATCTTTTGAATGCAACTTGTCCTAATTACATTTTTTCAGAGGATTACCATGAAACTTTGTACATGTTAAGGTCATGATTTGAAGATGTACATATTTGCAAAATACTGTTCTCTTGCAATTTTTGTTAGAGTTATTGCCCTTTTGTCATGTAGCTGAATGAATGTAAGACAATCTTGTGAATGCAGTTCTATGGATCACTTTAAAACTTGGTACATATTATTGTCATCATCTAGGGACCTTAACTCAAAACTAATTAGCTGGATGTTCTTACATTTGGATGGCTGGATGGATGAATGGACTAAAATAATTGTCCAAAAATTGGTGAATATGTAAAAGTACAAAATATCATTGATTCAGAAATGATATTAAAAGTTTTTGGCAACACATGGTACATGTATTTCATATTACTTATGCACTTAGAAATGCATTTGTTTTGATAATTATTGACTATTGATGAAGAAAAGTTATTATGTTACTGTCCTTGTTTGTTTTAAAAAATAAATCCTGGAAGACAAAAGTACAAAGTAAATACTGATTGGATTTTACTGATACTTCAGACAGTTTTGTTCACTCCTCTTCAGAATGTCCTGAGGGTCGCTATGGAGACCAGTGTATGGAGCAGTGCTTGTGTGAGAATGAGGCTCACTGTAACCCAATAGATGGGTCCTGCATCTGTGAGGCAGGCTGGACAGGACAGCTGTGTGACAGAGGTGAGTTATACAGGTTCTGTATGACAGAGGTGAATTACACTGAGGCACTATGTAACAAAGGTGAGCTACTCAGAGGCATGACCTGACAGGTGAGTTACACTGAGGAACTGTGTAACACAGGTGGGTCACAATGTTACTTCATATGCCAGTGGTACTCACTGTTATGTACTAGTGGCACTATATGATAGATGTGAGTTACACTAAGACACTATGTGACAGGTGAGTTACACTCAGGTATAATGATAGGTGAAATTATTCTGAAGTACTGTGTAACAGAAATGAGTCATACTGTTACATTTTGTGACACATAAGAATGAAGTTTACTGGCACCTTGTCTGCTAGGATGGTTGGACAGTTCTATCATCATATGTGATTAAAAGAATCAGTCATATATATTGGTGTGGAATAGGAAAGTCCTACCCTCAGGATCATATAGAATCTGTCATATGTACTGGTGTGAGATAGGAAAATTCCACCCTCGGGGTCATAATTTGTGGGCAGGAATGAGACTTTGCAAAGTATCTGCCCATGAATTATGACCAAGAGTGGAATTTCCTGATCCCACACCAGTGTACATGGTTTATTATTTTTCTCACATCCTTGTGTACATGGTTGATTATTTTTCTCACTTCCTCAGATAAAAAAGTGGGTTTTAAACAAATGCCACCTTTCAGCGAAAGTACAGCATTAAAAGGACTAAATAGCCATTTAAAATATTTGGATATTTAGAAGTAGTGTACAAGATTTGCTTCACTCCCAACAATTTAGTGTTAACTCTAACATGTTGAAAACACAAATATATTTCTTAAATTCTCAAAAGAAACCAGTAGAAAAATAGCTGTTATGGATACAATGACATCATAAAAACAATCTCTAGTAGTGATGCATCAATCAAAATAATATTAATTTTGACATTATGTGAGATATGATAATAATCATACAAGGTAGGAAAGAGAAATATAACCCATCATATGCTCTGGGTTGGGACAGGGAAGTCCTTCCCAACGGTCAGAATTTGTAGGCCTTAATCAGCTTTTGCCAGGATACTGCAATCAGAATCTGATCCTGAGGATGGGATTACCCAATCCCACACCAACAGATATGATGGAATATGTTTTTCCTCATTTTTAACCAGGAAACAGTGATGGAAAGAATCATCATCAGTATAGATATAGTCAACGACTGACAGTATTTTCTGAAAGTTTATATGTAATTAGAAGACAATTAAAAGAGTACCTCATCTGTAGTTTACAACCATGTTTTTGTTGTAAACAGGGAAGACCATTCATTAGCCACCAAATTTGTCTTTTTATATTGAGAATGCCAGAAATTCAGAGATATTCCTGATTTCATAAGCATAATGACATCATCCATCTGTAATTTGAACATATGAGCTGCAGTTGGCTAGACACCCATTTCTGGTAGGTGAAAACAGTTGTTTTCTCAAATCTTACTCTTCATCTTAACTTAAAATTCTCAGCTACCATTATCATAGAATTTCTCCAAATTAATCTTGGAAAGTTTTGTTAATAAAATTCAACATCTTATTGGCAATACATATTTAGTTCATAAACAAAAATAGGCTAGAAAGAAAAATAGCTGACTAGAAGGATTTTGTTCACTATCATAATCAAAAGCCAAAACAGATAAAAACTGAGCCAATCACTACTTGACTTAGTCAGATGTTTTTTATTGATTGGATGCCAGTGATGATGTCATAGTTAATTCATGGATAGATTGACTGAGTGAACTATTATGGGATAGATGTATTGCACACCAGGTTTTTTCAAATGGGCAAACTGTGTTACACACGCACACACGTACACACACACACACACACAGGCAGAATGAGAGAATATTATATCACACTACATAAATGGTTCTGTAAAATATGTGATAATGCTAAGTTTCATTGTATCAGTGTGTGACAGAAGTGAGTCATGTGTCACCATCTGACATGCAAAACCAGCTATTAGTGTTAACATTATCATGTTTTGTGTATCTGTAAATCTGCAAATGTATGCATCAGTCTAGTGACATTGGTAGCATGTACTGTTATTCTTAGTGACTGGGGTGTCAGTCATTAATTTATAACTTTTCATAATACATGTATTATTGCATATGAAATGTAACTGTATGAAGTAGGCTTATTATATATTTAAAAATAAAACCCAAGAGATTACTTGTGCATCTACAAACCTGGTTGGACAGGGTATTAGTGTGACTGTGGTGTGTTATATCAGACTATAGCACTATATGACATAACCTGCTTATCTCATTGTTGGAAATTGATGTCATTGTCACTGAGGTGTGTTATATCAGATTATTATATCAGATTATAGCACTATATGACATAACCTGCTTATCTCATTGTTGGAAAGTGATGTCATTGTCACTGAGGTGTGTTATATCAGATTATTATATCAGATTATAGCACTATATGACATAACCTGCTTATCTCATTGTTGGAAAGTGATGTCATTGTCACTGAGGTGTGTTATATCAGACTGTTGTATCAGACGATAGCATTATATGACAAACATAAACTAGCTTATTTCATTCTTGGACAGTCTGTGAATGAGACTGAGGTGTGTTATATAAAATGATTGTACTATGTGACAGAAATAAATTATATTTTATCATCATGTGTAAATCAGGAATGGCAATGAAAGAATCAAACCGAATCAAATATTACGCTGAATATGAGTTATTATCTTCGTGCTGCTTTCAAAAAAGTGTAGGGATATTGTTCTTCAGTCTGCAAATACTTGTGTACACCATATGTACTCACAGCATATAAGACCGTTCACGTATAAGCCGACACCCCAAAATGAATGGGTAAAAACATTAAAATGTGCATGACCCATCCAGCTGCCATATCATAATGTGCAAACAGTTCAGGGCCTATGTTGTTTATTCTACTGATTACTTCTAACAAACTGTATAGATCCAGATTTGTCAGCGATTATGTGATGGCATACCTTGATCTGTGCAGTTTACTTCTGAGCAATGTTATGTATATCTTATAAGTGATGTTATGTTTATTTAATTTATAATATGTGTCCATGATTGTAAGTTGTACTTTAGTCAGATTATGGTTATTTCGTGAACAACATGTTTACATTGCATTTGAGTTCAAAGCCGGTTTTGTTAGCAGCTGGACTGTTTTTCCATGTCTTGTTGTGACAAAAGTCAGATACACAAGGAATTTTCCATAAAAATTACTCATATTCTGATGTGAGAATTGTCAGGTACACACACACACACACACACACACACATATATATATATATATATATATATATGGGTTTAATGTAAAAAAAGAGATCATTCAGGTTTTAAAAGTCTTGTTCTAAACATCAGTCTGCAAAGAAGCTATTTTAATAATCAGATGTTTCAGTTGTGAAAACCAGATATAATTCAGAGAGAGGAATTATTTATTTAAAATATTCATTGGAAATACTAAAGTGCTCATAGATTTTAGGACTTTTGGGATTATGTGAATTCATTTATAACATTCCGGATTACATCATTGTGGTACATCAGGATATTCAAGACTCTGGTACTTCAGGACATTCAAGGATATTGGAATTCATTCGGAACATGATATATTTTTTGACTTTTGATCAGGACACTTAGGATTATTTGAACTTTAATTCACATTATTGTAAGTGTCTTTTGAATTTTCACTTTAATTGTCTAGAAATAAATTGCTTGTTAATTTTACTTGATTTTGTTGGTTTCACTTTCTCTACATTTTGGGGCCATAGAATCATAACAGCGGGTATATACTGTACATCCAAATGCTTGTAGAATTTAGAACTGATTTTGTTCTTTATAATTTTCTCAGCCTGCCCAGCAGGAAGTTATGGCAATGATTGCAAGCAGAAGTGTAACTGTGCCAATAGTGCCACCTGTGACCACATTACAGGGGAGTGTATATGTGCACCTGGTTGGAGAGGCCCATCGTGTGAGCAAAGTAAGTCATAACAGCTTTTTCAGCTTTGACCAAATGAAGAGGCCATTTTGGAATCATGAGCTTTCCCATTTTGTAATTAATACTGTATGTACTCACTTATAAGTCCAGTCCAACTGCAAACAACACAGACCCTGATCTGTTAGTGCATTATGTGATAGCAGATCTGGGTCTTTGTAGTTTGCAGTTGGACTCAACTTGCAGGATGATCGAGAGTATACAGTACTAATCTGTCATGGACTTTGGATCACAGTACTGAGTAAAGAACAATCCTAAGACAATTTTCTTCTCAACAATTATTTAACTGAATTTGTATTAAACTTGACCAGACATTCTGGAATCAAGGTATTCCATCTGTAACTGCTGGTTTTGTAGGTACTGTTATAATAAAGTGCCTTAACATTTTTCTTAATGAACCATGCAGGATAAAGATCTGCAGCTTGTACTTATGGATCGTTTGAGACAGTATTGAAAACTCCTATTGATGGACAATTCATATATTTGCATCGTTGAAATTTTCTTTGATTTGTCTGCCACCTTGGAGCAACTAGTAGTTTTTTTGCAGTTGTAAGTAATATTCATCTCTCAATTGACCTAGTTATATATTTTACAAGATCTGATTTAAATATTATCCAAATTACTATAATTTAGAAAATCTTTCCCTGACAGTTTTTATACTCTCTCTAATCCTCATGTCTGTCCATTCATCCATCCATTCTTCTATCCAGCACATAATTGTGTTAACGCAACTAGTCCTGCAGTTTTGGGCTCACCTGTACTTATGGCCAGGTGAGCTTATGGTATGGCCCTGTGTCCATTGTGTGTCCATCATCTGTCCACCAGCATTTGTTTGTTACCACTCTTGAGGCCATGTTTTTTTGCCCCATTTTGATTAGAGTTGGATTATAGGTTTATATCATCAGTGTCTCAGACGAGCTTAGATATGAGTGAGATCCATGCTTATTATTGAGATGATCTTGCATCTGATTAACAGAGATTGTTACCACTCAGGAAGCCATATTGACTTGGAATATGTGCTTAGATGATCAAGCTCTCAGACAGATTTGATAATAAGGTCATTATGCATCAGATTGACTACCACTCTGGAGTTCATATTTCTGATCCATATGCTTGTATCATCAAGATCAGGGACAGATTTGATAATGACTGAGCTTATTACCATTCTCAAAGCTATAATTCTGATCCAATTTTGATCAGCCTTGGAATATGGGCTTATATCATCAAGCTCTTGGATGACTTCAGTAATGAGTGAGATCTATGCATATTAATGAGGGGATCTTGCATCCGATTGGCTGAGTTTGTTTCCACTCTGAAGGCCATGTTTCTAATAAGATTTTGATCAAACTTGGAATATAGGCTAATAAGATCAAGAGTTCACGTGAGTTTGATAATTAATTTGTGAGTCACACACACAATAATGAGGTGATCTTGAATCTGATTGGCTCAACTTGTAACCACTCTAGAGACTGTATTTTTCATCCAATTTTGAGTAAACTTGGTAAATAGACTCAAATCATCAAGATGTCCATGGAGTTTTATTATGAGTAAGATCAATGCATATTAATGAATTCAGTGCAAAACACTGAAATCATTTGCAATGTAATCAATTTTTTCCGATTAAAATATCTGTCTTCTTTCTCCAAAGGAAAGCAGAGGAAGTAATCCATGAGATTTGATTATTGAAAATCACAGGTTTGCAGTTACAGAGACGTCTTCCCCTTGCAAAAAGTATGCAAATCAGATATATAAAAATATGTAGAATACAAGATGCATAAATTTCAGCACAAGAATTTTTTAAAAAATTAGAAAAATTCTTGTTATTGCTGCTCCTCCTGAATGGATGGTTGTATGAACATGGGGTTTTTATGAATGACTTCTTAAAATGTCTAGTTGGTCCTAAATGAAATTAGTGCCAATCTGACAATATGGCCACTGCAAATCTTGTTATCACCACTTCTTCTAGATGGTTGGTCATATTGATATTGTGCTTTCACCAAAAGACTTCTTATGATGTCTAGCTGGTCCTAAATGGAAATGGTGCCAATTTGATATCCAATATGGCCACCATGGCAACCATCTTGAAAATCTTGTTGTCATTACTCCTCCAAAATGGAATGTCATATCAACATGGAGTTTTCACTAGAAGACTTTTTATGTTTTGTTGGTTCTAATTGATGTCTTGTTGGCCCTAAATAAAAATGGTGCCAATCTAACATCCAGTATGTCCATCACAGCAGCTAATTTTGAAAATCTTGTTAATTCTGAAGAATATCCTAGATGGTTTCAACACTCAGCAGTTTAAAGGAAGAAATGGTCTATTTCTGGAAATTCTTTTCGGTCAGTAGAGCATCAGTGCCTTTGAGGGATTCTTGTTTATGGATTGCCATGAAATTTTATAATAGTCATGCAGCAGAATGCAGAGTATGACAGAATCGTGTGAACACAACAAAGTCTTACAGATTTCAGTAGATTGCCTTGAAACTTGCCAAATGTTGTAATCATAATCTGAAGATGTGAATATCGACAAATCATTGTGCTCCTGCAATTTGTTTAGAGTTATTGCTGTTTTTGACTTGGAGCCTTAGGTAGCATATGATGGAATCTTGTGAACACAACTAGTATCACAGTTTTCAGTGGATTGCCATGGAACTTTGTACATGTTATAGTCATCATTTGAAGATGCACATATGAACAAATTAGTCTCTTCCCACAATTTTTTAGTTGTTGCCCTTTTTCTCATGAAGCTGAATGCAATGTATGACAGAATCTCATGATTAGAACTTGTCTTACAGGTTTTGATGCATGTTATGGTCATCATTTGAATATATGCATATGAACAAATTACACTCCTCCCACAGTTTTTGTTAGGGTAATTGCCCCTTTTCTTGTAGCTGAATAGAATGCACGACAGAATGTTGCAATTGCAACTTGTCTTACAGTTTTTGATGGATAACTGTGAAACTTAATACCTGTTATGGTCATCAGCTAAAGATGCACATAACTGGCAAATCTTCGTGACTTTTGTAAGAGTTATTGCCCATTTTTACTTAAATCTGGATGCAGTGTACAAAAGAATTTGGTGTTTTCTGTGAAACTTGGGAGATATTATGGTCATCATCAGAAGATATGCACATTGACAATTCAGTGTGCTTGTGTTTCAGAAGAGTTATGCTCTTTTTTTTAATATGGACTCTTCTCTGTCACCATTCCTCTAGTTTTTTGTATGTCTACCATGAGGTGGAATGTATTATGTTATAATGTTTGTTAGATACCTATTTTGTTTCCACACAATAATTCAAGTTGCCCACCATCATCAATTGGCAAACTTTGTTGATGGCTTGCACAAGGAAGAACCCAATTGAATTTAGGGTCAAAAGGTCCAAGATCAAGGTTAAATTGACTGAGAGAAGAAGTGTTTCCCCACTATAGCATTATTCCTATATCACATACTTGGACCAGATAGTATTTACAGTTACCAAATTTTATGGATAGCTTGCACTTGGGATAAGAAATGACCCTATCAGTTTCAGGGTCAAAAGGTCAAAAGTCAAGGTTGCTATGACGGAACAAAGAAAAATTGTTCTTGCACAATAACTTGAGTTTTCCATCATGTATAGTTACAAAACATTGTGGATGGCTTGCACAAAGTTAGGAAGAATCCAATTGATTTTGGGTCAAAAGTTCAAAGGTCTAGGTTTCAGTGATTGAAAGAATAAAAATGATTTCTGCACTATAGCATTAGTTCCACATGTCATACATAGACCAGACTTTGTGGGTGTCTTGCTCTTGGAGTAATTAAGAAGCCTGTTGATTTTGGGGGTAAAATGTCAAAGGTCAAGGTTCCAGTGACTGAAAGAAGAAAGATTTCTGCACAGTAACATTAATTCTACATCACAGACCTTGATCAGTTTTTGTGGATGGATTGCACTTGGGGTGAGGAAGAAACCAATTGTTATTGGAGTCAAAAGGTCAAAGGTCAAGATCGCTGTGACTCTAAGAAGACAAATGGTTTCTGTGCAAACATTTCACTTTTCAACCATGGTCCTTCACCAAAGTTTGTGGCAGATTTACACATTAGTAAGAAAAAAGTGTATTGATTTTTGAGTCAAAACCTCAGAGGCTAAGGCCACTTTGACTTAAAGAAGAAAATAGTTTTTGGATAATAATTTTTATTTTGTTCTAGACCATATACTTTGACCAAAGTTTGTGGAGAGTTTGCACTTAAGGTATAGATAAGGCCTATTGATTATGGGGTAAAAAAGTTCAATGGTCAGGGTCACTGTGCCTCAAAGAAGATTGGTTTTTCAGATTTACTTTTCTGAAGTAAGTTCCTTGACCAAACTTGGTAGATGGCTTGCAATTAGGGTAATAAAACCTATAGATTTCTGGTTTAAAGGTCAGAGGTCACATTCATGGTAAATCTAATAAGAAAATAATGGTTTCTGCACATAAATTTACTTCAAGACTGCACACCTTCACCAAATGTCAAGATCATTGAGACCCATTGGTCAATAATTTCCAGAGTCAACCATTACCTACTAGTGCATACATAGAGGACTATTAAACATCAGTTGGGCATATAGTGTCTTATTTATGGTACTCTTCTTTTTTTATGTGTGACATTTAATGTGCTGCTGTGAATGTGGTACGACGTCTAGAGTTGCCATTGTCATCCATCTGTCCATTCACCTTCTTAACAATGCTCATCAGTTTCTGCTCAGTAACTTTTGAAGGACTTTACAGTTTGAAAGGAAATGTGGTATATAACTTTACATTAACAAGACATAGGTGAAGTTTGCTTTTCAACCTTTTCTGGCAGATTTGAAGAATTATGGCCCCTGATTGACTTCAGGCTTTGCACTTTGGTTTGCACTCAGTAGCGTTTGAAGGATTTTATGGATTGAAACCAAATTTAGTATAAAGCTTTACACTAAGAAGACCTAGGTCAGATTTGATTTTCACTGGCAAAATTGTAGAGTTATGGCCCCTGTTTGATGTGAAGATTTGCCTTTCAATTTCCTCTCAGTAACTTTTGATGGACTTGATGGATTGAAAAAAAAATTTGTATGGGGTTTTAACTTATTCAACACTAAATAACTGCAAGGGAAAGACTACCATTCAACACTAAGTAACTTTCAAGATGTTTAATAAATGTAGGCAACAAAAATTTCAGTGACTTATAAGCATTTTATTTCTTGTGATAGGAATATATATTTGGTACCATTGTAAATAAGACAAATTCAGGTCTCTGAAAATATGCTCATAAACAAATTTAGTCTCAAACAGGGATTATACAGGTAAATCAAAAGGAAACTTAAAGGTAAATTTCATTGTATCCAATCAAAAATGTTAAATAAAGTATTTAAAGATTAATATGTGGTCTGTTTTTGATCCATTGTGATGTTCTTACAAATCATGGCTTGAATGAATGCAATGTTATCTCACATTTCAGGGAAAGCCACATGTGGGTAACGATATTTGTACAGGTTTTAAACAACTGAAATATACAAGGTTTTATGTTCTTTTTTATGGAAATAAATATGAATAAAAATATGTGCTTTGACTTTGATTGCAATAGATTAATTTAATGAAAGTCCAAGACAGATCTCTGGCGAGCACATCATTTACCTGTATCATCACTGAAATGCAGATAGCATTTTACCTGGATAAAGCTGTCACATGACATAATTTCTCCAAAATTGGATCCAACAAGCCCAGATTTCTCACTTTTAGACCAATACAGTTCATCTCTGTCAAAAATCATAACTTCCATCAATACATAGAGGCTAAAAAAGCCTTTATTTCAGATAACATAACATCAGTCCAAGCACCTTTGTGTTGATTTGGATCAGTCTCTCACTTCGGGTGTGCATTCATATTTTGTAAATCTTGCTATTTCCAAAAATACATAGTCACTATAAAATATCTGAAAATATTCAAGAGGTGTTCAAGATCCATTAAATACTCATGTTGGGCCTACGCATTTTTGGAAAATGTGTGAATATTACGATGTTGGGCCTACACATTTGGAAAATGTGTGAATATTACGATGTTGGGCCTACGCATTTGGAAAATATGTGAATATTACAATGTTGGGCCTATGCATTTGGAAAATGTGTGAATATTACGATGTTGGGCCTACGCATTTGGAAAATGTGTGAATATTATGATGTTGGGCCGATGCATTTGGAAAATGTGTGAATATTACGATGTTGGGCCTACGCATTTGGAAAATGTGTGAATATTACGATGTTGGGCCTACGCATATGGAAAATGTGTGAATATTACGATGTTGGGCCTATGCATTTGGAAAATGTGTGAATATTACAATGTTGGGCCTACGCATTTGGAAAATGTGTGAATATTACGATGTTGGGTCTACGCATTTGGAAAATGTGTGACTTATGATCCAATTGAGATTTAGTCCATTGACGAAATTCAGGTGTATTATACATCGGTGAGTTCAAAGCCTTCAAATTACTCATTGCCATCACTATTGTCAACAATATTCCTCTCTTCTTCATGTATATTTACAAGATCAGAATTCCCATATTTTCAATTATTTCATCCCCAGACAATTCTGACTCATGATCAGACAAGTCCGTCATTTGGGATGTACTTATGTGACTTTGAAGATTTACATTTATAGATCGGAAACCCTTCCCTCCCCCCTTCTTGTTAACAACCTACCTTAAAGTCAGAATGTATCCAGATGGTATGCAAATGAATCATACTACGGAATAATTATTTACAAATGGGGTACCCCCAACATTGACCAATGTACATGCGACCAGAATACCGATCTGCAGTGTTGAGCAGGAGTTATTGTTCCTGGACTGCTTTACTGGTCTGCAGTGTATAAAGAGTTAATTCATGTAGGTAAAGTTTGATTTTTAAAATATTCCTGCACAACTTTTAGGGAGTTATGGATCCTGTTTGGTTTATAACATCACCATCAGTAACTTTTTAAGGACTTTTTGGATTGAAACAAAATTTTATATGAGGCTTTACTTTTAGAAAACCTAGATCAAGTTTAATTTGAACCATTTTCAGTCAGAATTTTATGGAGTTATAGCTCCTGTTTAATTCAGAACTTTGCCCTTAAATTGCATCATATTGTTGGGGGGCATCTGTCTCATATGGACACATTTCTAGTCTTATGTTTGTTTTTGCTGAAAATGATTCATACATAAATTTAAAATTTTGTGTACCTTCTGTCTTTTAAACATATTTGTGTATACCACTCTTATTCTTTCTTTCATGTATACTTATGAGACATAATTAGATATTATGGGTGGCATATTTACATAATTAGATATTATGTGTGGCATATTTATATAATTAGATAATGTGTGGCATATTTACATAATTAGATATGTGTGGCATATTGACATAATTAGATATTATGTGTGGCATATTTACATAATTAGATAATGTGTGGCATATTTACATAATTAGATATGTGTGGCATATTTACATAATTAGATATTATGGGTGGCATATTGACATAATTAGATATTATGTGTGGCATATTTACATAATTAGATAATGTGTTTCATATTTACATAATTAGATATGTGTAGCATATTTACATAATTAGATATTATGTGTGGCATATTTACATAATTAGATAATGGGTGGCATATTTACATAATTAGATATTATGGGTGGAATATTTACATAATTAGATAATGTGTGGCATATTTACATAATTAAATATGTGTGACATATTTACATAATTAGATAATGTGTGGCATATTTACATAATTAGATATGTGTGGCATATTTACATAATTAGATATTATGTGTGGCATATTTACATAATGAGATATTATGGGTGGCATATTTATAAAGTATATTTAATTTTTGTCCAAAAGTATTATAGAAATAAGAGTGCTTACTTGCAAGTTTAGCTTGTATTTTAGACTAGTTTGGTTAGAAAATATTATGAATTCATTTATTATCATAGGCATCAGTTTGCATCATTTAGCAAAAACAACCTTGTTCATTGGTATATATTTCTCTAAGAAACATAATGGTATTTATGACAAAGATTTTTTATATTTGGTATTTATATTCATGGTTTTTAGCAGCCACATAATCCACAAAAATTAGTTGCACTCTACTAATAAAAGTAAATTCATAATTTTCTTAGAATCATTGTAAAACACCATGGGCAACAATCCACTATGATCTTTTATCACCCGTTCCTGCCTGTGCTGAAATTTCCTTGTGTCTCATGAGTAAGCATTAAAAGAAATATGTTGTCAACAACACAATGTAACAATCTCCCATACATCAATGAAAGTGCCCATTTTATCTATCGATAAGTGACTGTGTTTGGAAAAGAAGCTTCGATTGGCTCATTCAAACAACATGAAAGGTCATGTTGGGTCAAAGTGGTGAGAAAATTTTACTTTTGTTTGCAGTGATTGGTTAAGCAGGTTTATGCTTATTCATGAAAAATGAGGAAATCTCAGCACAGGGTGATAAAGGAGCATAGTGGATTGTTGCCCTTGGCTTGGAACGATGTCTTAGGATATGTCATTAACTTTGTTTCAGAATGTGAAAATAGCACTTATGGACCCGGATGTGAAAAAAAATGTCCATGTCAAAATGGCGCAGACTGTGACTATGTCAGTGGAACATGCAGTTGCAAGCCAGGTTGGCGTGGGAAAACTTGCAGCAAGGCATGTCCAGCTGGGTTTTTTGGCCAAGATTGTCAGGGAACATGTAACTGTGCAAATGGAGCACATTGTGACCACAGAACAGGGGAGTGTATGTGTGCAGCAGGCTGGAGTGGTGAATTGTGCACGCAGAAATGCCCTGAGGGAATGTATGGGAAGGAGTGTGAGAGTAGATGTGAGTGCCTCCACAATGGCACATGTGACATGATGACGGGCATGTGTATCTGCCCCCCAGGCTGGCGTGGAGCCCAATGTGAAGAAGGTAAGTGACAGAATACTTTATAACATCAGTGTAAGGCACAGTGAAGGTCATGGTATATATTGCAGTGACTGTACAAGTATCATATCACTACATTACTTTGAAACAACTTATTTCTCAAATATATTTCTATATTTTTGAATGAATGGTTGATTTGCATAACACTAATTTTGGAGAAGTTTACTTTCAGATATTCAGTAAAAATGATATTGAAATAAAAATAGGATAATATCAGTTATTACAGATTGGCAAATGACAAGAAAAAAATTGATATCTCAAATGGAATTTATATCTTTTTACCTGTTTATTTAACTAATCATATACTCAAACATTCAGGCATAGTATTTGAAAGTCATTGATTGTTTCTATACTTATACATAGTAAAACATACACCTATATTGCAAACATATTAATAGGTCAAGAATTTTTGGATAAAAAAAAACAAGTTGACACTGTGTTTGATCATATTTCTTCAAGTATTTTTTTTATATTAAATGAATCTCACAATTTACACAGTTTTGATCACTTTACTAATAGATTATTAGCTATTCATGAAATTGGCATAGCTTCTTTTTCTTTTTTTAAATGTAGTTTATTCATACAATTTTTTAAATCACATGGTATTTGCATGCATTCAAACAATGATTTCATTGTTTGCTTGTGTATTTAATATAAGACTTGCAGTAACTTTTCTTGGTTAAAGCCAAAGAATCTATTCTTTATCTTCCTTTCATAATTGACCATGTATTTTACCACACCTAATAATCTTTGTATGTGTCCTGATACAGTTCTCCCCCATTATAATGCATCTCATTATAACGTGATTTCAGATATATCGCTGTACGACTATGGACCCCATTACCAAAATCTTGCCAATGTAAAACAATATGGGTTGAAAGAAAACAAAGTGAAACTTAGTCTTATATCTTAATTTCCTTTTCAAAACACCATAATTTACCAAATTTAGATAGTGCCAGCTATACCACTATTCAGTATATTATGCTATTCTCAATATATCATGGTTCCGTACATATCACGTTCTCAATATATCATGGTTCCGTACATATCACGGTCTCAATATATCATGGTTCCGTACATATCACGGTCTCAATATAATGCGGTTCGGTAAACAATGTGGGCAGTGGTTATGGATCCCAACTACCGCATTATAATGAGGGAGAGCTGTAATTGTTTTTTGGTACCTTTCTATTACTATTGATGTGTTTTGGTACCTTTATATTACTATTGATGTGTTTTGGTACCTTTATATTACTATTGATTGTTTTTTGGTACCTTTATATTATTATTGATGTGTTTTGGTATCTTTATAATACTATTGATTGTTTTTTGGTACCTTTATAATATTATTGATGAAGTCCTCAGGGAAGATCAGTGTATACTAACTGTGTTGCACTTAATAAATAAAGTATTTATTATTATTTTAGGTGCTTAATCAATAGGATTTCATAATTTAAATGATAATAGAGCATAACATCCAAATTGTCTCTAACATTTTAAAGTATCCTAATTTTTGATACCTCAGTATATATGGCAGGGATGATTTGGAAAGTTACACAATATGGTAAATTTTGGGCATTTAGACTCCTACTTGCTGGTTCTGCCATTCAAATACTAGGAATTAATTAATATTTATTGGTATTAGTTTTCATAGTTTTGAAAAAACAAACATTTGTGCTGACACTTTATTTTGTTGTTTGGAACAGGCTTCCTAATTTTTACATAAAAGAATCAGTGTTCATAGGTTCTTAAATTTGTGGTTGGGAGTGACCACGAAATCTACAAATAATGGTGTCAAGTGAGAAAGAATGAATTTATGGTAGTACATGTGTATGCATACAATAAATTATTAGACAGAGTATCAGGTTAAAGTCTGCAACTTGAAAATAGTGGTTTGCAGCAACCAATGGTTAGCTCCACTGATCAGTAACCAGGAATGGCCTGTCATTCAGCTTGTTTTCTCAGTCCGTTAGCACAGATTTGTCGCCTAATCTTCCTAGACTACCAGTATGATTGCCATGAAACTATAAACACATTTATCCCAAGGTCTAGTTGGCCCCGAATGAAAATAGTTCCCATCAGATGACCATTATGGCAGCCTGGGCAGCCATTTTGAAAATCTTGTTATCACTGATCATCCTGAATGGATGGTCATATCAACATGAGGTTTTCACTGAAAGATTTCTTATGGTCTTAAATGAAAATGGCATTGATCTGACCTATTGACATGGGGTTTTCACTATAAGGCATCTTATTATATCTAACTGGTTCGAAATGAATATCTTTCTGATCAGACATTTGATAGAGCTGCCATTGTGACCATCTTGAAAATCTTGTTATGGTTGCTCCTCCTAAATGAATGGTTGTATCATCATGGAGTTTCAATTAAAACAAATCTTGCAATATGTAGTTCATCCCATATTTAAATCATGCCACTCTAAGCTCCAAAATGACTGCCTTGATGACCATCTTGAAAATGTAGTCATGGTTACGGATGGGGAGCAATGGTGGGTGAGTGGTTTAGCCATACCTGCCATGCTCTCAGACAGTGTTGGGGATTTTTTAGACTCAAAAAGTGTGTTTTGAGTTCCCAAGAGGTGTCAAGGCACACGACCCCAAAAAAGTTACATCATCCAATTGAAAATGAGCTATATTTTCATATGAGTCTATAGAAAATGAATGGAAATTCAGATTTGAATAAAAGAAAATGGCATATTATAATATAAATAATAATAATAATACTTTGACCAGTGAAGTGTTATGGGTAATATATTTGTATAAAAAGTGACAGCATAATGGCATAATGGACATACCATTTAAATGGGGGGGGGGGGGGGCTGGGATTGTTTTGAAAAAAAACTCCTATATAGATTGAAACAAATACTGATTTGTATAAAGAAGAACAAATTCCATCCAACATATTAGTTGGAGAAAAGATTAATTACCGTATATACTTGCGTATAATCTGATGCTAACTGCAAAACTGCATAGACCCAGATCTGCCATCGCATAATGCACCAGCAGATCTGGAACTACGCAGTTTGTAAGGACTAATCAGTAGAACAAAGAACATAGACCCTGATCTGCTGGCACATTATGTGATGGCAGATCAGGGTCTATGTTGTTTGCATTTGGACCCGGCTTATACGCGTGTATAGATGGTATACTGAGATAAAAGAAGGCTAAATATTTGGTCATGAATATTTTTTCTTTATGCAAATGAATTAAAAAATAATTTACTAGTTTAGGAGGAATTCCTCAATATGGTAATTGAGGCCTTTGTGCCTGTTTCTTTCTGTGAAGAGAGGTTCGGCGGATACTGGCCCCTTCCCTAAAAGTTCAATCGATATTAATCCAATGTGAGGCCACTCATGTCAAACCAAACATTTTATTACAAGGGTTAAGGTTTTCATTATAAAATATTGCAGAAAAAAATGTGATGCTAAGGAGATTTTCTGAAAATCATGAATCATGACAAGTGGAAATATATAATTTTCTTATATGTATGTAATTTAATAAATAAATAAATAAATAAATAAATAAATAAATAAATAAATAAATAAATAAATAAATAAGTGAAATAAATAAATAAGTCAAATGATAATTTTATTGAATTACTTAAATTTTAGATTATTTATTTTCCCTTTGAAATACTTGGTTTCAAATATGTTTTGTGCAGCTTTATCGATACATGTATTATTTATGTATTGTTTAAAGTTGGAAACTTTACCTTTTCACTATAAGAGTCAGTATTATCAGCTAAAATTAATTGTTTTCCAGGGAAAAAAAGAACAATCCATTTTTCAACATCATTGCCCAATTGAAAAATACCTATTTTCATGCCATCAATTACTCCAACATTTAGCAGCAGGTGCCTGTTTTGCACATGATGGCTCTTGTTCAATTTCAGTGTTTTATTTTCCTTTCAGTATGTACTTTTGATGTCTTTCTGTGTGCCAGTTATTATTTTTTTTTAAACTAGATTTTTATTTAGTTACCAATAATAATGATCTTTTTCTGCTTGAGAAAATTATCTATCCCTTACATCTTGTGTTTGGAGCACATGATTGCAAATACAGTGCAGAGGTAAAATTTGACCGATAAACCAGGTTCACTCCATTACAAAATACTCAGGCATTTTGATGATGACAAGAAAGGTAATAAGTTGCATATATTAGGACAACAAACATTTTAATTCTGTGAACATGGTATCATGTTCAAGATCAAAGGCAGTGATCAAGATGTTTTTACTGCACTTGAGAAAATGATAACTCAAGCATGTTAGAACTTAGTTTTGTTACCAAATTTGGTAGGTTGAAATTTGTCAAGAATGAGATGGTTTCAGTACTCAGCAGTTTAAAGAATAAAAGGAAGAAAGAAACAGACATCTCATGGATTACTGCAAATACTTTTTGGTCAGTATAGCATAGGTCCCTTATGGGACTCTTGGTCATCATTCATTGTAGAGAAAGTATTGCTTTACTTGAGGTATATGGTCATCAATTCAACTACAAATTCACTTATATCCATATATCCATTTGAGTTTATGGTACTGTGTGTATTTGCTTATAAGTTGGGTTCAGCTGCAAACTGCACAGACCCAGATCTGCAACTGCATAATGCATTGGCAGATATGGGTCTAGTTTGTTTGTTAGGAGTAATCAGTAGAACAAACAACATAAACCCTTATCATGTGTGATGTGACATATTGTACGATGGCAGATCAGGGATTATGTTGTTTACAGTTGGACTTAACTTATAAGTGAGTGTATATGGTAGTAGGAATAGAGTTAAGACAGATATTAACTTCTATTTCATAGAGTTACCAGGTAAGAAAATATCATTAATGTTCATAATTACTTTCAATTTTTTAGCTTTGGTAATGACAATTATAGCTTATTATTGGATCTGCATTCCATGTCATTGGCAAAATTTTGAATACGTTTATCTTGATCATAATGTCTTCTTCGGTATTTGTAATGTTTTATATTTCCAGCTTGCCAACCTGGGTTTTATGGTGTAAACTGTTTGTACCGCTGCTTCTGTCTGAATGGAGCCATATGTGACCACATTAATGGCACATGTAACTGCAGTAGTGGATGGATGGGTACAGCATGTGAGCAAGGTTAGACAATCTTTGTAATATCTCTCAAATTATCATGGAATCAAGGACAGTCGAGCTGGTCTGGCAAGGGAGGGTATCAAACCTGCGACCTCTGGATTATGAGTCTGACACTCTACCAACTGAGCTATAGTGGCTCTAAGAGATTAATGGATGAAACTTGGTATACTTATTCATCTTTACTAGAAGGTGTCACATACCACACTGGGGTTCTATCTTCAAGGTCAAGGTCACTTTAAAGCCATATGAAATTAAAGGATGAAACTTGGTATACTTGTACATCATCACTAAATAGATTGTCATGTACCAGCTGGGGATCCAATCTTCAAAGTCAAGATCATGGCTCAATATTTTAAGGTTTCCATCATACTTTTCCTTCAGTTTTATAACTTTAGAGCCATTTGAGATTAATGGATGAAACTTTGTATATATTCAGTCATCATTAATAGAAGGCGTGTCATAAGCCACAATAAGGTTCTTATCTTCAGTGTCAAGGTCATGGCTGAATATTTGAATTTTCCTTCATACTGTCCCTTTGAGATTAAGATATGTAACTTTGTATATGTATACATCATTAATAGAAGGTATTTCAAATACCACATTGGGGTTCTCTTGACAGTCAAGATTATGGCTCAGTATTTTAAGTTTTTCAATCTTATTTTCTGACCCACTCTATACTTTTAGAACCTTTTGAGATTAATGGATGAACTTGATATACGTATATATATCATCTTCATAAGATGTATTGTGTACTACCTTGGGGTTTCCATCTTCAAAGTCAAAGTCATGGCTCAATATTTTAAGATTTCCACCACATTTTCTTTTCCACTCAGTAACTTTAGAGCTGTTTGAGATTAATGGATGTAACTTGGTAGACATCATTAGCAGATTTGTTGTGTACCACATTGGGAGTCTTCAAGATCAATATCATGGTGTTATATGTTGAATTTCTCCATTACATATTCCTTTCCACTCTGTAATTTAAAAGCCATTTGAAATGAAGGGATGAAACTCAGTATAAGTATATATAATGACTAAAAGGTGTGCCATGTACCACATTGGGGATCCTATCTTCAAGGTCAAGGTCACAGGTCAGTATTTTAAGTTTCAATTACATTTTGCCGTTTTGCTTTCTAATTTTAAAGCTGTTGAAGATAAATGGATAAACCTTGGTATACTTCTGTATTGTCACTAGAAGATGTGGTGCACTGCACATTTGGAGTTTTATCCTCAAGGTCTAGGTCACAATTTCTGCTTTTTATCATAAAAGTTGTGTACAGGATTAACCATGGTACACTTACACACCACAGGTTGATGACATCACATGTATCACAGTGAATGTTTTATCTTCAGGGTCAAGGTCACTGATAAATATCTAATTTAAACCCATTTTCTGCTCTTTTCCTTTAATGCCTTTTGGAATAGGGCAATGAAACTTGCTTACTTTTCATGTCTGCCCAGTAACTTTGCAGCTCTATCTTAAAGGTCATAGTCAGATTTCATTATTGAGAACCTTTGCAACCTCATCATGGTAGGTGGGATACAAAAATTCATTGAATTTGCTGTTTTTGTTTTTATTTTCCAGCTTGCCCTGAAGGCAGACATGGTCCTAATTGTGAAAATGAATGTAAATGTAAAAACAGCCTTTCATGTGACAAGGTCACAGGAGAGTGCAAATGTAAACCTGGCTTTACAGGGGAAAGGTGCGCAGAAGGTATGTTAATAGTTTGTGATTTTTCCAACAATATTTTGATATTGATTGTGTTTTATAAGGACAAGAAAAGGAAAATTCACACTACACTGGTGTTATGACTCTAGGTCTTACAAAATGTGTAACAGAAAGAAAGTGAAACCAGCAATGTAAATAACATCAACAAAAAATGTATTTCCCTATAATACAAAGTGAAATTCAAGAGATATTTACAATATTGTGAATCAAATTCCAAATAATTCTAAATGTCCTAATCACAAGTCCAAAAATATAGAATGTTTTGAATGAGTTCCAATAGTCTTGAATGTCCTGATATAACACAATGATACAATCCAGAATGTCTTTGAATGAGTTCACAAAAGTCCAAAGTAATGTATTAATTCAAAAGTCAATGAGCACTTTAGTAATTCCAATGAATAGATATTAAATAAATAATTCCTCTCGAATTATATCTGATTTCAATGGCACAAACTTTAAAATCTGATCTCAAGTGGATTCCCCCAGACTGATCTGAAACAGGAATGAATTATTTGTTACCAAATCCTTATTTATACACATTTTCACTGGACCTATATCAACAGGATGTGAAGCAATAAAATGGGGAAAAAAACCCAGTCTAACTGTCAACAAGACTGACCTTGAACTCAAATGCTAGAAAACACTCTATTTACAAGTGACCAGAATGTAAAGTGCAACTCACCTTCATGGACAAGATTTAAACACACATTATAGATTAAATATACATAACACTTGTGATATCTCATCATAACATGCTCTGTGCAGTTTCTTTTTTGTCAGAGGGAACCCTCTCAGAACTAAAAAAAAAATATTGAGATATTTTTGTGTAATTTGAATTTTCATGCATTGCACATATTTTCAATAATCTTTGTTGTGAGAATGATGTCTGGAGTTAGCATTTGAACCTCAAAAATGTAGCCTCATAATGATTTAATTTTTACATGTATTCTCAGTTTATTAAAAAGAACATTTCTTTTATTCCAGTCATCAGATTAGCAATTGGTACACAATCATTTGCTTTATTAATTTGATAATATCATGATGAATTTGTTTTCTTTCTTATGTGAATGATTTATATTATTATTTCAGAATGTCTAGAGGGGTATTATGGCATAAACTGTGAGGAAAGGTGTGATTGCGATAATAATGCCACCTGTAATCCTGAGACAGGTGGATGTAGGTGTACACATGGATGGAGAGGGCGACGCTGTGACAAAGGTGAAACTTACAACTAGTTTTGTTCATGACACAGTCCCTTCATATTTAAAACAGTCGACCTAAAAGTCTGTTTAGGTTTAAACATCTGCTACCATCACCAAACTTCATATTTTAGTAAGAATGGGTTCCAGATATATTCAGCGACAAATGGTCAAAGTTCATGGTCACTGGAGTCAAAATTGTGAATTGTGTTTATGTAAAGTATATGTAAGTTCCATCGAGCCAGCACCTACGCTCTGCACATATCTAATCTGATTGGTCAGTTACAGGTCAATAAAGCATTCTGCTATCTTTTCTACTAAAATTGCAGAGGGAATACAGAAATTCATATATTTTATCAAAATTGTTGTAATTTTCTGACTTTTCTTAGCTTTTATTTTTATGAAAATAAATCAGTAAAATGCTTTCAGTAACCAGCCATTCAGAATTTAGCAGTCGGAGGAGCTTAGGTGTAGGCTCAGTGCTACATATCACAGGTCAACATTCATCATTAACAAGTAATAATTAAACTTTGTAGACAAGATCTGAAGTTATTAAATGGCAGTGATAGATAAATGTTTGATGAAACTATTGATGTAAATCATGCTTTGCCTAGTGTTTTATATTTTTGGTATGGATATTTCAACATCACAAGAATTGTAGCACCATCCTGGCATGTTTTCTACCTTGTCATTTCCATAATGCATACAGAGCCCCTACCCTCCACTCCACTGTCAGTCACCCGTTATGATCCAAATGCTATGTATGAGGTATAGGTGACATTGAATATTGAAAATAGAAACAGGTCATGTAAGTTCAACCAATGCCAGTTTGCATGATTCAAGTGGAAAACTATTTTAAATAAGCTAATGAATGAATCTGACTTGTTTCTGTTAAGTGTATGTTTTTAGGCATTTTTGGTGCACCTCACCATTCATTGCTTACTTATATGTACAGTATTGGCATAATTTGTTAAAGATCTATTCATTCTAATGGAGATGGGGGGGGGGGGGAGAAGAGGAGAAGAAGAAGAATAAATGAGTTCATTATGGAATTATATGATCCTTGTGGGAAAAGAAAGTAGTTCCAGAGGTGAAATCTCCATGGTAGTAATACCACTTATATTATGACTGGTGATATACATTTTTCTCACAATGATACATTGCAGTATCTCATTATGTAATGTATAATTTAAAGTCTTTTGTATATGCACAATTGATATAGTATCCCAAGTCCATGTCACCATAAACTTTTAATACATGTTTCTCTTTACAAGGGGCAACTCCCTACTTAAGAGTCTAAGTTAAAAGGTTGTGACATTATGTCTCTAGATGTAGGTTCAAAGGTATGGATTTAAAATTGTCTATTTCTTATATTTGAGAGTTTCATTTTCCTTGAACTATTTTCAAACTTCACAGGTCAAATGGCAGTAAGGATAATCGGATTACTTAACTCTTTGTATGAATTAAAATTTGGTTATTTATTGGCATGTTGGAAACAATGTGGCCGTTCATGAGGGGCAAATGTGACATTTTTTGCACTAATATGCTGGCCGCTGGTCGAGTTAGAGGGGTTGCCGTCCTTGAGTGGTACTTTTGAACACAAACTCATCTATGTCAGGGGATTATGACCGTAAAAAGCAGGTGCCTGCTGTTTGTGGGTGTGTGAGTGTGTTCAAGAGAGTGACCACTGTACTTGATCCATCATAACAAACCTAGTCATATCAAGTGGCATAGTCAGGAAACTGAAAGTTTCAAGATAGTTCTGTAGATCAAATGTTATAAGATACTGATGAGCCTTGGTAGCACAGAAAGGAAAAAACATTCTATGTATTAGTGAGATAATTTAATTTTCACATGACTATATCCTTGTGTTTTTCCTCTTTTCCTGCTTTGCTAATAAGTGACAGAGGTAACTTTCTGTTGATTTGTGACTCAAGAGGTCACAGATGAGGGTCACATTGGGACATACCATAGCAGGTAGCTTTCATGGACATAAAATGTAACAATTCAGGTCCAAAGATGGGGTATTAAATTTTAGTGAGTTATATTTTAGCAATTACAGATAAAAATATAGCAGATGGTGGTATGTTGTTTTGCTGCTCTCTGTCCATTCATCTGTCCCAAATTTGTTTTAGCACAGTAGTGAAGAAAAACTATTAAACTTAGAGCCCTTCAATTTTGGATAACATCACAGTCATTAGCAGATGACCTGATTAGATTTTTGCAATTTCATAATTTTTTTTAAAAAAATTGAACTTAATGGACAAAAACTTTGTTAACACAGGAAGGTGAAAAGCACTTCAGATAGACAAATAAAATTCTGTTGGTATATTTGTATCCATATGTAGATGACCTGATTAAATTTTCTGGCCATTACAGTAACTTTTCAAATTCCCGTAGCAAATATTGTCTTTATTACTCTCCCCCTCACAAGGCTAATCAAAATTGTTTCCAGATAGTCATGCTTTTTGCATGTGATGGACATATCATCCCTATATATTCTTTGGATGATGATCACATTCAAAGAGGGACAAATTTTCAAAACTAAACCCACATGCAGTTGAATTAGGACAATTAATTGACAACTCAACCTTTTATATGGTAAATAAATATATTAAAAAGGTATTAATTTGATCTGTTTTAGTTAGTATTAGAAACAAGAATGCTTCTGTTGGGAACTGTATGTTAGCAATTGCCGATTAAGAAGCATGGAACAATCAGTCTGTTATATTGTTTATAACTGTGGATATGTTATGGTCCCTTAAAATCTTTATTCACAGAATCAATGAACAGATTCATGAATTCTACCAGTGATCATTCAGTCATTTAATCTGTTTATCTTTCCTTTTCCAAAGATAGGCTGGATGAAACATGTTTTTTTGGACACAGTCTATAGTCATAGTTGAGTGATTATATCTATCATGAATGGTGAGAATGAAGACTGATAAAGCATTTTTAAGAAAAAATGTGAGACATTCATCTCAGCAGATGCTCAGTTTTTATGGTATTCATTTTCATTATTGCATTCTTGGACTGCTAAATTGCAGAAATTTCTTCAATACTAAGTAAAACCACTGTATCTACTCAAGTTTATTATTATTTTGTCCTTAGCTTGTGTACCTGGATTTTATGGGGCTGACTGTGAGGAGATATGTAACTGTTCTGAGAACCAGCCATGTTACCACATCACTGGGGCTTGTGAATGTCCCCCTGGCTACACAGGTCCAGCATGTGAACAGCGTATGTACTAGTTTCTTATTGACAATTAGTATAGTTGTATATTTTTATATATCAGTCTGATGTATGGCAGTCATACTGTTATAATGATACTTTTATCATATCTTAAAAGCTACATTTCCTCAAATAAAAACTGAAATTTATTCTTCTTTAAAAAATCTAACAAAAAGCATTATTTTGCATGTTGTATAAACTTTTATTTTTAGCACACAAGTCCACCTTCATGCAATCTGGTTTGCATATTTGAGTGGCAAAGGCTTTATATCCTTTCTAAAAGTTAAAAAAAAATCTAAATAAAATGGACATCATACTGGGAGCCCCATGTGTGTTTGCAATGAATTCTGTACAGCCTTTAGTAGGTGAGTAATCTTCATGACAAATAATGAACTTCATTCCATAAAGAAATCTCTACTTTTGATATAATCTTTGATTCAAAAGCTCATGAAAGATTTGCTGTCGTGATATATTTTTTTCTTGTAACATGATTTCACAACATCTTTGATTGGTTTTTATAGAAACAAAAACAAAAAGAAGAGAAAAGTGAACAACCATACATCATCAGGTACCTTCATAAATTTAATGCAGGCCTATTCTAGCACAGTTCATTACAGTGACAACATTTCTGCTGCATATAATCAATACCGTATATACTCGCGTATAAATCGGATCCAACTACAAACTGCACAGACACAAATGTAAAATTGCATAATGTGTGGGCAGATCTGGATCTATGCAGTTAATTAGGAGTAATCAGTAAAACAAACAACATAGACCAGTGGTCCCCAATGCTGTGCCCGAGGGTGCCAGGGCGCCCGCTAATGTTTCTTGTGTACCTGCGGAAAAGGCTATAATGAATAATAATATTTCTAAAAAATGGGTCAAGTTAATTGGTTGGTGCCAGCCACTCTCTCATAAACTCACAAATGCACCCATAGGCACAAAAAGGTTGGGAACCCCTGACATAGACCCTGATTTCCTAGTGCATTATGCAATGGCATATCAGGGTCTATTACAATTGGACCTGACTTATACAACAGTTATCCATAAAAATACCATGGACTGGTCATTTATACATCTGATTTTAAAATTATCTTGTTGGAAAATTGGCCATTTACTCGGGTCCATCTCAGATAAGTCCAGTCTGTTTGTGCCAGACTAATCTATTAATTTCATGTGAAAATTCTCCACAGCCTGCCCACCAGGAACTTTTGGCCCACAGTGTAGAGGGACATGCAAGTGTGGAGAAAACTTCAGCTGTGATCATGTGACAGGAGACTGTGTGTGTAAGCCTGGACAGAGAGGGCGCCACTGTGCAAAAGGTTTGCTTAGAAAATCATTGACATAATCCTCTAGAAATCATACATGCAGACATTCAGTGGTACCATGCTTTGGTTCACAATTTTGATCCAAAGTAAAAGGATTTATTATTTGGATTAATTCAGCTCAAACATCATTAAAAAAGGAAATTTGTCTATTTCACAGCTTTTCACAGATTATGTACACAGCTTTTTACAGCTTGAGTGCACAGCTTTTTAGAAAGATAGACGGGAGTATCACAGCAGATAGAAAACATTTCTTTGGATAATTTTCCACTCTAGCTCATCCATGACTTTGTTGCTAAATTTACTATCTTCATTATAATGTCCCCTACTAATAATTTTTCTTGTGAAATACAAGTTTTTAACTAACTTAAAACTACTTGGAGGATTGCCATGAAACTTTACACATGCATTCATCACGTGGTCTAGTTGGTCCTAAATGAAAATGGTGCTGCTCAGACATTGATTTTTGGCCACCACAGCAGCCATCTTGAAAATTTTGTTATCACTACTCCTCCTGAATGGATGATCATATCAACATGGGGTTTTCACTAAAAGACTTCTTATGATGTCTAGTTGGTCCTAAATGAAAATGGTGCTGATCTGACATCCAATATGGTCACTATGGCAGCCATCTTGAAAATCTTGTTATTGCTACTTGTCCTGAATGGATGGTCATATCATCATGGGGTTTTCACTGAAAGATTTCATATGATGTCTGGTTGATCCTAAATAAAAATGGTGCTGATGTGATATCTAATGTCTTGAAAATCTTGTTACTCTTTCTACATGGATGGTCATATCAACATGGGATTTTCATTGAAAGACTTCTTATGATGTCTAGTTGGCCCAAAATAAAAATGGTGTTGATCTGATGTCCAATATGGCCACCACAGCATCCATCTTGTAAATCTTACCACTATTCCTCCTGAATGGATGATCATATCAACATGGGATTTTCACTAAAAGTCTTCTTATGATATCCAGTTGCTCTTCAATGAAAATGGTGCCAATCTGACATCCAATTTTGTCATCATACAGAGGCCATCTTGAAAGTCTTGTTATTGCTACTCATCCTGAATGAATGGTTGTATCAACATGAGATTTTCACTAAAAGACTTCTTATAGTGTTTTGTTGATTCTATAATCATTAGGTTTTCACCAGAAGACTTCTCATGATGCCTAGTTGGTCCTAATTGCAAATGGTGCTAATCTGACATAAAATATGATCACCATCTTGAAAATCTTCATATCACTTCTCCTTCCAAACAGAAAGTCATACTGATATTGGGTTTTCACCAGGAGACTGGTTATGTAGCCAGTCTGACATCCAGTATTGCCACAGCCATCTTGAAAATCTTGTAATTGTTCAAGAATATCAGAGATGATATAAACACTCAGCAATTAAAAAGAAGAAATTATCTTATATTGGATTCCTGGAAATTCTTTTTGGCCAGCAAAGTGCAAGTCCCAGGGGCTTGTGTTTGAAGAATAATTTCATGGTTATTTCAGTCTGTGAACATATTCCAATAAACTTCTGAGGGGAGGTATCCCAACTTAAGGTGTGTATGACAGCGGTAGGAAGTCAAATGGCTGCTGTTATACATTGATGGAAACATGATCATACAGTATGTCATTAATGTATTGCAGACACAAGGTAATAGATATATGTGATGTTTTTGCCTGAGTTACTGAACAAAATGACAAAATTTCAGTTGATTGAAGCAGTGTGTATATCAAATCAGCATCAAAATGTATGTGTTTCATGTCATAATAAACATTATCAATAAATAAATGTACCGTCAGAAATCAAGGAAAACATTTACAAATATTGGAGGTAATTAATAGCTTTTGAGTTTGTTTTGAGAATGAAGACTTACTCAATAATAGAACATTATGGATTTCTACATACTGTACTGTATCATTTATTTTTGTGGGGCTCAATTTTCGTAGTTTTGTATAATAAAAAGAGACATTTTTTGGGTACTTAAATTCATGGTTTTGCCTGTCAAAGTTTGCAGATTTGAAAGTGTTTCATTTCATGGATTAACCTATACAACAAACTGCAGTTGCTTCAATAGTTAAAACAGTACTACCATGTTTATGAGCACAAACCAAACACCTGTCAAGATAAATCACTTACACTCAAAATCAAAGGGAGCTGATACAACCAACAACACTAAGGTAACTGGTTATTAAAGTACATGTGTATGATTTCTTCCTTAAAACACTGTTCATAAAGTTGCACCATCAATTACTTTTTGGTGACTATGACATTAACACAATGGCTTAAGAGTGGTAAAATTCAACTTATATCCCTGTCAGTTTGGATAATGTCATCATTCCACAGGTGAACCAAACACATGACTAGCTGCCCCTTGCTCAGTGTAATTAGCAAGCAGTGTCAACATTTGATGTGTTCAGAGTCCATCAAAATGTGAAGATGCTAACTAAATTTAAAACAATTGAATCGCTCCTTTGTTTGAGCCTGCCTCATGCACAAATAAACTTCATCCACTAGACTTTGCTTAAAACATCATCAATCAAGCCAATTCATGCTGAATGGATAATTGTGGCTCATGTGAAAATGTGTGAAAGATTGATCTAATTATCTGTGGCTTTGAAAATGCTGGACTTGTTTAATTCAACAATTTCAGGATAATTTATCTGACCAACATTTGTGTGTACCAGCTGGCTTGATCGATATGATTTTGATTCAGTGGTTTTGTCAAAAAATCAGTGAAATGTGAGCTTCAGTACTATGTGGTGGTTAGTGTATATACATAGTGTTTCTTTAGTAATAGTTTGAGTATTTTACAGTAATATTGTTCGTTGGGATTAAGCATAGATGGATATAATGAGATGTGCTTTCACAAGGATTAAATTTTTTGACAACAGTGTCACTTGAGAATTGATTTGAATAAGTATTAAATCTTATTTTCTTTTATAATGTAATTTCTTATTCTTTCTTTCATTTTCAGTAATACTAGTGTTTGAATATCTTGTGCTTTTCTAATTTCTCAATTCTTTCTTATGTCACAACATATCGATTTAAGGCACTGAGTGGAAACTACAGCTACCGGATGCCGTATAGATATGTTTGCATTGAAACAATATAAAATGCTTTAAAATTCTTTTTTTTAAAGGATTAAAATAAAATAAACACATCTATAAGCTAATATTTTATTACCAGATGACAGACAAAAATGGCATTGATTTATGAAACACAGTAAGAAAATGGGAGTGGGGGTCTTCTTTATCATATGTGGCTAATTTTTCGTTGGGTCTTTAAATTCATGGTTTGGGACAACAACAAAATCCATGAAAATTGGTACCCCACAAAAATTAATGATACTATTGGGTGAGATTTTTTTCTTTAAAAAAAAAATACATTTTTGGGCATGAAAAGTTGACATTTTTTATTTTAGAAAAACATCATGTCAGGAATTGTGATTAAACCGCAGTTATTTCCCATAAATTTGAAATTATCACGTGTATGCCTTTTATTTTAGCTTGAATAAGCTTAAGTTGCGTACTCAGTCTGGACTTTTTCTTGCATATATTTTTCTCAGAACCAAATACTTTCAGATATGTAAATTCTAAAATTCCTATCAAAACCAAAAGTTAATACTTCCACACAAAATAGTGCCAGTCATTATGATCTCACCTGGTCTTTAGGCTGTGTGAGGTGGTTGTTATATGTCCCTGCATCTGTAGTGTATTGCTAAATGTGCATCATCCATTGTGAATTATTTATCTTGTAATGATCAACATTTGCCATTTTCAACTTCTGAAATAAAATCACTCAACCAGTTTCAGAAGTATCTGACACACAGCACCCTGGCATGAAGTGTCAGAAGTTTTTGACACACAGCATCCTGGCATGAAGTGTCAGAAGCTTTTGACACACAGCATCCTGGCATGAAGTGTCAGAAGTTTTTGACACACAGCATCCTGGCATGAAGTGTCAGAAGCTTTTGACACACAGCATCCTGGCATGAAGTGTCAGAAATTTTTGACACACAGCACCCTGGCATGAAGTGTCAGAAGCTTTTGACACACAGCATCCTGGCATGAAGTGTCAGAAGCTTTTGACACACAGCATCCTGGCATGAAGTGTCAGAAGTTTTTGACACACAGCATCCTGGCATGAAGTGTCAGAAGCTTTTGACACACAGCATCCTGGCATGAAGTGTCAGAAGTTTTTGACACACAGCACCCTGGCATGAAGTGTCAGTAGGTTTTGACACACAGCATCCTGGCATGAAGTGTCAGTAGGTTTTGACACACAGCATCCTGGCATGAAGTGTCAGTAGGTTTTGACACACAGCATCCTGGCATGAAGTGTCAGAAGTTTTGACACACAGCATGCTGGCATAAAGTCTTTTAGAATTTTCCAGACAATACTGATCAGCTACTAGATAGAGTTGCTATTATTAAACACAGCACAACCTGTCAATGGCAGCTGGTTAAAAACTCACAAAATTTCATCCAAATTTGAAAGCATTCTGGCATTCAAGCCTTTCAGGTTCCCATAAATGATGCCAATCTTCAATCAGTTATGGCCACCATTACATAAAATGGCAACATATTTAAATGACTTACCATATACCGGTATACTCATTTATAAGTCAGTTCCAATTGCAAACAACATAGTCCCTGATCTGTCGCATAATGGTCCAGGAGATCATGGTCTGTGTTGTTTGTTGTACTGATTTACTCCTAGCAAATTGCATTAACCCAATCCACTGGCACCCTATGCGATGGCAGATCTACTTCTATGCCATTTGCAGTGGGACCCAACTTATAAGTGAGTACATATGGTATTCTAACAATCTGCTGCACTAATATTGACTATTTTACAAAGAGACTCATGTACAAATAATACTAATCAGTTGTCAATTATAGCCACATTGCAAGAAACAGCACAATCACTTAATAACTTCTTTAAAAAATGATTACCTGTAACTATGAATTTCCACCAAATTTTACTAGTATGTGATGGATATTAGCATCAAGACTTTTCAAGATCATACAAATAATTTTGATCCACCATTAAATATGGAGACCATTACTATTAATAACCTAAATAGAAGAGGACTACTCAACAAAAACTGATTGATCATCTTGACCACATTGACAAGTAGCATCATGGTATTCACTTGCAGGCTGCCGTAAGCAAGTGAGTGACGCCATGCCCACTTTGGTTTCATATATTGTTGTACAGCATCCATGCTAAAAATGTGGCAAACATTTGATTGTGATTAAGTCTGTCCATTAGAGAACAGCTCAAAAAAAGAGGAAGTTGTGTACAATATGTCAGATTTTACAAGACAAACTTGTGTTGCATTTAAAATTCTATAAACATAATTATGGCAAGCATGCAATAGCCTTTTGACACAATGTTTTGTTTATAATAATAATTAATAACTGCAATTAACCACATAGCTTGCTTTGAGTGTGATTATTACATTTTACTTGTTTGTCTTGGTTGCTTATTTGGCAGGCAGAATTTTTAAATGTTTGATGATAAAAATCATTTTAAAAAATGTATGCTCTAATCATGCAGGCTTTTTTGGTAAAAATGTGTTGAAAGAGATTCTTTACTCTTAGAGTGTTGTTAACATGTAATTTTTAATGACAACATTTGTTGTAATTGATTGAAATATATCATTTACAAAGCCACTAATAATATTAATGTTTGATAATTAAGACTAATTTGATTATCGTGTATTATTTCTAGTGTAAAATAAATTGTTGTCATTTTATCATAGGAGTTGGGGTTAATGCAGTTCTCTCTAAAATAGATATAATCCATCGGTCTAGTACTTAGCGTTGTTCCAGGACATAGAAAGACAATTTGTGTAAAATATATAGAAAACCATGAAAATGTGAATCAGATGGACAAGACTTTAAAAGTACTGACATCTACTGCTTGGGCTACTTTGATTTTATAGGATATTAGGGCTTTGTATTTACTATTCAATCATCTTATAATAATATGAATAATAATAATAAATAATATATATGGCTTTTATTAGATTAGAGAATAATAATAATAATAATAATAATAATAATAATAATAATAATAATAAAGAGATAAGGTTGTTATTAGCTTAGATTATGATTAATACTAACAAAGGTGGGTGTCTCCTTTGAGAAGGTCTTGATCCAGTAATGTGTCGTTCAGTAGGTCTTCAGGCCTTGATCCATTAATGTGTCATTCAGCAGGTCTTCAGGTCTTGAACAAGTAATGTGTCATTCCTTAGAATCTTCAGGCCTTGAACCAGCAACATGTCATTCAGTAGGGTCTTCAGGCCTTGAACCGGTAACTTCAGGTCTTGAATCAGCAATGTGTCATTCACTAGGTTTTCAAGCCTGGAACCAGTAATGTGTCATTGATTAGAATGTTGAGGCCTTGAACCAGCAACATGTCATTCAGAAGGGTCTTCAGGCCTTGAGCCAGTAATGTGTCATTCAGTTCAGTTTTAAGGCCTTGAGAAAATATAGTGTCATTCACTAGGGTCTTTATGTCTTGAACCAGTATTGTGTCATTTAGTAGGATCTTCAGGTCTTGAGCAAGTAACATGTCAGTCACTAGGGTCTTCAGGCCTTCGATTAGAAACCTCTCATTCAGTAGTCTTCATGCCTTGAACCAGTAGTGCACCATTCACTTGGGTCTTCAGACCTTCAATCAGTAACTTATCATTCAGTAGGGTTTTCAGACCTTGAACCAGTACTGTGCGATTCACTAGAGTGTTCATACCTTCAACCAGTAGTGTGTCATTCAGTAGGGTCATCAGAGCTTGAATCTGTAACTTCTTATTACATAGAAGGCTATTTAAAATGAGGCAGGCATAAAATATACCATCACAGTACTCTTGTTAAATCTAAATTTTCACAAACTCTTGCTTCTAGGCTGATATCAATTCTGATATTGCACTAACACATTGCTTTGCTTGCATGCTTCCTGGTTGTAGCTCATGATAAGGGTGATGGTGACAGCAGCAGTAGCAGTAAGAAGCCTGGCAAGAAGGGTAGAAAGCAGCGTAAGCTCAGCAGTAATGACAACTTTCTGGAGGAATTAAGAGCAAAAAATTTGGAGCTAGGTACTAACCTTTCTCTTATCTGCTTACCTCAAACATATATAGTCATGCTTATTTAAGACTTTTGTATGCTGGGATTTGCTGAAAAAACTGATTTTTATAGTAATGTAATTATTCCAATGCCTTTAGAAAAAAAAGTGGGGATTATGTGTTACTGCCTGTAGGTGCAAATGTATGTGTGCATAATGCCATACAGTTTCTCCTACTGTAATACCATTTAAGATACAGACTTCAGACTTTGGGATATGATTGTAGGCGGTCTGTAGATGTGCAGAGTGGTCTCAGAATTTCAATTCACTCCTTGGGGGTGGAGTTTGGAGGAGGGGGACACTTTTGTTTACATGTAATTGTATATACAGTGTGTAGTGATTTCATGAGTTGTGTAATCTCATGCAATTCTTCCTACAACATTTACCACAGAGACTTGAAACTTTGAGATATGTTTGGAATTGTTCTGTTGTTGTGCACAGCAGTGTTTACCTCGCCTATATGAAATACAGAAGAATGATTGTACAACCATTGGTGTCAGTGTCGGCATTGGTGTCAGTGTTGGCAAATGCATCCATACAGATAAAAACATATACATATGTACCACATTGCATCTCATCCATCCATTCTTCCATGGTTCTAATCAACAAATTGGAGTTGGTTTTATAGCACCTTTCCCAAAGTTGTGAGGGTTTGGGTCCAAAAGGGCTAACTTGGTACATATTTGTACATATTTGTAAATTTGTGGTTAAGGCATTTCAGTCAACTCATGACCACATAGGATTTTTTTTGCACCTTGTATACATACAGTTATACATGAAACTTGGTGAGGGGATTCATCATGATGACAACAACACCGTCAACACTAAAGTTGGTCACAGTAACCCATATTTCATGCTTCATGGACTTGGGTTACATTTTGTTTTAAGTTTATTCTCAAGCAATGTTCATGCTAGAATCATCAAACTGGATGATTGTATGTAACTCTGTTAGTGCACAACCTCACAACAAAAGAAGGTCACTGTAACCTACATTTCACATTTTACTGGCCTAGGTAAGGTTTTGTATTTAGTTCATGAACACATGAATTTTGCAAACTGTATATATCCTATCATATCTGGAACCATGAAACTTGGGGACAGGATGCATCTTGATGAGCACAACTCCCTCATTGCAGAAGTAGGTTAGTATGACCCATTAAACTAGATGATTGTATATATCTTTATTAGTACCACATCTGTACAAAAGAAGAAGGTCACTGAGATTTGAATTTCATATTTTACTGACTTTTGATTAAATTTTTGGCATTTAGTTGATGACCACACAGTTTGTTTTAATGCTATGTACATACAATCCTTTAAAAAATAACGAAACTTGGTGAGCGGATGCAGCTTGATGAGCACTACTGTCATTGCTGAAGTAGGTCATCATGGCCCATATTTTATGCTTCGCTGACTTGGGTTACATTTTGTGTTTGATGTTCATTTCTCTGGCACTGTTCATGCTGTGTTTGTGAAATTGATGATGATATCCATTTCTGTTAGTTCCACACTCTTACAACAGAAAGGCTCATTGTGACCTATATTTCATCTTACACTGGCTTTGGTTAAGTTTTGGCATTGATCTCATAACCAAATGAGTTTTTGACATGCTTTATGCATATCCTTCTCAGAAAAGAAAGTTGTTGAGGGGACACATCTTCATAAGTAGTACACCCATATTGCAATAAGAGGTCTCAGTGACCTATGTTTCTTATTTCAGTGACTTTGTTGAAATTTTGTGTTTAAGGTAATTTATTGGAATCATGAAACTTGATAACTTGATGCATGTATATTAGTACTACACCCTTACAACCAAAGAAGGTCACTGTGATCTTCATTTTATGCTTTACTGACATGGCTTAAGTATATGTGTTTAGCTCATGATTCCACAGAATTTTCCATGCTATATACACCCTAGCCTTCATAGAAGACTTTTTCTGACCAGAGCAGTTGGAAGTAGGAATACATATATAAGTCAGTGTTACAATTTCCATATTAATGACTCTACATTGTATATTGTGATAGGTTACCCTCAACATATTAGATGTATAATGTACTTGTGAATGAGTATATAATTAGATGAGTAGACTGCATATATTTCATGTGAGGCCTCATCTGTAGTGGCTAATCAAGGTAATTACTGATGTCATGTATCTAATAACAGTCATACTGGCTGTTACTCCAGG
The DNA here is from genome assembly GCA_029931535.1 of Margaritifera margaritifera. NCBI lineage: Eukaryota > Metazoa > Mollusca > Bivalvia > Unionida > Margaritiferidae > Margaritifera > Margaritifera margaritifera. The sequence continues at coordinate 193,892 of JAQPZY010000667.1, forward strand.
GTTACTCAAATCCTGTTACTTCTACCCAGTAAAATCGGGCATCTAGGGGTGGACACTAATAATAGCTTCTGAAGCAGATTTTCAGAACAGTAATTCTTAAAAATAGAAAAACAGAATTTAATCTCTCTTTTTTATCAACTCATTATAGTACCTCTACTTTGATATCATAGAAAAGAATTTTCTTTTTATTGTATTCTGCCTTTTATGCCCTGTCACAGGGGTCAACATTTTATGCCCTGTCACAGGGGCCAACATTTCATGCCCTGTCACAGGTCACAGGGGCCAACATTTCATGCCCTGTCACAGGGGCCAACATTTCATTGTCAAGATCATTTTAGTCTGAATTTATTTTCTGCATGATCAGTTAATGTTTTCAATGGCTGCTGGAGACTACTAAAAGCTTCATAGCAGTATTTAGATTCTAGTTATGTCATATTTTTATTATTGTGTTCTTCCTTTTACCTCCTTTGAATTGATTTCAAACCACTTACCTTTATCCCATACTAAACCCCACTATATAAAGCCTTTTACACTGAGTAAAGGTGTTCATTATAAATTAAATTAAAAGTATCGGTAAATGGATATAGGGATGGGTAGACCAACAAGTTGTTCTCTGCCTCTATTTTTTTTATATCTAGCATTACTAGTGGTGGTACTCCATGAAAATCCGAGATAATGTAAATACTACCCTCAACTTCAGTCCATACATCCTTGACATTTGCTTAAAATTGAAGAAAAGCGTAGTATCTCATCCAGTATATGAGCTTTATTTAAATGTTTTGAAAATTGACTTATTTTCAAGTGCAGCAGGTATAAGCTTTAACATAGGTGACAAAAAATAGGAAGAGCTAGTCATGTTGGAAATACATAGGTGACAAAAAATAGGAATAGCTAGTCATGTTGGAAATACATAGGTGACAAAAAATAGGAAGAGCTAGTCATGTTGGAAATACATAGGTGACAAAAATAGGAATAGCTAGTCATGTTGGAAATACATAGGTGACAAAAAATAGGAAGAGCTAGTCATGTTGGATATACATAAGTGACAAAAAATAGGAAGAGCTAGTCATGTTGGAAATACATAGGTGACAAAAATAGGAATAGCTAGTCATGTTGGAAATACATAGGTGACAAAAATAGGAATTTCTAGTCATGTTGGAAATACATAGGTGAGCGGAATCATGTCTTCATTTGCAGTAATATATACTTGCTTATAGGTCAGGTCCAACTGCAAACGAAGTAGACCCTGATTTGCCATCACATAATGCATTATGCAACAGCAGATCTGGGTCTATGAAGTTTACAGTTGGATCCAACTTATGTGCAAGTATATATGGTACATTATGACAGTCTTTTGTCCCCTCACCCCCACCCTAATCACAATAACCATTTACCGAAACTCTTTAATTTTATTTGTAATGAGCTCCTGTGCACTGAGCTACATGTATGCAGGTACCCTGTGCACTGAGCTACATGTATGCAGGTTCCCTATGACCCTGAGTTACATGTATGCAGGTACTGTGTGCACTGAGCTACATGCAGGTACCCTGCACTGAGCTACATGTATGCAGGTACCCTGTGACAGTGAGTTACATATATGCAGGTACCTTGTGCACTGAGCTACATATATGCAGGTACCCTGTGCACTGAGCTACATGTAAGCAAGTACCCTGTGCACTAAGCTACATGTATGCAGGTACCCTCTGCACTGGGATACATGTATACAAGTACACTCTGCACTGAACTACATGTATGTAGGTATATGAACATCAAGAATTAGATACATGTAGACAATTAAATCGATTTTTCATAGTTCAATAATGTCATCATTAGATTATGGCAATATATATTTATATCATACTGTTGTTAATGCCCTTTCCGCAAGTTAATGGTCACACAGACCATGTGACTTTATTTTTTGCCTGCACCTTTTAAATAACAATAAGGTGTGATGTCATTTTTGCATAAAGTAAAAAAGTTCAACAGATTCCATAGCCTCCTGGATGGAAATTGTGTTTTTTTAATTTTGATGTAATAAATATAAATAAAAAAATACAAAAAAGTGATTTGATTTGTACAATATTTTCATTTAATTAGTCCAAAAATCAGAATTATATCATTCGACTTACTTTCTTGACATTAAAAAAGCCAGTAGTGCCCCTTTAATGATCAATTAAGAAAAAATACTTGCAAAGAAAAATGGTCAGATCTACATGACTGTACCAAATAAAAATATTGCAATGACTGTATACAGACGTATTTGTGTATGTATTTCTTCTTCAGATATGTTACCTGATCACAAAACCTTAGAACTACTACTACCTCACAAATCCAGCCCTCCCAGGCTAAAATGTTTTAGTTAAAAAGCGAAAAGCTATCTGCCCACCTAGGTGGCAGTTAGATAGAGTGATCTCCTTTTGATACATGGATTGGCACCAAATCCCATGAATACTACAGTTACTACCGTAATCACTGTAAGTCTTGGGACACGAAAAAATAATTATTTTTTTCCGTGGCCCAAGACTTATACACACTTAAAAAATATAGCATTTTCACTGTCCCAACAATTATAGACACAAAAAATGTCTGACGAAATTGGCAAAATTGGCAAGATCGCCACGTCAATAAACTGTTATAAACTACTATGATTGTTTTTATGTTATTATTTTGCATGTATATATTTTCCGATTTCTCCAACATGAAATAAAATAAAGGCAAATAAAGACTTCACAATTCACGGGTCGTTTCGGGTTTACCTTGAGACCTGTTTTATAGTGTACAGTACTTACACAGTGCAAATCGTATGCAGACTTTGCTTTATTCATAGTTTTTACCAAATCGCTTTCTTCAAGATCACAAATTGCTATTTTATATGGTATGATCCACACGCTAAAGAGTTACAGTTTGTCAGTGATATAAGCGATTTTACATAGTGATGTAATCTATATAAAAAGATACACACGTTTAATTATATAAGGTAAACCAGCATTTATTCACATAACTGTTATATATACATTAAACAATGATCATAATATAGGTTAAAATTATCATGTACTGTATTAGTAGCCATCACTGGTGTAGTTCTTCGATGTGTGATTTATCTTTTACTCAAGGATTTTAGTACGATTACCGTAGCTGAGTATACAGGTACTTAAGGCCGCTTACATCAAAGCAAACTCCCGCCGAATTTAAACGGTATTACAGTTATTTTCAAAGCATTATTTCTAAACTTCTTTATCGTATTTTAGAGATATTATAGAAGTTTAGTGCAGTGGTGCCTATGATTCGAAACCAAGGGATGTACTTCAAACGGCGCAAGTTAAAATCTTCAATGTACATGTGGTGACGCCATGATGTATAAACAAGCTCACTAAATGCGAGCGTTGAATCAAACGCTATTTTCGTTGTTGTCATACTGGTACCACATTTTAAAGAGTTAGGTATTTACATTTTCAAGGCAAAACAAACTAATTACTGATGACTTTCAACAATTTTAATGCAGTAATGCATAAACTGACAATAATTCATAATGATAGTCCCTTTAACAACAACGAAGTCTTTTTTTTTTTTTTAAATGTCGTTGAGTTCGATAAAATACATCGATCGATTAGTAGGAAAAATAAAATCTCTAAGGTGTCCCAAGACTTATAGTACATGAAAAAATTGCTATAATTTCGTGTCCCAACTTTTATAGGTCATAAAAAAATTACTTTTGAAAATAATTAAGGGTGTCCCAAGACTTATGGTGTCCCAAGACTTACAGTGATTACGGTACTTCTGCTCGTGCTGAGTAGCATGCTCTCTACAGACAGAGAGGCCTCACAATCCACATACAAGTATTCTGCAAGTTTTCTACCTTAAAGCAAGTTGGAAGAGTGTTCTTTTCTAAGGGAAATATTCTCCATCTCAATTTTCCAACTTTTCTTGCTTCTTTCTTTCGATGACAAAGTTCTATGTCTTTCTTTAGAATTATAACTTTGCCGTCCTCACACCAGAGTTCGTACAAAGTCTGGAAAGTCTGGAAAAAGTATGGGGAAAAAGGAGTGCCTGGAAAAAGTATGGAAAATAAAGATTTTGGCCCCAAGGTCTGGAAAAAATATGGAATTTTGTGTTGCTGTGTTATATTTTCTAAGGACACTTGTCACCTGGGGCGCCATTTGGTCTAGTGATGGCCCTGCTGGTTCATTGTGGTTGGCGAGACATGTGACCTATCACCCAGTTGTGATTGGTGGATACTGTTTTATATTATGCGGATACAGACTTCGAATACATGTGCCAGAGGGGTCTGGAAAATATTGCAGTCCAGTCTGGAAAAAGTCTGGAAAAGGTCTGGAATTTGTTTTACCAACAGCTGTATGAACCCTGTCACACACTTAGGTGCCCTTGGTATGTACCTGCACTGGTTGCTAGTGGATCCCTCACATTGCTGTAGCTTTTTTTTATGTTCAAGTATTGTGTGTGCTATAGAAAACTAAATTATATTGCTGTATAATTTCCGCCATGGTGGGATTTGTACAGGTAAGTTTTCTATACATAGTTTAGTCATAGTGTCCACTTCGTATTTACTATAAGTGACGCTTCAGTGATTTTACTTGTATAGGCAGTCAATTGGCCTTTCCTACAGGTAACTTTTATTAGAATTGATATTTTAGTGTCCATTTCGTAAGTATTAATAGTGACACTCCAATACTCTATCTGTATTGGCTGACATGTGCGCCCTTTTGCAGGTAAATTTTCATAGTGTGTAGCTCTGCACATACACTCTCTGAGTTCATTAGGCTGGACATGTGGCAGACTACACTTGTATACATGTATATTGTCTGCTCTATTTTGTATTACAGATTTAGACCATTGCAAGACCAAATGTAAGCTTTGTAAACATTGGAAACATGGGACTGACAACCACTCTATATGTGTAGCTTGCTCCAGTTGCCAATCTATGGATACATGTCAGACTTGCACATCGTGGACTGAAAGTCAACGGGCTGCAGTACTGGGAGTACTAAAGGGGAAGGCATAGAAGCATATCTTGAGGGATGAAGACATCATTAGGATACACAACTTGCTTCACAACGGGTATTGCACTCTACACAGTTCATCAACCACGAAGTGATCCAAGCTATCACAGTCAGCAATAACTCCAGCTCCTCCCTCACAGCCGCATCATGATAAACCTTTCTTGGCAGAACCAGTAGGCAGTTTACCACATGGGCTTGACACCCAATTGCCTTTATCACCTGCTATTGAGCGAAATCGACAAACAACCTCAGTTACTTTCTCGCACTTCAGATGTATGGACCGTTTACGTCGATAAAAGATCCCATACCCCGTCCCAACTTAATGAACTGGACAACATCATGACAACCAGTGGCCCTGTTCCACCATGACCGGACTCCGCCAATACTGGACTCTGATTGCAGTGGGTCACCACCACAGTCGATCGTTCATTCTAAGCAAAAAGACGGAAGGTTTTTATTGACAACATTGGAGCAAGATCGAGATCAAAGCAAGCCTACTGAGATATTATCTTGCACATCATCTGTACTGGCCGGTTTTGTAGATCAAATATCCCCAAACCCATCACAAATAATGGGACAATGTCATGCAAGATAAAATGGCACTGTTCCGTCACCAGACTCTCCCATATGTCTCAGATTGCAACATGTCACTATCACAGTCGATCTTACCATTGAAGCCAAATTAAGGAAGGTCTTTGTCCAGTTTGCCTACTTTACATGACAAGGCACTCTCATGGATCAGCCACAGGTCACTCAGTGCACGAGGTGCCCAGTTTAGTGCCCCAGTACACGCAGGATATGGATTCACTGCCTTCTCATACCTTTGCCACTCAAAGGCAGCACTCATTTTGTGATCATTTGGAAGTAACTGTATCCCATACAGGATGTTCTGCAAGAATAGTGGGCTGCCCTTTTAGACATCTCAGTTTGCACAGGAGATGTCAGCGTCACGCTGTTCATCTAAAGACCACAAAGTATGCTCACAAGCATTGTCTTTGCTAAATCTCACTATGACAAGAGAAGACTCTGCCTTCCTAGTGTCAGTTGAGGGAGTCTTTTGCTTGTCGCCACCAGAGTTTTGTTCTCCTCCTTCTCCGTCAACAGCTTGGTCCAGAGTTCCAGCATCTGTTGACATGCTAATCAACAATGACCAACTGACGTTAAACTGTTATTGCTGTTCGGTCATGTGGCAGCCTTAGAGAGCAATAAAGAGACAATGCAATCACGGGATTGGTGAATCCCTTGTCAGGAATCACCTCAGATGCCATCTTGTATGTTGCATGTATGAACCGGTCTTGCAGATTACTTATCCCATATCCCGCTCCAGCATAAGGAATTTGACAAGGTTATGTAGGATACAATGGCCCTGTTCTGTCACTATCAGACTCTGTCATCTAAATCTGACAGCACAAGGTCCATAATGAAGCTGATCCTGCCAATTATGTTGAATTATGGGCCCGCTTACATTGATCAATATCCCACATGCCGTCCAGGCATCAGTGCACTGGCACTTTTAAGACTCAGTCTACCCATGACAGTTCCACAATGTATAATGTCATGAAGGATAAAATGGCCCTGTTCCTTCACGATTGGACTCTACCATCTGTATCAGATCGCACCAGGTTAGTACCGAAGAGCTTGCCTCTAAGGTGGAATAATGGACCTGACTATGCTGTTCAGTATCTCACATAGTGCCACAATGCACCCAGCTTGCTCCATGGCCAGATTTGCTACAGTACCTAGTTAATATGGGCTCTTCTCAGGGCAAACAGTCCTGCAGATCCAATACAAGTTCAAAGACACAGTTCTTGATATCAATATGGATAAAGGCAGAGAGAAGCAGAGAGAAGGGGTCATTGCACCCCAATTCCTCTCCTTGCCATCAGATATATAGATTGCTCACGGTCAATACCAAACCTAATCTAGCTTTTAGGCACTGCGTACAATGATCTAATATCACGTATTCCATCCCCACATCTGTACACAGACCCTCACTTGGAAACGACATCCAGTTGATGGAGACATCACTGTATAGTACCACAATGGTTCAATGCCACTCTATGGCCAGTTAGTGCCTTTGTGCCCACTTGCTAATATGGACCCAGTGTAGCAGATAGCCAAGTTACCAGTAAGTGCTATGAAACTGGCCCCAAAGAAGAAAACAATGGCTCTGTTTCATCAAGACTGAACTTTGCTGTCTGATGGGGATCACATACGGCCATCACATTCTAATACAGCCTTTTCTTGCACCTAAGGGGTCGGGAATCCAATGTTCCATATTTCTTCCCAGCACCATAACATGGGCTTCTGCATCGCAATCACATGGTCTCTACGCAGACTGGACCCATATAGCCACTGTATCTAAATCCCGATTATTTCAAAGCTAGCTTCAATTCTTGCATATCAATATCCTAGAGATGAAAGCCATATAGAAAGCATTTCATTTGTGACAGGAGACTCTACATGGAAAGGGCATTCTCATTCTGTCTGATAACTCCACTATGCTGAATTATCTCAGAAGGCAAGGGAGACTGAAGTCCCCAGAGCTTTGCATTCTTCTTTGGGAATTTCTAAGCTGGTGTCTTCAATCAGAAATCCATGGACATATTCCAGGCTGACTACAGGTATTAGCAGACTCACAGTCCCAGAAGAATCGACTAATACAAGCAGAATAGTTGCTTCATCTCTCGGTTTTCACTCACATATGTGCCCACTAGAATCGACCACTGGCAGATCTATTGGCGACAACGGGAATGCAAAGCTCCCAGCCTTTGTCTCTCCAGCCCCTGATCTGAAGGCATGGGCAGTCAACACTCTTTCCATAGATTGAAACTACTTGGATGCATATGCTCACCCTCCGAATGTGATGCACAAAGCAAGAGAATTGGAGTGTTGCCTCATCTTCATTGCTCCACTCAAGTGGGTAAAAAAAAAGAAGGATGGATCAATGACCTCATCAATCTAGTGAGGGAAATCCCCAGGAAAATATAGATATTTCCTCATCTGCTCAGGCAACCACAACTGCAGGCGTTTCATCTTAATCCAGAGTTGTTGAACCTGCACATCTGGATCATATTAAACAAGCCCTCAAGAACAATCAGTTCTCTCATCAAGTGGTGGAGAGAATCACTTGAATGAGACGGCACTCCACTTTGAAAGTGTACAAGGGAAACAGAGAATTTTTGCACAATGGTGTGAGCATGAACACATTGCACCACTGAATACATCAATACCTCAGATAGCTAACTTCCTACTTTGGCTTTTTGAAGAGAAACAGTTAGAGTCAGTCATGATAAAAGGCCACTGTTCCACAATCTCTGACACACTGCATTTTCATGGAAGATAGGATATTAGACAAAACACGACCTGTCAGATCTGCTGTCAGGTTTAGAGTTCACATGTCCAAAGGCATTGGCTTTGTGTCCAAAGTGGAATCTATCATGGGTGCTAACCTGGCTGAATAAGACACTGCTCTTGAGGGCTTCATTGGTTCACCTCTCATATATACATGCCATATTCCCAGACAGTGTTGAGGGGGGGGGGGGTTGAGACTAAAAAAGTGTGTTTTGGGGTCCCAAGGGGGGGGGGTCACTGCATATGACCAAGGGGGGTCAGTGCGCATGACCCCCCAAAAACGTCATCCAAATGAGAATAAGCTATCTTTTCAAATCAGCCTATAGCAAATGACTGGAAATTCAAATCTGAATAAAAGAAAATACCATCTGTTTTCTCTGAAGCATTTAGTATACTTACAAAAAAAAAATGGTAGATTTAATATCGTCAAATAATATCACCACACTTATGTACACATGGTCACAAGCTCACATACATTAAATAAAAAAATACACCAAGTTACTGTCTTTAAAATCCACTTTTAATTATATGCAGTCTTTGCTGTTTTCAATAGTTCAGAAGTTGGTTTGAAGGTAATGCAAGTGTCATTTGTGTTCATCTTAGCACTCATCAGAGATTGAATGGTAGTGTTGTTCAGCCTTCCCTGAAGATCTTGTTGAATTTTTCTAAGCATTGAAAATAATCTCTCAGCGTCGGCATTGCTGTGAGGGAGTGTCAAACATGCAATGGCCACTTGAATCAGAATATCAAATCTTGGTTCCCTGAAGGAAGATTTCCTTGCATAGGTCTGTAAAATGATTTGCTACTGAAAATGACAGATTGTGCTCAGCAACTAAATTGCAGAAAAGTACTTCAGCTCTTGTTACATTGTCTGTCAACGACTGTTTAAACAAGCTATTTAATTTGGGTATTGAGCTCTGCATTTTTGCCGTGTCACGATGCTGGGTGGTATTGCTATGTCGACGAATGTCATACACTCCAGAATGACTAATGTCAATATGGTGGTTAAAATATGTGCACAGAATAAAATGCTCCCCCTTGATGCTGCGCTTCACAAACTCAAACTCCATCAACCAGGAGTTCTGGAATTTTGTTTTGCTGGGCTTTGCTCGCTTTGGAGATGGCTCCATATTTCCTGAATCACTACTACATTTCGACATGTTTCCTTTGAAAATGAATCACACTTGTACACTTTTCCATTTTATATATGGATTAAAAATCTAACTTCAAAGAAACGTTGCCGCTGATCACAAACTTTAAAAAAGATGGCGTCAACATTCTCAAAGAAACGGTGAAGCTGATCACAAACTTTAATAAAAATGGCTTCAACATTTTCATTCAATCCAATCAGTTTGTTCTTCAACATGCATCTCTTCGATCTACTTAACTTTAAATTGGGTTGTTCCACTTAATGTACTTTACCTATGCAAATTAGCCTAATGGGCTCTCCCGCAGCAGTGCTCAAAAGGATTTGACATGACACATCACCCTAGCTATTGTGAGCCAATTAAATAAATCTCTGAAAGGTGGCTGTTTATCTCTGACTGCCTTACCTTTTAATTGCCTCTAAAAAGGTGTATAAAACTGCCCCGAGGATAGTTTTACATGAGCTTTGAGCAGTACTCTTTACTGTTTGTACATACCACAGATTATGGGCATATATAATAGTGATCAAGAAATAATGGGTTTTTTTTTTTTTTTTTGTTCTTTTCTTTGTTTGGGGTGGAAAAATTTTTTTGTTGCAAAATTGCTGAAAATCGTGTTTTTCGAAACATGATCGTGTCAGGGGGTTTGGGAGTCCAAAATCGTGTTATTTGCGTGACACGTCATGTTATGGCAAGTATGCTCATATAAGACCTGCTTCCTACTCACACTAGCAATGGCAGGCAGAATCAGCAAGATACATGCTTTATCAGTTGACCTAAACTACTTGCAGTTTCAACAGGATGGGTGAGTATCTCTCATGACGGCCCCAGCTTTCATTGCTAAGGGCAAGCTCCCATTCATGGGGAATCAGATGAAAGTATGACATATCAGCACAGGCCCTTTCATCCTGGATAAGAGAAATAACTCCAGATCAAATGAATTTGCTATGCATTTCAGCTCACGAAGTTAGGGCAGTCGCCACAATCATTGCATTTGAGTGAAACTGTTCCTAACTGACATTATCCATGCCATGGGATGGAGGTCAGAGTCCACTTTCTCCAGCTTTTATATCAGAGATCTTTCATCCCAAAAGGTTCAGCTCGACCTGGTAGGACCTATAGCTGTGATGCAACAGGTTACCTTCTCAGGTCAGTTGACAACTTCATAAGGATGCGGCTTCACAACTTCCGCTGGATTTGCAGGAGGGAAACATTTTTCCCTTTTGAAGTCACTCCCTGACAGATGGAGTCTATTCTCCAGTCAGGTTATCTAGAAGCTGTCTCACATACCTTAGGGGATCAGAGATGGCCTCTCTGGGGTAAGGGGATGTAACTCCCTCCACCTCTTACCTATTCTTCTAAGGTATTATGATCGGGTAATGTATTTGAAGAAGAAACCAATTTTTTCTAGTAAAATGTTTCTTCAGTAATACTTACCCATTCATAATACATATACATATACTCTCCCAGCCTTGCTCCCCACAGTTACATCCATATAGAGAGCATGCCTTCCATTCCAGTAGTAACTGAAGTATCCATGGAATTTGGTGCCAATTCCTGTATCAAGGGGAGCTCACTCTAACTTATACCTAGGTGGGCAGATAACTTTTAGCTTTTTAACTAAAAAGTTTTAACCAGAAAGGGCTGGATTTGTGATTTAGTAGTAGTTCTCCTAAGGTATTATGAGCTGGTAAGTATTATGTTACAAGGGGAGCTCACTCCAACTTATACCTTGGTGGGCAGATAACTTTTAGCTTTTTAACTAAAAAGTTTTAACCAGGAAGGGCTGGATTTATGAGGTAGTAGTAGTTCTCCTAAGGTATTATGATCTGGTAAGTATTACTGAAGAAACATATTTTGCTAGAAAAAATCGTTTTTTACTAAATTCATAATTGCATTTTCTATGCAACATTTTACTGATGGATTCGGTATTTTTTTTACTTTTAACTTTTATAGATTTCCTTACTGTTCATCTATTCTTATAAGCTTTTCAAATGTATATTTTCCAAATCTGTCTTTACAATCTCCATTCTTTCATTCTTTCTTTGTTTGGATTTCAGTTGTGTAGGAAAATGACCTTTTATCACTTAGAATGTGTCATTTTTGTTATTGTGTCCAGTTTTTTGATGTGGCTATTCAATTATAACACTTTCAGAAGAAAAGACTGCTGTCTTCACTTGCATTCAAAACTAATGATGTATGTGCAGCTCTGTAATGATTAGTTATTTATATGCTGATTCAAAAAGCATGCCCAAAGAAAGATTTTACATATATATATATATATATATATATATATATATATATATATATATATATATATATATATATATATATATATATATATATATATATTCTTTAATTGGGAGTGGGCTAGAGTATTCCCTTGGAGTAGAATACAGAAGGCAAAGAGACCAATATAATTGCCTTTAGTGAGTAATAGAACATCACAATTGTTTTTACGGATTCTCAAATTTGATTGATAGTATTAAGTAAAATATAAAAATTAATGGTTATTTCTAGAATTCACTAACATTCCTGTACTGCTAATTGTCTCCATTTCATACTTACCATATATACTCGTACATGTTTGGTCCTACTGCAAAACAACATAGACCATGATCTGCCATCACATACCATGTTGGCATAGACCATGATCTGCCATCACATACCATGTTGGCATAGACCATGATCTGCCATCACATACCATGTTGGCATAGACCATGATCTGCCATCACATACCATGTTGGCGTATCAGGTTCTATGTTGTTTTTTTATTCTACTGATTAGTCATAACAAACTGTAAAGACTCAGATCTGACAGTGCATTATGTGATGGCAGATCTGGGTCTGTGCAGTTTGCAGTTGGATCTGACTTAAAAGTGAGTATATGTGGTAATTTATTAACTTGCCTAGAGCTTTATTCTCTGAATTGCTTTTATTTCTTTTTTCAAGCCTCCCTGATGCTTGGTATGTAGTTACATTAACAAGATTTTTCTCTTACTTCATCTAGTGATTATATTCTACCAACGTGCAGTTGTATACACATGGTACAGTTTCCTCTCAACTTGGTACATGTACAGTTTATTATTGCCCCAATCAAAGGTGCAGGGGAATATAACAATAGTGATGTCTGTCTGTTGGTCCATAGACGAGGTGGACTCTGCAACATTACTTTTGTCTGCTGTGGTCTTTTCTTTTCAAATGTCATATGTGCCTTGCCAGTGTAGAAGCAGAAGCCTCTTTATTTTGGAGCTGCTAGGTCAAAGGTCAGGGTCACTGGAGCTGAAACTGGTTTCTTTTCTGCCATGATTAGTCAAGTTTCCTTGGCTTAACTTTAATAAAACTTAAAAGAAAGACTACACTTGGGCAGGTGCATCTTCCTATTTTGATTCTGAGGCTGCAAGGTAAAGGTCAAGGTCACTGGAGTCAACATTGTAACTTATTGGTTTCTGCTTGATAAGTCAAGTTTGAAGGATCCAGTTTTCATCAACCTCATCGTGAGGTTTCAAAGCAAGACTACTGTAATCTAATTTTTCAAAACTTTGCAGGAGAAACAAAAAAGCTGTTTCATTTTGGTCATGCAAAGAATCACATGATTCACAGAAATATTGAATCGAAAGTAAAGAAAAAAATATAGAAAATTTGAGAAATCTTTGTTGAATTAAAGAAAAAGTAGCATTTAATTCAGTTAAAATTTGAAAGATTATTGACTGTACTATCTACATGAAAAATTCTAAAATTATACAATTTCTGGTTTGTTTCATATTCATGTTACAGCCTCAAAAATAGGTGATCCTCGGAAATATCTCACTTGATAGTCAGCACACAGGGCAGTATAGCCATTTTTACAGAGAGGCTCTGGAAGGAAAATAGTAGTTAATTGTCTTACCACAAAGTTTCCTTTGGGAGCTGGAAGGGGAATATCTCCACCCCAAAAGTGTTTTCTGTATTATAAATTAAATCAAATCAAATCAACTCTTTATGCCACTATATATACATAGAATAATGGCAGTTAAAGCCTTTCATTTGCAAAACAAGCACAAACAGATTTTAATAGAAAAAAACTTACTCATAGTAAGATGATGTTAAAAGTACACGATTTTCCAAAGTATAGTGATTGGCTTGACAGGTGTCATTTTGTTATCATGCCAGTAAAATTAGGTGTGAAAAGTCTTTTGTTAGTCACTCAGTCTAGTTGTGTTTGGAATTATACACTGATTGACATATCAACTACTCTCAGTTAATAATTGTATATCGGTGATAGTAGGTACTAATGATCAATCACATTGCAAGCCATGCATGAATCACATGGATATTTCTCGGGCTGCACCTGTCTATCAGTATTTCTTGAAACAACAACTGAAATGTGAAACAACAAATCAGATAGAAAAAAGCGATGGTAACAATTTGATAGCAGACTGCATGAAAACGAGACAGATGTCATAATTTGGCTTTTATAGTGTGACCTTGACCTTTAAGATTCTTTAAATAGTATCACCTGTTTGTGCAGACTCCTGATTCCCATCCACAGAATAGAGAAGAATTGTAAAACACAGATGTAAATATCATTATAATCATGAAAGAGTAGCAGCAATGTTCACAGTCCATACATGTGACAGAACAAAAAAATCAGATCATTAGTTTTCAAAATTCTGATCAGTAGATTGGCTACTAAATCAATGTGATTTCTTATTGACATTGATTTTACCTGTTTTAAGGGGGTTGAAAACAAAACAAGTGCATTTTTTGCAATAATATGTATTCTCTTTGTATTACAATAAAACAGCAAGTTTTGAACATCAATCAGATTCTAATGGCAATGTTACAATAACAATTAATTAACAGAGTCAGTATATTATCAACTAAATGAAAAAGGAAGAGGTGTATATCTCATAGTTCACTGCACAGATTTTTAAAAATAAATCCACAGGCATTTTTAGCTTCCTTCACAAGTTTACTGCCAGGTGACCAATGTTGATATTGATTGTGATTATTAAGTTTCACACTTAACAGGTTGTCATTAGTTTTCTGGTCCAGATTCCCTCTTATATGATGGTGTCTGCATACCCACACCAAAAATTGTCTACCCTTTTGAACACAAGATTCTCACATGAGATCTAACTCACCTGCACTGACTTGAACTCTGATTTCCAAGCATTGTTGTAATGTATTTTAGGCATGGTTTTAGCATTGGGAGAAATCGCATGATTCGGCATTTGGCATGAATTTTTAAAAAAGATCAGACCTTCCCTTAAATATTCCTCTTAAAACATCTTGAAAAATACATTAATAATTAAATAATACAAAAAAATCAAAATGGTTACACAAGTGTTTCTACGTAAATCAAATTTTGGTCAGTCTCCTTTTTATCTCACCTTCGCCAAAGCTTGGCCGATTTTTATTCAAGACTCACAAACCATCATAGACCACCTTTGATCCATTGCCTGCCTGTGCTCATATATTATGACTGAGTCAGGCATTGATTATTCACACCATATTTGACATTTGTTATATCTGATCTTACCAAAATTCATGTAGTTATATTTTCTTGTCCCAATCTCAAGCTTTTGTAGACATTTCTCATTACAACCCTGCTGCACAAGCTAGGAACCATATAATAATCAAGTCAGTCAGTCCATCTCTCAACAATTTGGTTTTCACAAGGTAACTTTACTGGAAATAAATGGATTTCAGCCAGATTTGGTGTGCAACTATATACTGATGAAATCTTGGCAGTGTTGACTTCAGACCAATAAGCTGTTTGGGGACCCCAACAATTGTATGTTAGTTGAACTGTTTCCCCCCTACACCTTTGTTGCCCCACTTTATCTTAATTGATGTTTCCCCTACACTCATCATTGTTTAGTCACACCTTTGATAGGTTCATTTACATCATAAGAATGACTTTTTAAGGCTAATTTAACCAATATTCAAGATATATAAAATATGGTCCTTTTACTACATTTCAGAAGACCTACTGTATTCATTACTTTTCTTCATATTCATGGTAAAATGAACTCTTTGACAGTTAGATGACCAAACTAATTAACTCTTGGACAGTTAGATGACCAAACTACCGGTATGTTTGCAACTGCATCTTTAAACTGGGGAGAATACTGCTTGGACAAGTTTGATTGGTAGTTTACTATGTCATCATTTAAAGGAGTTATCACCCCTGATCTATGTCATCATTTAAAGGAGTTATCACCCCTGAACTATGTCATCATTTAAAGGAGTTATCACCCTTGAACTATGTCATCATTTAAAGGAGTTATCACTCCTGAACTATGTCATCATTTAAAGGAGTTATCACCCTTGATTCCCTGTCTCCGTTACTTAAGTTTATGCAGCATAACTTGACAAGAATTGTTCCATTTTAACCAAATTTTACATACAGCTTAATTGTTTAGCCTGCATTTTCAGGAGCTTGATATAGTGATCACTTTGGCATCCATGAGCATGTTCATTCTCATCATTGATTAAGGTCAATGTTTTAAGTATTTTAGATGAAGCCCATTGTTGAAGTTTTAATTTATTGCAAAATGAAAGGTTAGCTCAAGAAAAAAGATGGTGTCTTGTATTAATAAGACTTGGAATGAAATTTACACTGTTCTGTGTTATCATTAACTCTCTTGGCCATTAAGGCCAGGTGAGCTTATGGTATGGCCCAGTGTGCATTGTGTATCCATTAACAATTCTTTGTTATCAAGTACTCTGAAGGCCATATTTCTGATCAGATTTTGTTATCAGACATGGAATATGGGCTTATATCAAGTTCTTGGATGAGTTTGATAATGAGTTGGATCCATGCATATTAATGAGACATTTTATTTCTCACAGTGTTGCAACCAGAAGTAATTTCTCAACATTTTAATTGATAAATATTTCATCATATATTGTGTCATTTATTGACAAAATATTTTTGTTCAAGACAATCTTACAAACTATGTGGTTTCTTATTTAAATTTGTGAATTTCATGATATTCAGTTCCAAATTAATGTGTACTTTTTTTTTAGGAATTTTTACATGTTAAGCAAATAGAAACCTATTTTCTGTCTTCTATTTTGTCTTAAAAATGGGATCCACACCTGCCTTTGTGGGATAAGTGGATTCACGAGTTATTAGGGCATGTTATAATGAGGGTAGTGTACTATGACAATGGTTTTAAACAAGCAAAATATGTGATCCTTTGCTGCCAGTTTCAATGAGAATGAATTTCAGAAAATAGATAAATCAATCTGTATTTGATCATTTTATAATCAATTTTACCTTGAATTGAGCCATTGATCAATCTTGTTCTCATACTTTTGGTAGGTTTTATTCAACTTTATAATCACTATATCAATGAATCATTAGGATCATTCTGGTAAACCATTTATCCTAACTTTTGGGCTATTGGATCCATCAGCTTTGTATAGTTGATACTGTATATACTCACTTATAAGACAAGTTCAACTGCAAACTGCACAGACACAGATCTGCCATCGCATAATGTGCCAGCAGATTTGGGTCTGTGCAGTTTGCTAGGAGCAATAAGTAAGAAACAACATAAACCCTGATCTGCTGGTGCATTATGTGATATCAGATCATGGTCTGTGTTGTTTGCAGTTGGTCTGGACTTGTAAGCAAGTATAGATGGTTTGCATAAGTCATATGACTTGATAAACCAATAACATTTTTACTGCAAAACTACTGTAACTTGAGTTACAGCTGTGTTACAGAAATCAACATGAGATACTAAAAAAACAAAATATCTTATTGTCATAGCTTGGTAACTAATAAGAATTTTTGGTTGTATAAATTGGACACAGTATGGGCAAAGTCATTTTGAGCCAAAAATGTAAATAAAACAATTTTAGGTCAGAGTATGAGTTGCAATAGTTTTGTTTTAAATCGTCTATAGGTAGTCTTCACTTGAAAAGAGGTATCTTCCTACTGATTCTCCGCCCTAGATGTCAGATGTCAAGGTCACTGGAACTAAAATTGTCATTTTGTGTTCCACATGACAAGTCCACTTTCCTCAATTATTCTGTGCCCCATTTTTATCAGCTTCATAATTGCATAATAAACTTGAGGAAGGGCAGCACCATATTAGGTGTTTAATCAAAAGGTCAAAGATCAAGGTCACAGGATGTGAAATTGCAAATTTATGTTAATTTTACATTTGTGATAGCTACAATTGGTTGGAAAGATCAGCCATCCTTCTGATAGCCATTTTTATGTATGCAAAACAGCAATAAAAATAACATGGATTCTTGTTGCTTGATATACAAAAGGAATTGATCCAGTCATTTGATTTTCCATTTAAGTTGAGTTACATGTATTTAGTTTGTAATATGAAATTAATCTATCAAGCAGTGACAGTTAATTCTGTCTCATAACTTTAATCCCTTAGGCAACATTGACTCCTTGGCCAAGGGTAGCATATGTAAATCAGTTATATCATAATAAAAATTTCAGTGGAATCGTAACTGAATTTATTCACCATCTCTATGTGAATTATTACATAATCAAGTGGCCAGGGAAGAGCTTGCCTGACCACATAGGGCTGAAAAGAAAGAATGTACTATCTAACATATACAAATCCAACTCGGTATAACTTTTATATTTTTCATCCAATTTTAATACAATTTCCACAGTTAACTTATGAATATTGTTTTAGTGACTGGGAACTATTTCAAAATGAAAAGCGCTGATTTTAATGAAATAGATATATAGGTGGAGTACTATTTGTTTTTCTGATGGGTTTATTAATTCTGCAAATTTTACATAGCATCAGTTTTTCATGCAAAGTAGTCATATAGAGTGTCCATAAGATATGTGTGATATATGGTCTTGTACAAATATTTTCAAAGATTTGTTGCGGGGGGGGGGGGGGGATATGGCTTTATCGTTGTCTGTCTGTTGATCCATACATCCATTATTTCATCAATCTGGTGAAGTGTTATATTAAGGTCATGATCAGTTTCTCAGGCACTGTGGTGAGGCATTGGGCATATTGTTTTCATTTGTACATAGGCTTTGACACAAATTTCTGCCTATGTTTTCTCATGGATCAATGTGTGCCTTATCCTGGTTAACAGATAGTGAGATGTTTGTTTTCAGGCAGTGAGTGATAGCAACAGCTTGAAAGGCTTTCACATTTGTATATCAACCATCAATTATGGCAGCAGTTTCTAAAAAAATAAAATGACTTCTTGAAAATTGCATAACAGAATTTTACCAAATTTAATGGTAACCATCTTGGCATAGAGGGCTTTCAATTTTTATGAATGATGCTGATCTGTCATCACACAAGAGTTGTATCTATATACATATACCACTTCAGGTTGTAAAGAGGGTGAGTATGGACCAAACTGTGAGCTGGCATGTGATTGTAAGGCTGGAGGTACTTGTGACCCTGTGTCTGGCAGATGTCACTGTCGGGATGGTCACTTGGGGTCCACTTGCCAGGAGCCATGCCCAGAGGGCCGTTATGGTGAGAACTGCTCTCAGATTTGCCAGTGTCTGAACCGAGGGAAATGTGGAAGAGTCAATGGAAGATGTCACTGCAAGCCTGGCTTTACTGGGGAGTTTTGTGAAGAATGTGAGTGTTCATACATTGATATCTATGTGAAGAAATATTAGCAGAAGGGATGGGAAACAATATTTAGTGGCTTTGACAAGTATTATATTGTCGTCCCACTGCTTACAGCAGGGATATCTTGATTTAATAATGTCAGGCAATCTGTCTCTCATGAGGAGCCTCTTAACAACATTTCACAAAATCCACTCAACGTAGATGAATGAAATTTTGCTAGAATACGAGTTTTATGATTTCTTTGACAAATATCTTGTTGAGGCAGACAAATTAAATTTGGTTGGCATATTTTTTATTTATATTTAGATGATTTGACTAGATTTGTAGGTCACTTTATCAATTTAAAAAAAAAAAATTACACACTTTTTCGGGGGGGGGGGGGGGACTTGGACTGTTTAACTAAAACTTTTAAGCACAATCAAGCAAAAATCCATTTGAGGTCCACAGATAAAATTTGATATGTTACTATGTTTGTATACATGTTTAGATAACATGATTTCATTATAATGCCATTATACAGTACATGCATCGTGGATTTTGAAAAAGCTACCTTTCTGCACAGGAAATTAATCTATCCATGCTGTTGTCCATAATGGAATGGTTATAGTGGTTATCATGGATGTCCACATCATGGTTCATAGTGAACTGATTAAGTTTTATTGCTTCCATTGGAAAACTGAAGTAATATAATTATATAATAGTTGACGTCCACTATATCGGGTGTAACATACCTGTCAGCTGAGCCACAATAGACAGTGCAGAATGCTCACCTTTTAATATTCAAGGACTCGCCCACTAAAACACATTGACATGTATTGCGAAAGATGAAAGATAAATGTCTGAGCAAAGGATCCCGTGAGTATATTTAGGTGCTTTACAAACAATGTAAGGTTTAATGGTACAGTGATTTTAAAAACCATGGCTGAGAGTGAGAGATATTATGCTTTTAAAGAAACAAAAAGAAAAAGAAATCGCACGTAAGTATTAATGGGTTTATAGGACAAATAGACATCGAAGTAATCTGCAACATGATTGCATGGACCTTTTAATTATGAAAATAAAGGTTACAAGAAATGCTGTGATTTTTTTGTATTCCATTGGTCACTTTACAGTTTTTTGCTTAACATGTTCCCACACAGTGAAATATACATACCGATATCCAAGAAACAACCACTAGTCCAGCCTCTGCGTAGCACATCCGCACCAAATATACATGTACATGCAACACATTTTCCCAAGAACTTAGTTGCAAAATAGACATATGCTTACATTTACTGTAGACCTACTGTTTTTATGCGGGCTTTACTAAGCGCATGCTGATGTATTCTTTTACCAACAGCTCCAAAAATATAATTGCTGGTTTGGTTATCAGACATATTTAATATTACCAAATTTAAGGATGAAACTGACAAAAGAATCACTTAAATACTTTTGGTAGGAGTTAAACTTGTATGATCATTTTAAGTTGATGCAGATAAATCTTTATTTGGTAATGTACATTCTTTCGGTCAACATGACACAGACTGCAAAACTATTCCCGAATGTCCAGTGAATATTGTTTTATTATAAGTTTAGTTACTAACTTGTTATGTTTTGACCTCTTTCTAAGAAGTTGGCATGAATACAGATAAAATATTTTGTTGCCAGAGAACATGTACACAGTGCATATTTAGACAGGGTTTAGCAATTAGATCTACAGCAATAATGTGAAATTACTGAAATTATGTCCATAATTGCCCCAAATGGCATTCAATTTTTGGGGACCAAAACTAAGTTTAAAATCATTTGAACAAACTTTGGACTCTGAAGCAGAATTAAAAGCAATAATAATTGCAGGTTAAATGCTTAAAGATATACATGTAAACAGGACAGAAAAAAGGTTGGGTCAGTTAGTCAGTTAGTGCTGATAAAAAAAAGTTTTTTCCATATTGTAGTTGCATGGTTAATTTCTCATGGACGTACATCACATCATCATTATAGTCATCTTTTGAAATTGAACTGAAATGCCTACTGTTATGCAAATTTAGTTGTGAAATGATATGGGATCAGTTAAGAGACAGAGAATGTCCAAATTTTATGATTTTTGTCTGGTCAGACAGTGTAATACATGCCCCAGATCACCGGTATTTTCAAGACAGTGCAGCTCTATAAATACAATGTCAATCCAAAGAAAAGATGCCAGCAGGTATTTATATATGTAAACGCTTTTCACAAGAAAAATATCTGTAACTTACATTTGAAAGAAGAATTCCATCCGTCTTATTTTCCACCAGCTTTTGTACTTGATCTATGTTAGTCAAACATTCCTTCTAGAGAGCTACTCAAGAGTGCCATAAAAGAGACAATTACTGATTGGCCAAAAGAATTGGAATGTTTCTAGGTCATGACACCAATTAAATATGCACTTTATAAATAGATTACAATGGCATGCATTGTGAAAGTTGCTGGAAATCGGCTGAGACTTAAAATACTTATTCCCAATGTAAGATGGCAGCATTTCTCTTGTGAAAAGTAATTACAGACTTATGGAACTCTTTGGCATCACAAAGTATCAACAAAGCTTCAGACATGAAAACACTGGAAACCTGGGGCAAGTATCTGACCAAATTAAAAATTGCAAAATTATGACATTCTCTGTCTCTTAACTTCTCAGTGATTTGATTCATAAAGATGTGTGAGAGCTCGTTGAAAGGGAAACTTTCTCCACATCCAAATAATGCCTAAATTACTGAAAAGTGTCCTGGTAAATGTGAATACCATTGAGAAATTGAGGGCTAGGTATGAAACTTCAACATAATATGCTCATGACTTTTACCTTTTTTAGCACCAAGCTTACATCAGGTACCTGTGTAAAAAATGAAATCAGCTTCCTTTGCAACATGTTATAGACTGATAACCAGCAGGCAAATTAGATAAAAGTAATCAATAATTGACTCATGCTAAATGTTAAGTGATGTTGAATGTTTGGTACATGTTAAGGGTAGAAAATGAAGTCAGATTTACTCTCAAGATGCAAATATGCATCTACTCAGCCCAGGGAGGAGTACGTAGTAAAGTTTTACTTGGCCCAGCCAATTTTTACCTGGTCATGACATGAGGAGGAGTGGTTTTCCTGAGCCCTGGTTTATGTTAATAATGATCAAGTTGGACCAATAGAACCAAACTAGAAATATAAAAATAAGCATGATAGTAAGAGGTTAATAACCAAATTAATTATATAAATTCTTTTTTAAATACAAGATGCATTGTTAATCGGCAGTTTACTTGTGTACTTCTGAATAAAAGCAGTAAAAAAATCAAAATTTTATTTCTAAATTTTGTCAGAAGATGAATTCAAAAAAAAGATAATTGCAGCACTTTTTAAAAAAATGCATACTCTCGAATAACCAATGTCATTTTCCGTATCTAAGGATAAAGCTATGGGTTATGTCAATTAAAAGTTACTGTGAATAATCTCTCTCTATGTCTTTCATTTTTTATTATAATAAACTCATTTTATTGCAAAGATATGGAAGATTTTTTAAAAAACAGATAGTATATAGTATAGTATCGTTTTTGTTAAATATGTCAAAGCTATGTGCATACATGTGACAGAAAAGATAGGTCAGGACAGATCAGGAGATTTCCAAAATTTGGTAGTTTTGACATCAAAAGAGGGAGGATTTTGATTGATCCAATTTTTAGCATGCAAATGGACAAAAATTACAACTATTGAACAAATGTTTTATTTTTTTAATATTAAAATATGCACATCATCATATCAAGTCAGTCCTTTCACAGTAATTTGTTGCCATTCATACTGTTCTTATATGTACCTCAAGCATTTTTAGCATTTCTTAGATCATTGCTGGATTATATTGGTGGGAGTCCTCATCATTGTTGAACTTAACACTTAAGAGATGATGTATTGTTACTGGATCCAGATTTCCTCTAGAGTCAACCTGAATTTTCCTCAGAATGGAAAATGTCCTTTTTAGTGTCTGCATTGGAATGTGGCAATGTCAGTACAACTCTACTGATTCCACTAGGAAGTTTAAATTGTTTCCTGCCTGTGGGTAGATTCAGATTGCTGACTGCCTGCCAGAACTGCTCAAGATTGGTACTGTCTGGGTCTAATGTTGTTTTAATGTCAGTAAGATTCTTCACATGAAGCACAAATACATACATTATACCATCACACCCTTTATGACTTTAAGCCTAATTTGCAGACAACTTTGTTGTCATCATTATCATTACTATCACCACTCTTTAATAATGACAATCAAATCCGGAAAACAATTATTACTTACTAAGTATTATAAACGGAGATAAAGACCCCATTCATCCCAGGCATTACAGATTACAATGGCAGTTAGTGACATGCACTTTAGTCTGGTTTACATTCATGTTTACAAAGGATTAAATCAAGGTCAGTGGTGTTTATATTAGTTTTTGTGATGCGGTTGCTCATAGTGGTGTCAAACGCATATTTTACTTAAAAATCGTGTCTCTGATCATGTTCTGCAGATGGTCACTCATGAAAGTGAGTTTATATAATAAATTATTATTATTATTATTATTATTATCATACAATTAAGATTGTGATTTTTTATGAACAATAAAATAGTCACTATGTGAGTAGTTTTTGTCCTTTTGCATGAGAACTTTTGTGTGATTTATGAGTCGGGGAACATTATTTTGATAAGATCTGAAAAATCATCCACTACCAGAAACGGGAGATTATGTTCAGCTGTAAAGTTGGCAAATAGTGTCTTGGCATGTGTAACTTTATCCACATTTGATGCAGATTCCACAGACATAGATTTTAGTAATGGCATATTTGTTGTCATGGTTAATA
Organism: Margaritifera margaritifera; assembly: GCA_029931535.1. NCBI lineage: Eukaryota > Metazoa > Mollusca > Bivalvia > Unionida > Margaritiferidae > Margaritifera > Margaritifera margaritifera. The sequence continues at coordinate 217,826 of JAQPZY010000667.1, forward strand.
TGCTTTTATGAAATCGGGTTTCTGCATGACGCATGATGTCATTCTTGCCACCGTGACAGACTTTAAAATCAGCTTTACAGGAAGAGCATAATGCATATTCATGTCCCTTTGAATGTGATTGCAACCACTGAAATTTCAATTTCCAACCACCACTGAATTTAATGTCATATTTTGGTTGCTTTGATTTTAGTATTTTGGCATTGGCACACTTAGACATCTCGACAAACTTTAAACACCGAAGTCAAACTGACCCAGTTTTATGCCACTTGAGCTCTTGAGTACTCCAACCATAATCAATTAACATCTTTAATCCTGTCCAAATTACTTCTAATCATACATAGTATAGACTCTAATCCATCTCGACAACTAGAAGCAGAACATGCCTTGCAGAGAGAATCAAAGTAATGTTTATTGTTGTATGCTAATTGGACTCTTTAGTAACCCAACCATAATCAATTAACATCTTTAATTTTTTTTAATTACTTCTGCTCACATATCGTATAATCCACCTTGATAAACTCAAATAATGAAGCTAGTCAACCATGCCCACAGGATCAGAGGGTGAAATTAGCAACTATATGGTCTTGCCCTGCTTAAGCCATTTCACAGTCACATGATCACAGGCAGTATTACTGTAAATATACTACACTGGAACCAAAGTGTGAAAAAAAATGGAAAAAATTAAATTTTTTGCTAATAATTTTGCATACATGGGAGATTTCAGTGAGTAACGAGAGGGACAGGAGACATCCCTAAACTCAGGAGAAAAATCCTCCTGTGTGGGAGGTTTACATGTATGAATGTGCAGCTGTGATAGACTTCTGTTACATGCATTTAAAGATTATAGGGAACATTGAAATTTGTATATTGTTTTCTTTATATATCACTAGAAACCAATTTTACACAATAATATCAAAACTTAACCTCATTGCATTTCTCAATCCATATTTCAAGTCCAAAATTTGTTTTTCACAAACTAATATCTTATTAGTTTTATAATGTATAGCTTTGTGACAACAAGAAGAATTTTCATTCAGAAGTTAATGTTATTTTAAAACATCAGTGCTAAAAGTAACATCAAAGCTCTGCACCTTTTAGTGGTTGTTAGGAACTGAGTACAGGTACTTCCTGATGTTGACTATAAAGGCAGGAAGCTAACATGTGTAGCTACTAACCTCAAAGTAAGAATGTCATGCCTCAGCTATTGCTTGATGATAGATTCACGAAAACAGTGAAGAACAAAGTAACCTTTTTCATGAAAATCACTTTGTTGATGAGCTGAATGGCCACTAATAGAGCACAGTTTTCAGAAGGCATTATGACATACATGTCATTATATTCCATGTACATGATCGTATAGGTATTCTATAAATGGTATGGTGTTTGTTTATGATCTCTATTAGTTATAGTTATTAGTCTTAAAGTTTATCATCATTCGCAAAAATTATTATTGTTGCATGTGTTTTTGAAAGGGCTAACATTTATTCAAGTTGGTAAATTGAAATATGCTGTTTATTTGATACAGATTTGTTTCAGATTCTATCTAAAGGATGAATGCAGTAAGAAATATCTTACATGAATGTCTTATGTGTTTGTGATAAGATTAAGCTTTTCAGTTCTTATTTGTATGTTGCTTTCAATAATTTGTTTAAAGCGAGTCATGGAAATAGTACAAAAATTAAATGGAAAATCTATGACAAAGTAATAACAAGTACAAGAAGGACTTTTATGAAATATCATTTATTGGGAAAGAACATTGAACACACTGCTTGATGCAGAACAAATATTTGCATGTGTGTACGCTTGCAGGTACATGTAGTTGATAAATAGGGATGTACATTGTAGTTAGACACATATGACAGACATAGGATTTAAAACCAGTAGATTTGCAAATTTTGATCAGTAGATTTGCCTCTAAACCAGTAGATTTTTTATCTGCATAAATTTTACATTTCAAGGGGATGGAAAACAAAACCAGTGCTTTCTTGTGCCATAATATGTATTCTCTTCATACTATAATAAAATAGCAAGTTTGAACATGAATCAGATTCAGATTCGGATGGAAAATTTTACAATAATAATTACTTATTATGAGTCATTATACGGTCAAATAATGAAAAAGGAAGAGTTGTTTATCTGATAGTTAACTGCAAAGATTTTTCTTTTATAAAATCCAATAGCATTTTCAGTTTCCTTCACAAGATCACTGTCTAGTGACCACTGATGACATTCATTGTGATTATTAAACTTCATACTTAACAGGCTTTCAATAATTCTCTGGTCCAGATTTCCCCTTGAATCTCTTTGTATTTTGTGAAGGGAGAATGTCCTCTCTGTATCAGCATTAGAATGTTGTAATGACAGGACAAACACGCTCAGCCTGCAAAAAAGTTCTAACTTCAGTTTTCCTGTTGCTGGGTTTGTAAGGTTGCTGACTACTCTCCAGTATTCATCCAAGCTATCTTCACCGTGAGGAGGAAGTTCCTAACTTGGACTTAAGATGTATTCCTGAGCCTCATCCTCAAGAGCTTCTTTCTCTTCATGCCTCGGATCCAAAAATCTGTTGGCAAGTTTCACCACTGTAAATAAAAAGAGTAAAGACTGATTGAGACTTGAAATAAAAATGAAAAAAAAATACATGATGTATTTATGCTTTTATGAATAATTTATCCAAACTTTAAAATTAATTATCGTGTAATATATTGTATCTAGGGCTTGATCTAAATTTATGTGCATGAAAACTTCAAATAGTTTATGCAATACAAAGATGCATACCTTGAAACACACAATGGAAACTCTGGACCTTTGCAGCTCACCTGCACAAACTTAAACTCTGATATCCAAGCTCTGTTGAACTTGTAATATTTCTAAGCCAGTGGATGCTTATTTATGGGAGAAAGCACACACACGTTTATTTATGGGAGAAAGCACACACACGTTTAGAATTGAATGAAAAATGTAAGATCTATCCTTTTACAAAATCTGGAACAATACAATGCCAATTAAACAGGACAAAAATCAAAATCAAAATACTTACTCTAGTGTGTCTACCGATATAATTGTGTATGGTCAGTCTCATCATTTTATCTCCCCTCTGCCAAGGGTCGGCCGATTTTTATCAAAGGCTCAGAAGACATCATGGACCACCTTTGATCCCTTTATTACTTATAGCACCTCAAAAAACAATCCCGCATTTGGCCTAAACTCCTCAAATTCCAACAATAAGGTAATCAATTAGCAGCTTGCTGTATACACCTGTCAGCTGTTCTTTAACAATTTTAATCCTATTACTCTGCAACACATCGCAACAATCATTGTACTGGTAGAACATTTCCGGTCCCCAGTAGACTGGTTCTGGCTGGTTTCTCCAATTTGTTGACAGAACGCATACAAATACAGTTTTGGGGTATTTTTATTCTTTTAATTTTCAAAAGCAGTAGATTTTAAATGGTATGTGTGGTAGACGGCCTTTAAAAGGGTATTTTTGGCCTACCGCCGGTAGAATCACATGTATGTAGACAGATGTATGTTGAATCATGGGGCAGGAGTTTGGGAATTGTCAAGAAATGTAAAACATGGTAGTGTTTGTCTGTGCCTATGCCTAGCTAGGTCATTGATAAATACCACAAGCAATATTACTACTGTAGCTTGTACATATAAAGGTATGAAACTGACACCAGCTGTTGTCAGATTTATGGTGTTGGGGAGTCTGCCATCTCTTTGTTTAGTGTCTTGACTCACAGGGCAAATACAATACAATCAGTGAGGGGTGCCATAAAACTGACTATGACTGCAATAAAATCTGTGACAGAGTTGCAATAGATTGGATGGATATCCACTAGACATAGTTGACATCCACTATTCATCCAATTAATCCCTTGCCCCCAATGTCCACACCCACAATATTGAGTGGGCAATGCAAAATCCATGATGCGTATACTGCAGCAATTTTTTAAAGTTCTTATGTATTTTTAACATTTTTGACTTAGACTTTTGTTCTGCATTGGGAGCATACAACTGTTTTATATACACAAATCTTCTTTCATTTTTTTAATCTCTATTAAAGCAAATAGAACATTGTTACACAGCATCATTCAAATGCCTTACTATAATTCTCTGATGCTAAATAGTAATGATGCTACAATATTCTGATACTTCACATAAATTAACCTTTATTCCTGAAGGTTATGAAGAGAGGAAGTACATATGTCTGATACTTCCCTGATCATAAGGAAAACTGCCCAGATTCGGACTTTAAAATTTGTTCTGAAAAATGTAACTGAAGCTAATCAAGAATTTCTTTCTTTATTGTTTATATTTTGGAAAATCCTCTGGAATTTAGACATAATCTATCTAAAAGCTTCTTCAGAAAAATCACATACATAAGGTGTTGTTGAAATATGCTACATAAAGATCAGACTTTCTTGAGGTAAAAAGACAATCTTAAGGACTGACCATTTAATTGGGAGGAGGTGGAAGGCTGGGATTTTCTTTCCAACCAGGATATTTTTTTATTCTTTTATCATAAGACAGTTTTTATAAAAATTACAATGATGGATAGACTAAGGTTGTTTTTGTACAGATCAGAGCATGATAATTTGTTTTTATGCTTTTTGAGGGCCAAATGCTTTTTTCTTTAAAAAACAAAACAATCCAAGGCCCCCTCCCCCTCCCCCCAAACAAAAAATTAAATGATCAGTCCCTTATTAACTGTATGTAAATTATGATATGGTATGTTAAGGTAAATAACACAGTTGTCATGTGATGAAAGGTATTTTGTAAATAATTTGGTTTTCATTTTATTGGATCCAAACTTGATGGTTACCCTTAATACTAAATAAACATTTATTTGCAAGTGTCCTCATAACATATTATAGAGCCACATTCTTACACCTTACAGCTTCGATATAAATATGTTACAGAACCACATTCTTGCACTTTACAACTTTAATATCAAAATGTTATGGAGCCACATTTTAAAACTTTACAGCTTCAATATCAAAATGTTATGAAGCCACATTCTTACACCTTACATCTTAGATATAAAAATGTTACAGAGTCACATTCTTACACTTCACAGCTTTAATATAAAAATGTTATGGAGCCACATTCTTGTACTGTACAGCTTTAATATCAATATGTTATGAAGCCACATTCTTAAACTGTACAGTTTATATATCACAATGTTATGGAGCCACATTCTTAAACTGTACAGTTTATATATCACAATGTTATGGAGCCACATTCTTACACTTCACAAATTTAGGTATCAAAAATGTTTTTATGGAGCCACCTTCTTACATGCTGCAGCTTTAATATCAGAAGGTTATGGAGCAACATCCTTACACTTTACAGCTTAGATTTCACAATGCCAAAGTAGTATATGGCTTTATTGAAGTCTGGGTTTTACAGCTTAGATTTCACAATGACAAAGTAGTATATGGCTTTATTGAAGTGTGGGTTTTACAGCTTAGATTTCACAATGACAAAGTAGTATTTGGCTTTATTAAAGTCTGGGTTTTACAGCTTAGATTTCACAGCTTAGATTTCACAATGCCAAAGTAGTATATGGCTTTATTGAAATCTGGGTTTCAGGGTCTTAAAACTGTGGATAATAACATGTTGAGCTATATCAAAGTTGTTTAACTCTATCTTCCCAAATGACCACAGCCTGAGGCATATTGTTGGCTCATTAATTTTAAAACTGAAATGCCTTCCACTTACGTAAATAATTGTTATTTGTAGTGTGTACAGAAGGTACATTTGGAGATGAGTGTTCAGGTGTGTGTAACTGCAGTGAAAATGGCCACTGCGACCCAGTAACAGGCGAGTGTATCTGTGCCCTTGGCTGGATGGGCATGAGATGCAATGAATTGTGCCCACAGGGGCGCTTTGGGCCTGGCTGTATTCATACCTGTACCTGCCAAAATGGGGCTTCCTGTGACCCAATTTCTGGATGCTGTGGCTGTTTGCCAGGATTCTATGGACAGAACTGTGAATTAGGTAAGTTATTTGATTTGTAGGTATTACAGCATAAGAACTCCAGTTCACACCTTATTTCAGGCTGCTAACATTTCCTTTTTCAAATCTTCTTAACTCATTAACGCCAGAAGAAATAATTTTGTGTCATGAGGCAGTACTGTCCTTCCACTGTCTGTGACATCATCACAGTTAATGATAGACCCAGGCAGGTGGTATTAGAGAAAAAAACAAGGATGTAAGCTTTACACTGATGCCAACTAATGTAGATATTCTACGCACATAAAAAAAATTTCATCTGAAAAAACATAATTTTAAAGACCAGATTTACTTTATGCCAAAAATTGCCAGTTCCAGAACCGAATTTTTGTCTGAATTTTAGACTTGCTCTAATTAGATATAAAACAGACAGACCAAATTCAAATGGACAGAAAAACCTTTGCCGATCTTGGGGTAACTTTGGGATTTGGGGATAAAGGGGACAAGCAGGCAAAATGTATGGGTCCACTAAGCTTTGAAAATGTGCAGGCTAAATATCCAATCCAAAACAACTTCTACAAATCAAAGCAACTGTTGATATGAAAGTCTCAGAATCCGATGTGCTTAGATTCAATTAGAAATAACAAGAAAACTTTCTCTTCTACCCCCATCTTAAGTGAAAATGAAAATAAGCTCCTGGCTTTGATGAGTTCGGGTTACATGAGTACATGTTGGTCCAGATTGATTTAATGAAAGATTTATCATAGATTTTATACTTGTTATTTAAAAAACCATTTAAAGACAGATCGCACACGCTGATGTTATCTCTGTCTATACAGACTCCCGTAGGACTTTAGACATGATTCCCTGGATGTGTCTTGTAAACTTCATATTCAGACTATATACTGTCATCAAAATGTGTTAGATAAATTCATGTGACCAACATATGTTCTTTGGGAATTTGGATCTTCATCAATTTCAGATAATAAACCATTGGCTTTGGCCTTTGGTTCTGGATGATTCCCAGTTTCTGACATAATTCTTATATATTTTATTCAGTGTGTCCATATGGAACTCATGGATCCTACTGCAGTGAGCAGTGTGACTGTGTTAATGGAGCCAAATGTGACCCCACTACAGGACAGTGTGACTGCCAGCCTGGGTATGTTGGGGACTCCTGCGAGAAGAGTAAGTACAGGCTTTGCTGTTTAAGTAGAAGTACAGTTTTCATAAGCATTGTCACCACTTTTGCCACAAGTTTCTCTTGTTTTTAAATTATTTCTTTTATGATAAATTTTTAACTGGCAAGGGGGAATGTGCGTTATGTACTGCCAGCTCATCGGTCTGAAGAGTTCTTTCAGTTAAGCCAGTGAGGAAATCGAGTTACACCAGCGCCAGATTTTTGTACACCTAGGTGACTTGCAACTCTGCTTATAATGCAGAGACAAGTGGGGATCCAATTTTTAGCTCTTCTCTTAGATCAGAAGAGCTTATGGTATGGTTGTCTGTTGTCTGCCCATCATCCATTGTCAATCTGTCCATTAGCACAAATTTTTTGTTGCTACTCCTCCTAAAATACTTTGAGGATTGCCTTAATACTTTACACACACATTCATCTCATGGTCTAGTTGGTCCTAAATGAAAATGGTGCTGCTTGGACATCCAATATGACTGCCACAGCAGCCATCTTGAAAATTTAATGTTATCACTACTCCTTCTGAAGGGATGATCATATCAGAATGGTATTTTCACTAAAAGACTTCTTATGATGTCTAGTTGGTCCTAAATGAAAATGGTGCTGATTTGACATCCAATATGGCCACCACAGCAGCCATCTTGAAAATCTTGCTACTTCTGAATGGATGGTCATATCAACATCGGGTTTTCACTAAAAGACCTCTTATGATGTCTTGTTGGTGCTAAATAAAAATGCTGCCGATCTGACATCCAATATGACTGCCACAGCAGCCTCTTTAACATCATGTTATTGCTACTTCTGAATGGATGGGCATATCAACATTTGGTTTTCACTAAAAGACTTCTTATGATGTCTAGTTGGTCTTAAAATGAAAATGGTACTGATATGGCATCCAATATGGCCACCACATACATGTGACATAACCAGGATTTCAAACCAGTAGATTTACAAATTTTGATCAGTAGATTGGCCTCTAAACCAGTAGATTTTTTATCAGCATAAATTTTACGTTTCAGGGTGATGGAAAACAAAACAAGTGCTGGTTTTTGTGTGTGCCATAATATGTATTCTTTTCATACTATAATAAAACAGCAAGTTTGAACATGAATCAGATTAAGATTTCGAAGGAAAATGTTACAAAAATAATTAATATGAGTCCATATACGGTCAAATAATGAAAAAGGAAAAATTGCTCATCTGATAGTTCACTGCAAAGATTTTTCTTTTATAAAAACCAATAGCATTTTTAGTTTCATCCACATGATCACTGTCAAGTGACCAATAATAACATTCATTGTGATTATTAAACTTCACACTTAACAGGCTCTCAATAGTTCTCAGGTCCAGATTTCCCGTTGAATCACTTTGTATTTTGCGAAGAATGGAGTATGTTCTCTCTGTATCAACATTAGAATGTTTTAATAACAGGACAGCCACATTTAGCCTGCAAAGAAGTTCTAACTTCAGTTTTCCTGCTGCTGATTTTGTAAGGTTGCTGACTACTCTCCAGTACTCCTCCAAGCTATGTTCCCTGAGGAGGAAGTGACTTGGACTTAAGACTTGGACACAGATTCAAAATCTGTTAGCAAGTTTCACCACTGTAAATAAAAAAAATAAAGATTGATTTAGACTTGAAAAAAAATGAAAAAAAAAATACATGATGTATTTATGCTTTTATGAATAATTTATCCAAACTTTAAAATTAATTATCTTGTAATATATTTTTAACTGATATATTTTATCTAGGGCTTGAACTTAATTTATGTGCATGAAAACTTCAGATAGTTTATGAAATACAAAAGATGCATACCTTTGAAACACAATGCAAACTCAGGACCTATGCTACTCGCCTGCACACACTTAAACTCTGATAGCCAAGCATTGTTGAACTTGTAATATTTCTTAGCTGGTGGTTTCTTAGCATTGGGAGAAAGCACACGTTTTGGCATTTTGACATGAATTAAACAAAAAATGTAAGAGCTGTCTTCTTAAAACATCTTGAACAATACAATAACAATTAAACAAGACAAAAATCAAAATACTTACTCTAGTGTCTCTGCCGAAATCATTTTTTATGGTAGGTCTCTTCGTTTTATCTCCCCTCCACTAAGGGTTGACAGATTTTCATCAAGGCTCAAATGACGTCATGGACCACCTTTTATCCTTTTATTACTTATAACACCTCAACAACAAAAAACCCCATCCCACATTTGGCCTTAAACTCCTCAAATTCCTACAATAAGGTAATCAATTAGCAGCTTGCTGTGTAAACATGTCAGCTGTTCTTTAATAATTCTAATCATATTGCTCTGTCATGCATACTTGCACTGGTCATTGTACAGGTGGAACATTTCTGGTCCCCAGTAGACTGGTTTCTCTAATATGTTGATGGAATGCGTAAAAATACAGTGTTTGTTTTTTTAAATAATTTTTTATATATATATTTTTTTAATTCTTTTAATTTTCAAAAGCAGTAGAGTTTAACTGCTAAATGGTAGATGGCCTTTAAAACGGTATTTTTGGCCTACCGCCAGTAGAATCACATGTATGCCACCACAGCAGCCATCTTGAAAATTTTGTTATTGCTACTCCTCCTGAATGGCAAGTCATATCTCGAAAATATTGTTATCTCTAATCGTCTCCAAAAATGGATGGCTATATCAACATGGGGTTTTCACCAATAGACCTAGTTTGTCCTAAATGAAAATGGTGCCAGTCATACATCCAGTATAGCTGCCATGACTGTCATAAAAGTCTCTACTCCCCCTGAATGAATGATCATTATAACGGGGTTTTCACCAAGTCCTAAATGAAAATGGTGCCAGTCGTACATCCAATATAGCTGCCACGATGACTGTCTTAAAAATTACTCTCCCTGAATGGATGATCATTATGACATCGGGTTTTCACCAAAAGACTTCTAATGATGTCTACTTTGTGCTAAATGAAAATGGTGCCAAGCTGACATCCAATATGTGTATACTACCACAGCTGCTAATATGAAAATCTTGTTATTTGCTGAAGAATATCAGAGATGGTTTCAACACTTGACAGTTAAAAGGAAGAATTGGTATTATCTTGAATTCCTGGAAATTCTTTTAACCCAGTAGAGTGTCAGTCCCATTGAAGGACTCTTGTTTAGTCTACAGGTCATAGAACAGAAGAGCTTATGGGATGGTCTTTCGTCTGTTGTCCATCTGTCAGCTAGCACAAGTTTGTTATTGCTATTCCTCCTAAACTACTTCAAGGATTGCCATGAAATTTTACACACATTCATCCCTTGGTCTAGTTGGTCCTAACTGAATATGGTGCTGCTCGGACATTCAATATGGCTACCACAGTGGCCAATCTTGAAAATCTTGTAATTGCTGCTTCTACTGAATGGATAGTCATATTAACATGGGGTTTTACTAAAGACTTCTTATGATATTTAGTTGGTCCTAAGTGAAAATGGTGCAGACGTAAGATCCAATATGGCTGCCATGGCAGCCATCTTGAAAACCTTGTCATGTGGTGGCCATCTTGAAAATATTGTTACCTCTTCTCTTGCTGAATGGATGGTCATATCAACATGGGGTTTTCACTAGAAGACTTCTTGTGATGTCTAATTGGTCCTAACTGAAAATCATGCTTATGTGAGGACCAATATAGCTGCCCCAGTAGCCATCTGGAAAATTTGTTATCGCTACTCCTCCTGAATGGATGGTTATATCAATACGAGTTTTCACTAAAAGACTTCTTATGATGTCTAGTTGGTCCTAAATGAACATGTTGCTGATCTGACATCCAATATGGCCACCACAGCAGCCATCTTGAAAATCTTGTTATCGCTACTCCTTCATCAATGGTCATATCAACATGGTGTATTCACTCAAAGACTTCTTGTGATGTCTAGTTGGTTCTAAATGACATGGGGTTTTCAGCAAAAGATTTCTAATGATGTCTACCGGTACTCTGTGCTAAATGAAAATTTTGCCAAGCTGACATCCAGTATGTGCATCACATCAACTAATTTTAAAATCTTGTTATCACTAAAGAATATCAGAGATGGTTTCAACATTCAACAGTTAAAAGGAAAAAATGATCTTATCTTGAATTCCGGGAAATTCTTTTTGCCCAGTAGAGTGTCAGTTCCTTAGGGGGACTCTTGTTTAAAAAATACATTTGTGAACTTTTTAGTCTTGGACTCTTTAATAAATACCTTGTTAGTACAATTAAGCAGACACCACTAGATGTAGACAAATTAAATTTGGTTGGCATACATGTATTTGTATTCATATGTAGATAAGCTGATTTGATTTTCAGGTCATTGCAGCTATTTTAAAATTCTATTAATACATTTGTGAACTGTTTGGTCTTGGACTGTTTTACAAACACCTTGTTAGTGCAATAATTCAGACACCACTCAAGGTAGGCAAATGAAATTAGGTAGGCATATTTGTATTCATATATAAGCTGATTTATATTTTAAGTCATTACATCAATTTTTCAATTTCGTAACACATTTGTCAACTTTTTGGACAGATTATTTTGACAGAAACCTTGTTAGCATAATTAAACAATGACTACTTGAGGTAGAGAAAATTTGATAGACGTATTTGTATTTATATATAGATGAGCTGATTAGATTGTACAGGCCATTACATCAGTTTTATATATAGATGAGCTGATCAGATTTTACAGGCCATTACATCAGTTTTATATATAGATGAGCTGATCAGATTTTACAGGCCATTACATCTATTTATATATAGATGAGCTGATCAGATTTTACAGGCCATTACATCAATTTTATATATAGATGAGCTGATTAGATTTTACAGGCCATTACATAAATTGTATATATAGATGAGCTGATTAGATTTTACAGGCCATTACATAAATTGTATATATAGATGAGCTGATTAGATTTTACAGGCCATTACATCAATTTTGGGAATTTAAAAAAAATGCATTTTGAAACTTTTTAGACTTTTTTATATGCTTCCATAAGATGGAGCATATAATGTTGTGATGTTGTCCATCCATCTGTTCATCTTTTATTGATTTCATATAATGTTATGATGTTGTCCATCCATCTGTTCATCTTTTATCGATTTCATATAATGTTGTGATGTTGTCCATCCATCTTTTCATCTTTTATCGATTTCATTTATGCACAGTAACTTAGGTTATCCACCTTCCACAGTTACTAAACTTTGTGGATGGCTTGCACTTGGAGTAAGGAAGAACCCCCTATCAAGTTCAGGGTCAAAAGCATAAGGGTCAAGGTCACTGTGACTGCAATAAGAAAAATTGTTTCTACACCATAACTCAAGTTGTCCACCATCTACAGTTATCAATCTCTGTGGATAGTTTGCACTTGGGATAATGAAGAATCCTATTGATTTCAGGTCAAAAGGCCAAAGGCTAAGGTCACTGTGACTGAAAGAAGAAAATGGTTTATACACAATAACTTGAGTTCTCCATCATCTATGGTTACCAAACACTGTGGATGGCTTGTACTTGGGGTAAGAAAGAACCGTATTGATTTTGGGGACAAAAAGTTAGAGGTGAAGCTCACTGTGATTGAAAGAGTAAAAATGCTTTCTGCACAATAACATTAGTTCTTCATCACATACCTGAACCAAACTTTGTGAATGACTTACACTTGGGGTAAGGAAGCAGTCTATTGATTGTCTGTGAAAAGGTCAAAAATCAAGGTCACTGTGACTGAAAATTTTCATTTGTGCACAGTTTATATCATTTAATTCATGTGTCATTTAAGTATCATCCTGTATCAATAGTTTGAATCCGTATTGAGATATGCTATCTCCAGGGAAAATATTGCTGTGTATAGATGCATCAATGATATCGAACCAGCTCTACATTCCAAATGAACAAAAATGAAATGAAAATGATGGATGAAAGTGATAAATGCAAAATCTGAATGCATTTCTGAAACCTGCATCAGCAAAAAACATTATAAAGTGTGAATTGAATGCCATAGTGCAAAGGATACATCTCTTTCACTCTCAAACAAAATAATCAGTTATTATTTTATCTTCATTCAGAGGTGTAGAGTAAATACAAATTGAACACACACCACAAAGAAATGCATTCTTTACACTTGTCTCATAAATTTGATCTTTATAGCTTAGTTAGTGGAACAAGTTAAACAATTTTGTTGATACTATGTGAACATATCTGCAGTGTCTACAGGCAGGAGAGAAGTTATTATTATTTTATGCTAGGCCATGAATTACTGGATTTTCCAAGTAAAATAATCTTGATAATTCACAGGAGTGAAACACAATAAATAATTTTTCACTGCCTGTCAATAGACATTGATAACACTATGACTAAAAATTTGGAGCTGTTTTGAGACGTGTGCATGGTCTAGTGGTAAGTATGCACATCTTGCACACAGAAAAACCGAGTTCAACTGAAAACATGTGCAAACATTTTTTTTCTTCATTTTTTTTTTTATGTGTTTTTTTTACCTTGAATTGAGAAGGAGAATTATTTTTAAACTGATATTTTCTGTGTGAATATACACAAAACAGCAAAACATTAACGGTAAACTGCTGACATTATCGTGCTTCTTCAGTCTGTTAAACATATTGCTAGCCAATACATTTGAGCATAAAATAAAAAGAAAATTTGCTTGCTTTGAGTGAATAATGGATATATTTCATCTTGTCTGTGAAAAACTTATGTATTTTTACTTGTGAAAATTCTGAGTTTTTCACTCTCTTGTTTAAATATATCCATTATTCACTGGAAGCAAGCAAATATCCTCTCTATACTCAATCTTCGTATTGTAAAGATTTTTTTAAATGTCTTTATGTTGTATGTTGAGGATCTCTACATAAACCCTTCTACCCCCTCCCCCCCTCAATGATAATGGAACCAACTGATATGAATATTAAAAACCAAGTCCATGACATAGTGTGTTTGTCAGGCTACCATATATACTTGCCTATAAGTCGAGTCCAACTGCAAACAATCTGATCTGTTGTCACATAATACACTGGCAGATCAGGGTCTATATTGTTTTTTCTACAGACTACTCCTAACAAACTGCATGGACCTAGATCTGTTGGTGCATTATGCAACAGCAGATCTGAGTCTGTACAGTTTGCAGTTGGACTCAACTTATAAGCAAGTATATATAGTATATATACCTTTGTATCCTGTAATTTTCATTCATTTGATTAGAGAAAGAATAAATATCTGCATGAGTATGGATATATTACCCTGAATTGCAACTAAATCTCCAATGTTTCAGGTAAGTTATAGTTAATCTTGAAACCCTACACAATCTGTAAATTATTATTTTGAAGATATGGTATCTTTAGATCCTGTTTACAATACTGTTGAATAATTCAATGAAATTGATATTGATATTCTTGTATAATTGTAGAATGTTCTAGTGGGTATTATATATAATTGTAGAATGTTCTAGTGGGTATTATGTATAATTTTATTATGTTCTAGTGTGTATTATGTATAATTGTAGGATGTTCTAGTGGGTATTATGTATAATTGTAGGATGTTCTAGTAGGTATTATGTATAATTGTAGGATGTTTCTAGTGAGTATTATGTATAATTGTAGAATGTTCTAGTGGGTATTATGTATAATTGTAGGATGTTCTAGTGTGTATTATGTATAATTGTAGGATGTTCTAGTGGGTATTATGTATAATTGTAGGATGTTCTAGTAGGCATTATGTATAATTGTAGGATGTTTCTAGTGAGTATTATGTATAATTGTAGAATGTTCTAGTGGGTATTATGTATAATTGTAGGATGTTCTAGTGGGTATTATGTATAATTGTAGGATTTTCTAGTGTGTATTATGTATAATTGTAGGATGTTCTAGTGGGTATTATGTATAATTGTAGGATGTTCTAGTGGGTATTATGTATAATTGTAGGATGTTCTAGTGGGTATTATGTATAATTGTAGAATGTTCTAGTGAGTATTATGTATAATTGTAGAATGTTCTAGTGAGTATTATGTATAATTGTAGGATGTTCTAGTGGGTATTATGTATAATTGTAGGATGTTCTAGTGGGTATTATGTATAATTGTAGAATGTTCTAGTGAGTATTATGTATAATTGTAGGATGTTCTAGTGGGTATTATGTATAATTGTAGGATGTTCTAAGGGGTATTATGGCCAGAGATGTTTACAGAAATGTGATTGTGAGGTGGGAGAGTGTCATCGTATCACAGGAGAATGTCTCTGCCCACCTGGGTATGAGGGACGTAGATGTGAACTAGGTGAGCTCAAAGTACTATAAATAATATGATTTGTGCATCTTAAAAGAGACATTGTATACAGTTTTTCAATTTTATGCAAATGAAGATTGTAATGATTTTCTCTCTGACATTATTTGGCTGATTGTGTGCCAGATAGTTAATAAATATTGACAAGATAACAAAAAAATATTTTTTGTCCTTCATGTTAGCATAATTTGTATTTGCCCCATATTAACATACTGTATATACTCACATATAAGTTGGGTTTAACTGCAAACAACATAGACCCTGATCTGCCATTGCATAATATGCTGGCAGATTAGGGTATTTTTTGTTTGTTCTACTGATTACTCCTAACAAACTGCTTAGACCCAGATCTGCCTGCACAATATGCGATTGCTGATCTGAGTCTGTGCAGTTGGATCTGACATTATACATGAGGATATGTGGTATGAGTGGAAAAATACAAAGATAGAGACCTGTCTTTTAAATTTCCAGTGGAATATACATAACCAGACTGGTTCACTTGAGAAATAGGTATTGCATAAGGGGACTGATCCACTTGAGAAATAGTTATTGCATAAGGGTCTGGTCCACTAGAGAAATATATATTGCATAAGGGACTGGTACACTTGAGAAATGGGTATTGCATAAGGAGACTGATCCACTTGAGAAATAGTTATTGCATAAGGGGACTGGTCCACTAGAGAAATATATATTGCATAATGGACAGGTACACTTGAGAAATGGGTATTGCATAATGGACTGGTACACTTGAGAAATGGGTATTGCATAAGGGACTGGTCCACTTGAGAAATAGGTATTGCATATGCAGACTGGTCCACCTAAAAATAGGTACTGCATAAGGGGACTGGTTCACTTGAGAAATAGGTATTGCATAAGGGACTGGTCCACTTGAGAAATAGGTATTGCAATGCATACATCATGTGTGCTTAGTATGGCAGAATTAAATCATTCAACTAAACCATGCCCATTGCATGCACACTGCTATATAGCTATATTACAACATTGAGAGCAGATGAATAAAATTTGTCGATAGAAGTCTGAATTTATTGAGAAAATGTGCATTTTGGCCCAAACAATAAAAGATATTTTATACCGTACGTACTTGCTTATAAGTTGAGTCCAACTGCAAACTGCAGTGACCCAGATCTGCTATCACATAATGTGCTAGCAGATCTGGGTCTATGCAGTTTGTTAGTATGAATCAGGGGAACAAACAACATAGACCCAGATCTGCTAGTGCATTATGTGATGACAGATCAGGGTCAGTGTTGTTTGCAGTTGGACTTGACTTATAAGTGAGTATATATGGTTATCATTGTTTTAAGTGCTGTATCATATGAGATCTATCCATATCTATGACAATCTCATAGCTGATTGGTTGAGCTTGTTACCTCAATAGGTCTAGAGGCTATATTTCCCATCCAATTTCGATAAAACTTGGTAAATATGTTTATATCATCAAGAATTTGGATTTCTTCCATTTTGAGCAAAAGACAATGCATATTAATTATGCCTTTCTCTTTTTAAAGAATTCATATCAGACTTTAGAAAATCGAGTGGATATAAATTTTGGGGAATAGTTCACAAAATACATAAGCCAGCTTGGTGACATGATCAAGTGTTAAGTTATGTAAGCCAGGTGAGTGATATAAATCCATTTGGGCTGCTTGTTTAATTATTTAATGGCTGATGATGCAGGAAGTAGCATTCTGTGGAATTCTTATAGTTTTATTAGATTAAATGGATGTAAGACCATGTGAGCTTATGGTATGACCATGCATCCATCTATGTTGTTTGTCCATCATCCAACAACATTTACAATTTTCAACTTCTTTTCAAAAACCAATGCACCAGTTTTAATCAAACTTAGCAAAGAGCTCTTTGGCATAAAGACCTTTCAAATTTGTACAAATTATGCTGATTTGCTATCAAAAATGGCCAGTGTTACTAAAAATGAAGTGTTGAAATGACTTCTCAAAAATCACTGAACAGAATTTATTCAAATTTGAAAGAAAACATCCTGGCATAAAGGCCCTTTGTATTTATACAAATTATGCCACCAGTACTAAAAATTGAAATTTTTTTAAATGACTTCTGATAAAAATATCATTGATAAAAATATCATTGAACACAATTGACCAAATATGAGAGAAATTGTCTTGGACCTTTTCAATTTATGCAAATTATACTGTACCACCATCAAATATGGCCACTATTACTGCAAACAGAAATACCTTTAAACAACTTCTCCACACCTGTCTCCATGTTTTAAGAAATACTTTTAAACAACTTCTCCACACCTGCCTCCATGTTATAAGAAATACCTTTAAACAACTTCTTCACACCTGCCTCCATGTTATAAGAAATACCTTTAAACAACTTCTCCACACCTGCCTCCATGTTATAAGAAATACCTTTAAATGACTTCTCCACACCTGCCTCCATGTTATAAGAAATACCTTTAAACGACTTCTCCACACCTGCCTCCATGTTATAAGAAATACCTTTAAATGACTTCTCCACACCTGCCTCCATGTTATAAGAAATACCTTTAAACGACTTCTCCACACCTGCCTCCATGTTATAAGAAATACCTTTAAATGACTTCTCCACACCTGCCTCCATGTTATAAGAAATACCTTTAAACGACTTCTCTACACCTGCCTCCATGTTATAAGAAATACCTTTAAACGACTTCTCCACACCTGCCTCCATGTTATAAGAAATACCTTTAAACGACTTCTCCACACCTGCCTCCATGTTATAAGAAATACCTTTAAAAGACTTCTCCACACCTGCCTCCATGTTATAAGAAATACCTTTAAATGACTTGTCCACACCTGCCTCCATGTTAAAAGTGGTTTGTGAGTAATCTGGGTACTAAAATGAGGGAGCAGTGTACTCAACGTTCTTATATACATCCTTTCATATTTTCTACATGTTTGATGAAATCCAGTGTATTAGTTATACACTAATACACCAGGACTATCTTACTTATGTTAGGCAGTAACTTGGACGCAACCTATCCAAAAATCAGCATAGGTCATGTTTCATTTTTTGGAGATACCTGCATTTAACTAATTTGCTGGAATTTTATGTGCATATGACTTTTCCAGAACTGGCGGAATCACACTTGTTTGCTTTGTCATCATATGCAAAGCCAAGAGATTGAACTCAATAAACATGTTATTTTCTGTTTAGGCTTTAATGCTGCTTTCTGTTGAATGCAGATAGCATCCTTCACTGGTTACCTAATCTTCAGGACAAATCAGAGAAAAAATATTAAATGGTTTTCTTAGGGACTACAATAGGATGCAAAAACAACCAGTCAGCTCAGTTTGTGTAGTGATACCTGAACAGAATTTGACCAAATTAGAAAGCATTCTAACATAAAAAGCCTTTAAATTTAATACTAATAATGCAGATTGACCAAGAGATATGGCCACCATTACTAAAAATTAGAAATTAAAACCTTTAATCAATTTCTCCAAAACTGCTGAACAGATTTTAACCAAATTTGACAGAAAGCATTCTGGCATAAAGGCCTTTAAATTTTGTGCAAATGATGCTGATCCACCATCAAATACAGTCACAATTACCAAGAAAAGAAAAGCATTTTTTTATCAACAGTTAATGTCTCAAAAACTGCAGAACAGAATTTCACCAAATTTGACAGACAGCACCATGGCATTAAGGCCTTTCAAGTTTGTGGAAATTATTCTAATTCATCAAAATTGGCTGCTGTTACTTGAAGCAAAAAAAAAACTTGAAATGTTAGCAATCATCTTGCTAACCCAGATATTTTGGGCAACTGCCCTAAGGCTTGCTTATTGCTTTGAAGTAGATGTCAACCAGGTTAGGGATCTCAGGCAAATTTGGTTCAGTTTTAAACTTTCAGTCAGTCATCAGACAATGGTCTAATTGTTTTATCTCAATTTTAACCTGTAGACCAAGCCATTATGGGCCAAACTGTCTGTACATATGTAACTGTTTTATCTCTTATTTCAGCCTGTAGACCGGGCCATTATGGGCCAATTTGTCTGTACACATGTAACTGTTTTGTCTCTATTTCAGCCTGTAGACCAGGCCATTATGGGCCAATTTTTCTGTACACATGTAACAGTTTTATCTCTATTATAGCCTGTAGACCAGGTCATTATGGGCCACACTGTACACATGTCACTGTTTTATCTCTATTTTAGTCTGTAGACCAAGCCATTATGGGCCACACTGTACACATGTCACTGTTTTATCTCTATTATAGCCTGTAGACCAGGCCATTATGGGCCACACTGTACACATGTCACTGTTTTATCTCTATTTTAGTCTGTAGACCAGGCCATTATGGGCCACACTGTACACATGTCACTGTTTTATCTCTATTATAGCCTGTAGACCAGGCCATTATGGGCCACACTGTACACATGTCACTGTTTTATCTCTATTTTAGTTTGTAGACCAGGCCATTATGGGCCACACTGTACACATGTAACAGTTTTATCTCTATTTCAGCCTGTAGACCAGGCCATTATGGACCAAACTGTCTTTACACATGTAACAGTGGTATCTCTATTTCAGCCTGTAGACCAGGCCATTATGGGCCAAACTGTCTGTACACATGTAACTGTGATAATGGGGCAGCATGTGACCCATATTCGGGAGCATGTCAATGCAAGCTGGGATATATAGGACCCAGTTGTGAACACTCACAAGGTAAGCTATTAAAATGGAGTATGTAGCTACAGAAATCAATAACTTTCTTTAACATATTGTAGACTAAGCAAATATTAAACTTTACCTATCCAGAAATGTTTGGAAAATCAGATATTAATCATTTTTATAGATAATGCTTTCAGTCAGATGTTGCCTATTCTGAATATAAAATTTTCAGATGGAGACAAAAGAAATGCAACGATTTTTTTCATCTTGTAAAAATGAAGTATTTAATAGAAACACTGTAACCATGTGCACTGCTCTAAAAAGAAGAAAAAAAAAATCACTTGCATCAGTCAGAAGATTACAATCTACCATAGATCTATAGACTTAATGAAATTGTACTCATACATACTCAGTTTGAAATCTGTAACAGTTTGCAAAATATTTTGAATCTTATGTCTTTAATTGCAATTCTTTGCTTGATTATTTAGCTGGGAGGCAATATCTAGATGGTAGATAGTTGTAAGTATTGCATGCAGTCAACTTTTTACAAGGAATGCAGTCTCTTCTAAACTTTGACAAGAAAAGGCACAATTCTTGCATGCAGTTTTAAGCTTGAGACCTGTACAAGAAGCATAGGAACTAAGTATTCTATGACCTCAGTGTTTTTGACAAATGCAGAGGTAGACTGAGTAGGTTAATGTTGGTGTTTCACATCTAAGGTTTTGATTATATAAAGGAACTACCTTATTTACTTGCTTGTAAGTCGAGTTCAACTGCAAACTGAACAACCCAGATCTACCATCACGTAATGTGCTGGCTGATCTGGGTCTATGCAGTTTGTTAGGAGTAATCAGTAGAACAAACAAAATAGACCCTGATCTGCTGGTGCATTATGTGACAGCAGATCAGTGTCTGTGTTGTTTGCATTTGGACTTGACTTATAAGCAAGTATATACAATATGCATTTAAATTTCGTATCTGTGGTGTTGATTTGTTGACCTTACTTTTACTCTGTATACAGTTTAACTCTTGTTATACGCCTAATGTACCGTATATACGGTAAGTCATGCATATCATCTTATGTCATTATCTGTCAGTACATCCATCCATTAACATTTGCTTGTCTGACCAATAACTTGTAATGGTTGGAGATATTTTCGTTAAAGTTTGCTCAAGTATATATCATGAATTGATGGTGTCCTTTGTATCATAGCCATGACCCCTGTGCCAAAGTTAAGATCATGGCAAGGGAAAATGTAATTATGTTGCTTGAATTCTTGTCTGGAGTATAACTTTTGATCCGCTGACAATATTTTATTGAAACTTTAGCCAGTTATATATCATATATAGATGGTGTGTCACATACCAAAGCCACACATGCTACCTCAAGGTGAAGATTACAGCAAGGGAAAATGTAACAGACTTGTCTGTAGTATAACTTCGAACCACTGAAGGTATTTTAATGAATCCTTGACCAGTTATATATCCTGACTAGACAATGTATCACATACCATAGCCATGCCCTCTGCCTTAAGTAAAAGGTCACAGCAAGGGAAAATATAAATCAGTGACTTCTTCAAAAAGATATTTCATGAAGCTTCATCATTATCTTGAATTGACATTGTCTAATATATTCACTGTCACATCCCCTGCCGCTAAGTCAAGGTCACAACAAATGATAACTTAAATCATTGGCCTGTTTCCTTATTCAGGCTGTGACCTTCTAATGCCTGCAGTATTTTGATGAAACTTTACCCATGTCCACACCTTATTATGCAGTAGGCAAGTTTCGAGCTTAGAGTTCAAGGTCATTAGTAAGGGAAAAGTTCAAATATGAGGTTAAAGTTGGTGTTGAATGTTTGCTTTTTGTAGACAATAGACAGCTATGGTTAAAGTTTACTTTTCATGTTTTGATCTATGCTTTCATGAAAATTGCAGTTGAACCTTTCTGCAACTTATGAATTTGTACAAGAAAGTTAACCACTTTTCTGGTTTCCATTGATAGCTTTGAAGACCATTATCACTCCTGATTAAAATATTATAATGAGAGAATAAATAGTGGCTTCATTAAAGAGATTTTGTGATCTTTGTAGTATCCTTGAATGTTACAAAGACTATAAAATTTAATCCTAGATCATTATTTAGGATCAAGCTCTACCCATAGTCCATGTCTTGTACCGTATATACCTGCTTATAAGTTGAGTCCCACTGTAAACTGCACAAGACCAGATCTGCTGTCACATAATGCACCAGCAGATATGGGTCTATGCAGTTTGTTAGGAGTAATCAGTAGAACAAATAACATAGACCCTGATCTCCCAGTGAATCGTGAAACATCTCAGAGTCTATATTGTTTGCAATTGGACTTTACTTATACGCCAATATATATGGTAACAATGTTGGCTACAGTTCAACTTTAAAATAGGGCGCAGATATGTTTGTTGTAAACATTTCATAACAGTTTTGTGAACTAATTGTTGATTCTTGTCTTATATGTATCAAATACTGTGTTTTCCTAACAATTACATGTATTGGTTTTATCAGAAGTGCACGTTTATATTTTCGCATGACAAATGAACAGTATAAAATACAATAGTTGCATGAGTATAATGTTAAGATATATTTAATTTTCAATTGTCACAGAATTTTTAAAGTGTTACTGTTTGCTGTTCTTTTTGCCTTTCTGATTGAACATTTTATGTCTATGTTGAAACATCAAAAGTACTGATTCATGGCAAAGTAAACCATTTTATGAATTTTGCAGTGCTGATTACCATTCCTATTGTCATGCATGTTTGATATCATACAGCTGCATTAAGTGGGAAATTAAAAATGTGGCAGAGACTTACTGCAAATACTCACTTATAAGTTGGGTCCAACTGCAAACAAAATAGATCCTCATCTGTCAGCATGTAATGTGCTGGCAGATCAGGGTCTATGTTGTTTGTTCTACTGATTACTCCTAACAAACTGCATATACCCAGATCTGCCAGTGCATTATGCAATGGCAGATCTGGGTCTACGAAATTTGCAGTTGGACAAAACTTATCAGGGAATATATTTGGTATGTACTGTAAAATTTCTCACCTGGAGACAGCAAGTTTATTTTGTATTTGCAGACATATGATTCTGCAATATACCTTCATCATTGTTTATTTGCACAAAAACTTGATCATATAAGCTAGACATGTATGCACAAACTTTGCACAATCTTGAAAAGTGTTTTAATATAGGTGGTTACCTTGAAAAGTGCTTGAATTTTGGTGAATACCTTGAAAAGTGCTTGAATTTTGGTGAATACCTTGAAAAGTGCTTGAATTTTGGTAATTACCAATGAAGTGCTTGAATTTGATGTTGGCTCTAAAAAGTTCTGGAAATGTGCTTAAAAATGATCAGTAGTCCTTGCAAAGTACTTGAATCTTGAAATAAATGCATTCATAGAAAAACAATAATTCACTGACATAAATACCAGGAAAGAAAATAAAAGATCTATTACAAAAATTATAAGCCCAGTTTTAATTGATTTTTAATTCCATTTTGGATTGCTTACATATTCAGTAAGACTTCTGACTGGGTCGATTACATTGTCATTAGTACTCAGTCTTGTTTAGGATTGTAAACATCTCATGACATAAATCAATGAATGCTGTGTGATGAGAAGAAGCTTATTTTCAAACAACATTGCCATAAGCATAAGTGTCACACAAGCTGTATATATGGGACATTAGATCAGTGGTAGCTGAAGTTACCTTAAGTCATACTGATAGTGGGAACATAACCATCAATTTATGTACCAATCATGGTAATCCAAAAATAAAAGTCTGACAATAGCACATTTCTGGCCCTGTTGCAGCTAAATTTGCTTGAAACAAGTAGAAAATTGTTTTTAGAATATGGTATTATTTTTTATGTAGTTATAATCAGTAAAGATAAACCAAAGAACTAGTGCCAAGTGCAAAATCGCCAGGATCTGCCAACTCTGCTGAAAATGTATATGTATTGGACCTTTTGCTCTAAGGCCCCACCATCAGTATAACGCATGACCAGTAGAGCTAAAGTAACCTCAGCTAGGTCATTGAGTACAAGTAGTTACATTATTGAACAAGTGGTCACATAGGTTGTAAACTTTGCACAAAAGGTATTATATACAAGTCACATTATAGCACATAAAGGCTGTATCTATATCTGTTCTTAGTCACTCAGTCTCTGGAAAGGAAACAACTACACATTGCACTGGCAAGGGCACTGGTCAATATGGTGCACATGGGGTCATTTTATTTTCAAGGAAAAACACTAGTGCATTTATATACATCAATATACATCTTTATGTCTAGGTTTCACACTTTCTCATTGAACGGTAGTGTACTTAGAGAGATGGTGATGTAATCATAGCCAGATTAAAAACACTTGGGATGAGGAGAGAGATGGTAATGTAAGCATAACCAGATTAAAAACACTTGGGATGAGGAGAGAGATGGTAATGTAAGCATAACCAGATTAAAAACACTTGGGATGAGGAGAGAGATGGTAATGTAATCATAACCAGATTAAAAACACTTGGGATGGGGAGAGAGATGGTAATGTAATCTTAACCAGATTAAAAACACTTGGGATGAGGAGAGATATTAGTTCCAATGTCCAGTCTTACAAATTTTGTAAAGTAGATTATATTGTAAATGCATGACTGCAAAACCCATTTATAATTCTATTTGAAAAGTAATACATTGTGAAAAGTCATATTGCTCAAAGTCAAATGTACATGTTTAATCATTAATTGATACAGAATCATTTTGAATCCCCTAATAAGGACATTAGGATGTAAATCTAACTTATAGAGATTTCCCTAAGGATACAAAAACAAAAAAGTTGTTGAAAATAATGTATATTTTGATCACCTCACTGTCAGAACATTTCAGGTTCAGTTATTTCCTTGTATCAGTTGAGCATCATTCAGCTATTTGTTTGTTACACCCCAAATATCTGGAACTCTACTTCACTTAGACTAATGAAAAATATTATGTGGATGCATCCCAAGGAGAGTAACTAAACCATACTAAAACTAGGTCACTGTGATCTAACCTTCATGCTTCAGTGATTTGTATATTTTCAGCTATCTGTCCATTATGCCCAAGAATATCTTGGATTTATTTCATTAGTAGACAATGTAGACTCTGATCTGCCAGCACATTATGTGATGGCAGATCAGGGTCCATGTTGTTTGCAGATGGACTTGACTTGTATGTAAGTATATATAATAGTTTAAATAACAAGCACTGAATAAGCTTTTATCAACAATCATTTGACCATGTATCACCAGACTTGACAGAGAGTAGCCTAGTGTCAAAACTTTTCAGTTTATACAGATGATTCTTCAATGCAGTCAAAAGTGGCTGTTCCCCCCTCCCCCCCCAAAAAAAGTGGGAAATATTTAAATGACTTAACTAATTCTAAAACAAACAGCTTAACCAGCTTTCAGACAATTTGACCAGAGGATCCAGTCATTGTAGTTTTTCAAGTTTATATAAATGATGCCAACTTTTTTTCAGCGGTGTCTCTTGTTAGTGAAAAATAAAGTAAAGCAAAATGGAACATTTAAAAGACTTATAAAAAATGGCTTCACAGTTTTTACCCAAATTGGGGTGGGTGGGTTGGTGGTGTGGTTCTGGCATCAGTAGTCTTATATTGTATAAATACATGTAAAGCCAATCTGCCATGAAATATAACAACCATGTTTGAATTTATACGATATTAACCCATTTTATCCTGTTTACCAATTTCAACTACACTGTCCGATTCCTGAGAAGCAATTCTAAATACATTGTGGTAAAACTGAGCATCACACAGCAGCAGCAGTTGAAATTGTGATGACCTTCACCATGTTTACTAAAAGTGTTGTAACATTGTTATTTCTTTTTTAAAGTATATAAAACTATGTATCTTTGAAAAGGTATTAAAATTTGCAACACAGTGATATATGTTTTGTTATCATTTACCAATGTACATGCTCACAACTGTATTTTGAAATATGACTTGAAAAAAAATAAAAAAAATAAAAAAACTCGCCATGATGTTCAGTGAATCTTTTGTCCATGAAGATGAATGAAATGCTCCTAATATTATGTGAATAAAATAAAGATAATTCTATTTCTAGTATTTTGGTCCAAATTTGAAGTTTCTAGCACTGTTAGTTCAAAAGTTATAATAATTTTACTAAAATTGGACAACAAAACACCTGGAACAATTTTTTACATCACATTCCAAAACATGTACTTCAGCGTGCAGTTTCTCATGAAAACATGTCACATATTAATCCTAGTCACAAATTAATCCTAGAAATCTTTAAGTATGATAAAGATAATTAATCAGTAGAATGTTTGTCCAAATTTGAGGTCCATATCATCAATATGTCAGTAATAACAATATTACTTTAATCACAAATATAAATGTCCACATCACACTGCAAAAATGTACTTCATTTTTAAAACTGCAAATTCTACATCAGTTGTTGTGTAAACATCAGCTAACCCATCATTTAAGTCAATATTATCATCAGAATCATCCAAATCATCAACTTCAATGTCGCTACCCTCGCTGTCAACATCCATGTTTACATCTGAGTTGTCGTCCATCATTTTATCGATCGATTTTCAAGCCAACAATTACTTTTGCAACCACGTTTTTTTAAAAATTTCACTGCGCATGCGTGCTTTAACCATTTCCTGTGTTGGTGAAGAAGTACACAAATATTTGTGATGTATAACACATGTTTCTATAGACGCTACACACATACGTAGTAGATTACGACCGTAGTCGTATTCAGGATAAAATGGGATACTACGACCACAGGCGTATTCAGGATAGAATGAGGTATTACGACCGTAGTCGTATTCAGGATAAAATGGGTTAAACGTTAAGAATTCTGCATGTTCAAGAGTTGTTACAGTGTCCAACTTAATAAAGTAGTATGCGCTGTGAAGGCCATTGTCCAGCTCTTAATGAACAACAGTAGATACATGTACTGTAATGACAACAAGAAATCATATACACATCAACTGTTATATTTTCTCACCGATAAAAATACTAATAGAAGGCAGAGACAAGAATAAGAGTAGATTCCCAATCAATAAAACAATTACCATTTCAGATTGAGATGATCAAAGGTTTTTCTGCACAATTATAAATGGTGAATATTTCATTTATTTCTTATTCTCCTATTTCAGTAGTTGGTGCTTTTGTTTAAAACCTAGCCGAAGTTAACACATATTTATGTTTTTCATATGAGATTTCAGTGCATTGGTCATTTTACATTTCTAAATCGTACATCAGTATTTTTATAAAATCATTTTAAATGTGAACTTTCTCATTTTGATTCAAGTGGTGATTCTTTTTTTGTTTCTTAATCTCCTGTTTCATTATTCACCTTGTAAAACATATACTTAGAAAACAATACAGTAGTCATTTTACACATCTAAATCATATATTGGTATATTTTTGAAGCCATTTTAAATGTGAACTTCTCTCCTTGATTCAAATGGTGATTCTTTTATTCTAAATCTCCTGATTCATTATTCAGTGCCTCAGTTTAAAACTTTCCCAAAGTTAATAAATATTTATGTTTTTCATATGAGATTATATTAAACTTAACTCAACAAACAATAAATTTTTCATTTGATATATCTAAGTTATACGTGGGTGTTTTTTTTAAAAGCCATTTGAAATGTGAACTTCTCATCTTGATTCAATTGGTAATTATTTTATTCTGTAATCTCATATTTCATTATTTGATGCCTCGATTAAAAATGTACCCAGTATTAATCACCATTTACAACATATTCATAGCAAACAATACATTAGTCAATGGATCTATCTAAATCATACATCAGTATATTTTTGGAGCCATTTGAAACATGAACTTCTTCTTGATTCAGATGATAACATTAAAAAAATGAGGTTGAAATATAATTCAAAGGTACAAGTCAATAAAACAACACCTTAATTATATATTACTTCAATTACTAATTCTTTTTTGTAAAATATCAGCAACATTTTCGATGGTTTTTGCAAACATAAATCTTCTCTATAGAACTTTTTTGTACAAAAATCAAAATGATTTGATGAAAAATACATGAGAAATAGGATACATTTAATTACGATTTTTTTATGGATGGATATTGTAGGAAAAATTAGACGACATGACAGATTACAAGAATTCCAGCAATTGTAATGAGGATTTACAGGACTACAGCTCTACAGTGGTGGTTAGTGATACATGTACTTTTGTCTGGCTTTAGGTTTGTAGCAAATAAAAAAAGAAATAATAGTCAGACAACTTATTTTTTTTCTTCTGGGGTCAGAACACTCTGCACTCACGATGCAGACCTTTCTCAGTGATCATGGTTAGAAAGGATTAAATAAAGGTCAGTAGTGTTTATATCTAGTTTTGTGATGTGGTCATTCATAACATGGTCGAATCACATATATTGCCTAAAAATCATGACTCCCGGTCTCTTTCAGCAGGTAGTTGCCCAAAACACTGCATTTATATAATAAAATAGATGTATACATGATGATTTTGGTTGTAAGTGACAGGTGGATGCGCTTGATAGAGGTTGCTTAAATCAGATTTTGCTGTACAAAATTGAAACAACTTCAAATGACTTCTTCTCAAAAACTGCTCAACTAAATGTGACTAAATTTGACAAAAAGCACCCAGATATAAAGGGCTTTCCAATTTATACAAAAAATGCCAATTTGCATTCAAATATGACTGCCATTATTAAAAATAAAAAATAATAACTTTAATGGACTTCTCAAAACTGCTAATGAGAATTGAACCAAATTGACATAAATCATCTTGGCCCAAAGAGGTTTCAACTTTGTGTACAAATGATGATAAGCTGCCATCAATTATGGCTACCATTACTAAAAACAGAAAAATCTTTAAACAACTTCTCTTAAAAATGATCAACAGAATTTGACCAAGTTTTACAGAAAGCATCCAGGCAAAAAAAAAAAAACTTTCAATTTTATACAAATGATGCTGATCCACCATTACTAAATTAGAAAAACTTTTAAATGACTTCTTCTCAAATATCACTCAGTAGAATTTGACTAACTTTGACAGCATCTTGGCATACAGTACTTTCAATATTGGCCAAATGATGCTAATGTTTCATGAAATATAGATGAAAATACTATATATGTATATATATAGAAACCTTGAAACAGTTGTTTTCATGACATATGCAGTCAAAAGTATAGGCAGAAATTTCTCCAGTAAGCATCCTTCTGACCTAGATTTCTTGGTTAATGGCTCTTACATTTGGCTATTAAGCAAATAACAGCCAGGTGAGTGATCTCAGGCCCACTTAGGCCTCTTGCTAAGTTATTGTAATCCAGGTGAGCAATCTATATGTGCTACTGACCCCTACTTTAGCTTATCAAATCATATGATGTTTGTATATCCAACAAATCTGCAGTACTATTTTGTTTAAATTGTATTTTTTCCTATGGTTGTAACTTAAATGATCTTTGCAATGAACATTTTATCAGAAATACGATTGTTTAAGATTTTTTTCTGTTCCAGTGCATGAAGGCCCACACAGAGGAGATATTCCATGGATATTTAATTATAGCCGACGACGAAAGTGAAATAGAAGCTTTCCATAGAAACCATGACGTCCAGCACTGTCCTGGAGGCAGATTGCAATATAACTTTTTTTTCTTCTGTTATTCATTAAAGTGCTGCAGGCTTTTAGTAATGTCATTTTTAAGTGTTATAGTGGTTGATTCTTTCTCATGTTATACATACTAGTTTTCCTTTGATGTTTACAATATATACTTAATGAGAACAACGTAAAAATAACCTTGTTTTCTAGCAGCCAGTCAACAATTTTATGAATTTATATGAATCTTATCCATATTTGTTCTTTCTTCCCATGAAAGCTTTTGTTTGAACTGTTATTGGATACATTTTCTTAGTTTGTTAATTGTTTCTATGTATGTGTATCATTTTAAAAATATTTATATTTTAGACATTGTTAAGTTGGTTTAATCAAACAAGAGCCACATTGGACTTACCAAAGCATCTAATAAATTTTCTATCTTTCCATTACAACTGCTGCACATAGTGTCAGTAATGATGTAGACACGTCTATGTAGTATGACTGTACAGAGGAGTAAGTTCAATATATTATTATTTGCAATCATGTGAACTTTAAATAGAGGCTTTGTTTCCTGGAACTCAGGCAGTTACATGTCCACAAGCAGAATGGAAAAAAGACATTTAAATTATCTACTCCATATTTCTTGTGATAAGAGATATAATTTACTCTAAAGTTGTAATCTCTCAGATGCAAATGTCACCTTATCAAAAAATGTAAAGTTATAACCTCTCACATGCAAATGCCACCTTATCAAATAGTGTAAAGTTATAACCTCTCACATGCAAATGTCACCTTGTCAAATAATGTAAAGTTATAACCTCTCACATGCAAATGCCACCTTGTCAAATAATGTAAAGTTATAACCTCTCACATGCAAATGCCACCTTGTCAAATAATGTAAAGTTATAACCTCTCACATGCAAATGCCACCTTGTCAAATAATGTAAAGTTATAACCTCTCACATGCAAATGTTACCTTGTCATATAGTGTAAAGTTATAACCTCTCACATGCAAATGTTACCTTGTCAAATAATGTTAAGTTATAACCTCTCGCATGCAAATGTTACCTTGTCAAATAGTGTAAAGTTATAACCTCTCACATGCAAATGCCACCTTGTCAAATAATGTAAAGTTATAACCTCTCACATGCAAATGTCACCTTGTCAAATAATGTAAAGTTATAACCTCTCACATGCAAATGTCACCTTTTCAGATAATATAAAGAAATACAAAAATAATTCAGATTAGGTTTCGAAAACATTAAATATGTTGAGATTGGATTTGCATTGGGACAATGTCCAAATCTTGCAGATCAAGGTCTATGTTGTTTGTTCTACTGATTACTTCTAACAAACAACATAGACCCAGGTCTGCCGGCTAATTATGTGATGGCAGATCTGGATCTGTACAGTTGGACTTGACTTATAAGTGAGTATATATGGTAGCTTGGTCACAAGCTGTATAGTTCCATCATATTCTTTACATAGTTTGAGTTATCAGTCTATAATACAAATATGTTACAGATACAAATGAGAAGAAAAACATGTAATTCATGAGGAAAGGGTGACCAGAAAGGCTTTACCTTATCATTTTTATTTTGTATTTACTATATTTTTGACGCTTTTTGATCACTGTATATACTCACTTAAAGTCAAACAGCAAACTGCATAGATCTTCCATCACATAATGCACTGGCAGATCTGGGTCCATGCATTTTGTTAGGAGTAATCAGTAGAACAAACAACAGAAACCCTGATCTTCTGACAAATTATGTGATGGTAGATCAGGGTCTATGTTGTTTGCAGTTGGACTCTACTTATACACGAGTATATATAGTACCAAATGTTTAACACTTTTGACCCCAAGTTTTTCAACCACTGCCCTTGAATTCATATGCTTATTAGACAGGGGCCAGATATAATGAAAAGTAAAAGCAACCTGTTGGGTTAGGTATACCTATCACTAAGTTGGTGCCTATTTGTATGTGTCCCTGAAGGTCATCTTGCAATTCCTGGCCCATTATTTGTAACATACCATATTACTCACTGGTAAGTTTGGGTACAACTGCAAACTAGAGACCCAGATCTGCTGTCGCATAATCTGTTGGCAGATCTTGGTCTATGCAGTGTGTTAGGAGTAATCAGTAGAACAAACAACATAGATCCTGATCTGCCAGTGCATTATCCGATGACAGATCAGGGTAATTGTTTTTGCAGTTGGATCTGACTTATAAGCAACTGTATAAGGTAATAAACATTGCATGACCATTACAAGTCCAAGAGGATGACAGTAACAGTGCAACCCTGCAGTTGTTACAACCATTTCAGTGCATTCCGGAACATTTAAGAATTAAATGTTTAGGAAATATATGCTGCAATGTTTCAACCATTCTGCAGAGTTACAACCATTGCCATCATTGTATTGAAATTGCAGGTCAACTATCTCACTTCTTGTATAGAAACTATTTCTTTACATTTTAGTATTCATTTTTTATGCACGCTTTAAAAACAAATAAAAATGTGTGGATGTTAGAGCTGTATAGGTTGATGTAACTTCTGACCTGATTCTTTTCAACCATTACCAACATATCCTACAAAATTGTTCATCAAAATTTATTATACCTCACTGTCTGCATGAACAAGTATAAACTAACGAATAACCAGACAAGTACAAACTAATGGATAACTCGTGGTATGGATGCTCATGCTATATGAAATTAACACTGTTTCATATACTTTATCCCCCTTAGATGAGGCCATCTCTCGGCTATAATAACGGGAAACATAAATAGTTTATATACGAAATATGTTTAAAGATAAATTGACTCGGGACAGATTATTTGAAAATTGAAACAAAAATATCCAGCAAGGCTTGTTTCCATGAGTAGAATGGCTCTGAGGATCCAATATTAAATACTACAGATCCTATTAACATGCCATGGAAAACATATTTTCAAATCAGTGAACTTGTCCAACAAAAGTTCTCCTGTTCTATTGGCTCATTTTCATATGCTTTCTCCTGTTCAGTGAAAGTCTAGAACACAAGAAATATTCATTTTAGAAAAAGAGTTTTTTCAAGTCATCATGAAATAAAGAAACTGGTTGGCTCCCATTTGTAATTATAAATAAAAAAAAAACTAACAATTCACTTTATACATACATAAATAGTTTATTTTCATGTGTAGAAATATCTCTTCCATAGAAGTTGTTCATGTAATTATTTATTGAACATCTTTTTTTGTTAGGATGTATTTATAGGAGTGAAGTATATGTATTCCATTATTTATTGTGTAAATATGTTTATCATTATATTATATAATTATTCAGAAAGTAATTTCCTAAATAAAAGTTTAGCAGATTCATCCCTGGGACTACTAAAATGGTATAATTTCATTGTTTTGTCATTTTTTTCAATTGATGTATGTGACTGAAATTTTAACTTAGATTCACTTGAATTACCATGTACATGTATTGGTTCCATTGTTGCCTAACATCATTAAAAAAACATACTTCACCAAGACTAACTATATCAATTTCATACTGTATATACTTGCTTATAAGTTATGTCCAACTGCAAACAAAATAGACCCAGATCTGCTGTCGTATAAGCGTATGTTGTTTGTTCTACTAATTAGTCCTAACAAACTGCATAGACCCAGATCTGCTGTGATGGCAGATCTGGATCTATGCAGTTTGCAATTGGATCCAACTTGTAAGCGGGTATAGACAGTAGTTATGATTATTATCTGTTCAATCTATGTTTAGGATTTTGAAAGCTATGCTTGTCATTCAAATTAGATCCAATTTGAAGATACAGCACAACCTTTTAGACTGTAATAAGGGAGTTTTTTCAGCAACAGACTATGTAATATAGGTGTTTTCTCAGCAGCATAGGGACTACTGAAACCATGGCAGCCACTAAGTTATGAGTAATTTATTTGCTGCTGTATGTTTTATAATTAGACACTACATACAGTAAAAGCCAATGATATTTGCTTTTCATCAGCATTTTTACATTTTTTCATATGGTCACTCCATTCAATTAAGTTCTTTTAAGCATAAATTTGTATTTTTCATTTTTGTTGCCTTTTTTCATCAAATCAGTTTGAGATTTATCATATTTTTTCAGTTATGGCATTAATTTTGAGATATTGAAGGTATGGATGAGTCAGTTGAAGTAAAACATATCTTTTAATGTATTTATTTTACCTAGTTTAGTAGTAATAAGTTGGCATGTGTAGAGATAACCTACAGAATTACTACTGTATATACTCACATAAAAGATGAGTCCAGCTGCAATCAACATAGACCTTGATCTGCCATCACATGATGCACTGGCAGATCAGGGTCTGTGTTTGTTCTACTGATTACTTCTAACAAAATGCATTGTCCCAGATCTTTCGGCACATTATGCAAATCTGGATCTGTGCAGTTTGCAGTTGGACTTGAGTTATAAGTGAGTATAGATGGTACCTGATGACTAACAAAAAAGTATCAGCTGGCTGCAGTATAAATGCACTAATTAGATTCATAAAAATAAGATAGTCCAGCTTAGATTCAATACATGAAGGGTTGACATGACGGTCTGATGTCTTGAGATATTGGAAAGTCATCAGAAAGAAAGTCAGATGCACAAACCACAGTCTGTAACAGACTGCAATGCTTTAGACCATTTACAATATCATTAAAACTAGTCTCATTCGACCAGACTCGCTCGCAACTCCGAGAGAAGTACACTGACCAAAAATCTGGTCAAAGTCTGTACAATTGATTGTTATCAGTAGGTGTCACTCGTTCCTTTTTATGCCTTGTATTTGGAATATAATATTACATGCAACTCTTCTGTTGGTACCACTCCTGACCTATGCTGGGGCCTTGGAGGTTCGTAATTATATTGGGAACACATAATTTTCTCAAGCACTTGCAGGTCAATGACTTCTTTCACAATTCACTTCATATTTGGAATATAATTTCATCACATCCTCTCCTTCTCTCATACCCACACTCACCTCTGGATTCTGCCCCATGGTGGGGTTATGGGTCATTAATTATAATGGAAACACATTTTGCTTAAAGTTTTTCATCATTTGTATTTCTAAAACCTCTCCACCAATTCACACATTAGAAATATAACATGACCACGTACTCCCTTCTCTCTATATCACCCATGCTTCCTGGTTCTGCCCAAGGTGTGGCATATGATAAAGCATTAGTTTGGTTAACGTTTTTTTGGTCATTAAAGTTGTTTATCAGTTGCTTGTATTTCAGTAACCAGTTCACTTCAAGTTGTTTGTAGCTCAGTAACCCCATAACCAGTTCACTTCAGATTTGGTTAATAATATCATCAAATAAACCCATTCTCTTAGTACCACACCTGCCCCTGGGTGGGGCCATGGGGCTAGAAATTATATTGGGTACACATTTTGGTTAACGTTTTCTTCACCACTTTTCCATAGCCAAGTCACTTCATGTTCATAGCATAATCCCATCACACACTAATGTTTAAATGAACATTTCAATCCAATTCACTATAAATTTAGAATATGGTAAGATCACAGCTTCTTGTTTTCACCTATACTGCTGTTGTTCCCTGGTTTACATCCCTGGATAGGGTCCAGAAGTGGAATGCCTTTTGGTGTTTTTTTTTCTTTTTCTTATATTCAAATAAGCCTTCATTCAGTTCACAAAATAGTTTGAATAATATATCATGCCCTACTTTCCTTTCACCCTATACCTAATTTGCCCTAGGGCTATATACCTGGTTAGGCCATGGGGTAAAGATGTAGGACACTTTGTTTTATTATTATTATTTCACTAGTGTTTTATCTTGTTCAATGCATATTTGGAATATAACATGATGACACTCTTATCTATCAGTTTGTACCATTCCTGCTGATGGGTTTTGGGGCCCGTTGAGTCAAAAAGTATGATACTTTCTTTTCATTTAGTTTTTTGCACTCTTAATTTGGAATACGTAACATCAAATAAAGTACTTCCTTTGCTTTTTGTCCTTGGGTCATGCTTCTGGCTGGGGTTATGAGATCATTGGGTTATGTCCATTGATCTTTCAACAGCTCATCTCAAGGGGCATATCATGTGTTTCTCAAAACACATTTATTGATTCTTTCTTTATCTTTCTGTCCAGAAATGCACCATTTATAGCAATAAAGTTAATTTGGACTATCTGTTTATAGCAATAAAGTTCATTTGGACTATCTGTTTATAGCAATAAAGTCCATTTGGACTATCTGTTTATAGCAATAAACGTTCATTTGGACTATATGTTTATAGCAAGAAACGTAAACATATTTATAATGTTCTGTTGAGGTTATAGAATGTATCGGTGCCAGAGCCAACAACATGTGCCCTTTTTATGTAGTCAGTGAGTTAGTGTTACAGTCGGACAGTTGCATGATGTTTTGGCTTGTATTTCCTATACATATTTTATGTGGTTGGTTGAAAACAAAAACAAAAATATGAAAATTATGCATTTATGTCATCAAAGTCTTTATTAGAAATGCTGACTAACCTGTCGATCAATCAACAACTTTACCAGAGTTTTTTGTAAACCTCATTTGGAATGTTACAGTCACTTGTATAGATCTTGATCAGATGCTCATATGGTGAGGATTTTGCAGCGCCACACATGCGGGCAGGTTGAATGAGAATACATCAAAACTTATTCAAAGAAGCTACAGAAGAGAATATTGTTTTAAAAAAATGGAGATGGGCCTGATATGTAACAGATTATAATTATATCTAGCTAAAGGTACAATATTGTTATTTAACAGATGATAATTATATCTAGCTAAAGGTACAATATTGTTATTTAACAGATGATAATTATATCTAGCTAAAGGTACAATATTGTTATTTAACAAATTATAATTATATCTAGCTAAAAATACAATATTGTTATTTAACAAATGATAATTATATCTAGCTAAAGGTACAATATTGTTATTTAACAAATGATAATTATATCTAGCTAAAGGTACAATATTGTTATTTAACAGATGATAATTATATCTAGCTAAAGGTACAATATTGTTATTTAACAAATGATAATTATATCTAGCTAAAGGTACAATATTGTTATTTAACAAATGATAATTATATCTAGCTAAAGGTACAATATTGTTATTTAACAAATGATAATTATATCTAGCTAAAGGTACAATATTGTTATTTAACATGATAATTATATCTAGCTAAAGGTACAATATTGTTATCTAACAAATGATAATTATATCTAGCTAAAGGTACAATATTGTTATTTAACATGATAATTATATCTAGCTAAAGGTACAATATTGTTATCTAACATGATAATTATATCTAGCTAAAGGTACAATATTGTTATCTAACAGATGATAATTATATCTAGCTAAAAATACAATATTGTTATCTAACAGATGATAATTATATCTAGCTAAAAATACAATATTGTTATTTAACAGATGATAATTATATCTAGCTAAAAATACAATATTGTTATCTAACATGATAATTATATCTAGGTAAAGGTACAATATTGTTATTTAACAGATGATCGTTGTTTCTAGCTAAAGCTATGTACCATATTATTAGAAGAATGTCTAATTCCAAAAAGTTGGAAATTTAAAATAATAAAGAGGCAAGTTGCAGGTGGACACCATTGTGCCAGGAGATTCTCAAAAACTTTCATATTTTGAAGAAACTCAACATAATACCTAGATCTTTACCTCAGAAACAGATGGGAATAAAGTGCACATATTCCGTGACTGACATATTTGATCGACATTTGAGTTTACCACAACAGAGGTCCAGAATTTCAGTTCTGGAAAGGTGTATGTTTCAGAAAAAATGTATTGTATTAGGCACCATTTGTTACCATGTGATAGTGACTTGCATATAGTTTGTTTAAATGACTTGCATATCATAATATAATTAATATCTTTAAAATCTAAGATGTTATTTGCGAAATTAAATCCATTTAATGAAACATCAAAGTTTGTTCTTGTTTGTTACTTATTAATTGCATTTTCTTGCACATCACAGTTTCATTTACTCTTCGAATGACTTCATATACCATATATACTCTCATATAAACCTGAACCAACTGCAGATGTTGTTTGCATTTTGACCCAGATTATTCACGAGTATATACGGTAATAGAGTTATACTTTTTTTCCTCATATCCCTCCAAAAGGCATAACATTCTGGTCACAACTGCACTTAATCAAGAAAAAGGATCAAAAGTAGTAACAAGTCTGTCTTCACTACCACATGGTTCCTGTAAAATATTGTAAGACTTGTGGCCTTAAAGATAAGAAAGATCACCTTATGCATCTAACAATTTGAATATATTGTGTATTAAAGCTACATTTTTCCCATGAAAAATCAAAAATATAGATAATGGCTTGACATGATTGTGTGACTTTCCCAGTAAAAGTTAATAAAAAATAATTAACAAAATTGTGTGCCAATGTCAAGATAACAGTGGGAATCTGGGTGGGGCCCATAGCACATGGCAAACAAGTTAATGTGCATATAAGCCAGGATGATTTCCATTATGTTGTTCTTCATGTGCGTATATCGCAATGTAAACAAACCTGCAAGAAAGTGTGGCACATGCCGGTCACAGCCCAACCATTTAACTCTAGCATGTGCAAGTAATACATGTAGTTACTGCCTTA
The DNA here is from genome assembly GCA_029931535.1 of Margaritifera margaritifera. Classification (NCBI taxonomy): domain Eukaryota; kingdom Metazoa; phylum Mollusca; class Bivalvia; order Unionida; family Margaritiferidae; genus Margaritifera; species Margaritifera margaritifera. The sequence goes on from JAQPZY010000667.1 coordinate 256,259, forward strand.
GTTGCAGGTCTTCAGTGTGCTTGAATCCTCGGCATGTGCACAGGTAAACCAAATGTGAGAGTTTTTACTGTGCATGTGCCGTGGAGATAAAAGTGAGGGTACGTTATAAGGTAATATTTTACAATTATATACTCTGATTTGAATTAAAACAAAATTCTGTTGTTATTTAAATGTGCCCTCATATGTTCATGATGGCGCAGGCTTAATCTTTTCTTTAAGTAGTGCAGAAGTATTGTATTTTGATGGAAGTATGATTGAGAAAATTCTGGAGAAAAACAGTTTATTTGTAGTTGAACATGATGCATGAGAGTTTTGTGCTGTTGTCGTCTGTGACATACTGATATCATTTTATGCAGCTGGATAAAATGCTGATCTGTATTGTGATTCAAGGCACACTGAATGCATGTGCAAATGTTATGCTTTTAAAGAATCTGAATCATATAGGGTACACTGAACACATGCAAATGTTATGCTTTTAAAGAATCTGAATCATATAGGGTACACTGAACGCACATGCAAATGTTATGCTTTTAAAGAATCTGAATCATATAGGGTACACTGAACGCACATGCAAATGTAATGCTTTTAAAGAATCTGAATTATATAGGGTACACTGAACGCACATGCAAATGTAATGCTTTTAAAGAATCTGAATCATATCGTAGGGCACACTGAACACACATGCAAATGTAATGCTTTTAAAGAATCTGAATTGTATACGGCACACTGAACGCACATGCAAATGTAATGCTTTTAAAGAATCTGAATCATATACAGCACACTGAACGCACATGTAAATGTAATGCTTTCAAAGAATCTGAATCATATACGGCACACTGAAGGCACATGCTTTTGAAGAATCTGAATCATATACGGCACACTGAACTCACATGTAAATGTAATCCTTTTAAAGAATCTGAATCATATACGACACACTGAACGCACATGCAAATGTAATGCTTTTAAAGAATCTGAATCTTATGGGTACACTGAAGGCACATGCAAATGTTATGCTTTTAAAGAATCTGAATCGTATTGGGCACACTGAACGCACATGCAGATGTAATGCTTTTAAAGAATCTGAATCGTATAGGGCACACTGAACACACATGCAAATGTAATGTTTTTAAAGAATCTGAATCGTATAGGACACACTGAACGCACATGCAAATGTAATGCTTTTAAAGAATCTGAATCGTATAGGGTACATTGAACGCACATGCAAATGTTATGCTTTTAAAGAATTTGAATCATATAGGGCACACTGAACGCACATGCAAATGTAATGCTTTTAAAGAATCTGAATCGTATAGGGTACATTGAACGCACATGCAAATGTTATGCTTTTAAAGAATCTGAATCGTATAGGGCACACTGAATGCACATGCAAATGTAATGGTTTTAAAGAATCTGAATTGTATACGACACACTGAAGGCACATGTAAATGTAATGCTTTTGAAGAATCTGAATCATATACGGCACACTGAAGGCACATGCAAATGTAATGCTTTTGAAGTACATATCTGAATCATATCATAGGGCACACTGAATGCACATGTAAATGTAATGCTTTTAAAGAATCTGAATTGTATACGACACACTGAAGGCACATGTAAATGTAATGCTTTTGAAGAATCTGAATCATATACGGCACACTGAACGCACATGCAAATGTAATGCTTTTGAAGTACATATCTGAATCATATCATGGGGCACACTGAATGCACATGTAAATGTAATGCTTTTGAAGTACATATCTGAATCATATCATAGGGCACACTGAATGCACATGTAAATGTAATGCTTTTGAAGAATCTGCCTGAATGTACATGATAAGTCTCACAAATGTAATGCTTTTGAAGTACATATCTAAATCATATCATAGGGCACACTGAATGCTCATGTAAATGTAATGCTTTTGAAGTACATATCTAAATCATATCATAGGGCACACTGAATGCACATGTAAATGTAATGCTTTTGAAGTACATATCTGAATCATATCATAGGGCACTGAATGCACATGCAAATGTAATGCTTTTGAAGTACATATCTGAATCATATATGGCACACTGTATGCACATGCAAATGTAATGTTTTTGAAGAATCTGCCTGAATGTACATGATAAATCTCACAAATGTAATGCTTTTAAAGAATCTTTATCGTATCATAGGGCACATTGAACACACAAGTGAACAAACTTAAAGTTTTGGTTTCTTTGGTGTGTGTTTTATATTTTTCTATTCCAGCAGTGAGTTCAATATAATCTGATAGTTGTTAAAGGATCACTATTCTATAAAAAGTTTCATAAATTTTACTTTGCATTTGTTTTTGTTTTTTAACTGTTTGATTCAAACATTTAAAATTTGTGAAATTAGGCTTCTGTTCAATGTAAAAAGACTGAAAATTGTGTTTAAAGAAATAGTTTCATGTACATATGGGTTTTCACGTGTAAAACTTTAGCTTAACAATGCATAATATGGTCACATGATGAATATAATTGGTAATCTAAGGCGCAAATGGCAGGTAGGCCTCGTGAGAGTATATGTTTATGCTTTCGCATTAATTTCTGTGATAATAAGACTATCTACTGCAGTCATCTATGGGATGAAATAGTTTTAATACATCGTAATGCCTTCTTTTAGAAGTAAAGAAGTATTTATATGCAGTTTTAGAGCAATAGATAAAGCAAGCCCTTTGTTGTGTAATCGGATAGAGGGTGGGGGATCATCTCAAAGTATTACCAAGTGAAAGTTTATGTTCTAACAGCTCTCTCTCTTTTTCAAAATAATAAAAGGATGAGCTTTCTACCTACTTATTTGAAGATAAAGATGGATTCAGTTCTGACATCGATATGCAATGTATTTTGATAATATTATCAGCTAAGATGGTGCCATAGATCTAACAAAGAAATTAAATTTTATTTCTTGATTATGAAGGATGTATAGTAGAAAAAATTCTCATTTTCGACATCAAAAGCATACGAGTCGCCAATATAAAATTTGTTAGGTGTATCAGTTGATGATAAGAAAAATCATAAATAGCAGGAGATCCATTACAGTTGTTCATGATGCGCCAAGAGTAATGTTTAGTCAAATCTTTTATAAGCAAAACTAAACTCACTTCAGTTTTTATCAAATATTATCCCCATTCCTCTATACCCATTTTAATAAGTTTCTAAGAGAACTAAGAAATCTCTGTATGGAAATTGCAAAATTTATAAAGTATTTAAGAAAATTATACAGCATGTCAGAAATTTAGAGACAGGGTAAAACTTGACATCAAAGTCTGCATACAAATCTAGGCCATGAAGTACAATGATTATCCCATTTAGATAGGTCATGAAGTACAATGATTATCCCATTTAGATAGGTCATGAAGTACAATGTTTATCCCATTTAGATAGGCCATGAAGTACAATGATTATCCCATTTAGATAGGTCAGGAAGTACAATGACTATCCCATTTAGATAGGCATGAAGTACAATAAGTATTCCATTTAGATAGGCCATGAAGTACAATGACTATCCCATTTAGATAGGTCAGGAAGTACAATGACTATCCCATTTAGATAGGCCATGAAGTACAATGACTATCTCATTTAGATAGGCCATGAAGTACAATGACTATCCCATTTAGATAGGTCAGGAAGTACAATGACTATCCCATTTAGATAGGCCATGAAGTACAATGATTATCCCATTTGGATAGGCCATGAAGTACAATGACTATCCCATTTAGATAGGTCAGGAAGTACAATGACTATCCCATTTAGATAGGTCAGGAAATACAATAAGTATTCCATTTGGATAGGCCATGAAGTACAATGACTATCCCATTTAGATAGGCCATGAAGTACAATGACTATCTCATTTAGATAGGTCAGGAAGTGCAATGACTATCCCATTTAGATAGGCCATGAAGTACAATGACTATCCCATTTAGATAGGTCAGGAAGTACAATGACTATCCCATTTAGATAGGCCATGAAGTACAATGACTATCCCATTTAGATAGGTCAGGAAGTACAATGACTATCCCATTTAGATAGGCCATGAAGTACAATGACTATCTCATTTAGATAGGCCATGAAGTACAATGATTATCCCATTTAGATAGGCCATGAAGTACAATGATTATCCCATTTAGATAGGCCATGAAGTACAATGACTATCCCATTTATATAGGTCAGGAAGTACAATGACTATCCCATTTAGATAGGCTATGAAGTACAATGACTATCTCATTTAGATAGGCCATGAAGTACAATGACTATCCCATTTAGATAGGTCAGCAAGTACAATGACTATCCCATTTAGATAGGCATGAAGTACAATAAGTATTCCATTTGGATAGGCCATGAAGTACAATGACTATCCCATTTAGATAGGTCAGGAAGTACAATGACTATCCCATTTAGATAGGCATGAAGTACAATAAGTATTCCATTTGGATAGGCCATGAAGTACAATGACTATCCCATTTAGATAGGTCAGGAAGTACAATGACTATCCCATTTAGATAGGCATGAAGTACAATAAGTATTCCATTTGGATAGATTTTCAAATACAAGTTTTTATTTTTAAGTTCATTTATGTTAAAATTATTTGTCTTCATCTCTAAAATCAAAATACTAAATATATTAAAATGTGAATGGATTTGTGATAGCAAAGGACAGTTCAGACTCATGAGTTGTGCTAGTTATTTGTCTTGTTTCGATATCTTTTACAAATTGAACAGGGTAAAATTTTATGGGTGCAATTGTAAAGTTGTAAAGATGTAATTGTAAAGTTGACATGAAAGGCCAGTGGACCAAGTTTTGTAATACTATAAAGTTTGTTAATAATTTTAGTAATAGACTATATATACCGGTCTGTACATTTCTATAATGGCATGAAAATATACTCTGGTCATCTACACGTGTTAACAAACATGCCTACCATAGTTCATTTGTCTCAAGTGGCTTTTGCTAAATCATGCTAAAAAAGTTTGTGTGAATAAAACTTGAAGTCTCAATAGTCCAAAATTGTGTAAAAAATTGAAAATTTTATATAATGTCCCGAAAATCTAATCAGTTCATCTACACATGAATACAAAGAACTTATTAGATTGAAGTTGTCTACCACTAGTGGTGTTTGCTGATGTGCTATTAAGAATTTTGTTAAAAAGTCCAAAAAGGTAAAAATTGTGTTAAAAAAATATAAAATTGCTGTGATGGCCTGAAAATGTAATCAAGTCATTTACATACAAATAGATACACGGTAATCAAATTTCATTTGTGTCCCTCAGGTAGTTTTTGCTTAATCAAGCTAACAAGTTTTTTGTCAAAAGATTAAAATTCAAAGGGGGGTGGGGGTGGCAGAGTCGTCTAAGGCACTTGACATTACAGATCACTCACACATCTCACCTCTGTTCATGTTCGTTTGAGTCTAGGCATGCCAGTAGCTTCTCATGGGTTGGTGGTTCTTTCCAGGATCTTCCTGGGTTTTTCCTCCACCCAATATACAGGCTGCAATGTATAGCCTATAATGTGCTGAAAAATGGCGTTAAACCCATAACAAAAACAAACAAGCAAAGTCCAAATAGTATGGGTTCAAATCCTACCATTGGATCATTGCTGGATCATTCAGTTATGTAGTGTGTCATTGGTTAAGACACTTTATTCCAAAAGAGTCAGCACTAAATAACATACTGGTGTTGCTGTTTCATGAAACACCATATCAATCAAGAACCAAAACCAAAAGGTTCAAAAATGTGTAAAAAATTGAAATATTGCAGTGAATTTCCTGAAAATCTAATAAGGTGAACTACATAAGGATATAAATAAACTAGCACAATTTCATTTGTTTTTGTTGATTGTTGTTTGTGCAATCTAACTAGAAAGCTTCTTGGGATGGATGGACAGATGGAATATAGATGCACAGATTTACACCACCAAATAAAGCATAAAAGTAGGAGTTTGCACATAGTTTACATTGAATATCAATATTATACACACACTGAATATACATACTGGGATTAACACCCCAGCCTGCTTTATATTATTTATAAGCATTCGTGTCTTCATTTAATTCATTATTTGTCTGTAGTATTAGGTGGTGAATGCAATGAACATACAATATATAATTCTAGTATTACCACCCCAGCCCACTTCATATTATTATTTTAAGTATACAAGTTTTCATTTTATTTCATTATTTTGTCTGTAGCATTAGGTGGTGAATGCAATGAACATACAAGATATCATTCAACATATATAATTACACTTTCCATCTCTACATGTACTAGTAAGTATTGGCACTGTTCTTCATCTGCCATCATATTGAGCATGTTCCATCAACTTATTTTCTTTACTATCTTAAGTCCTTTCTTAATTTTTGAAAACTTTATCTTCTATTCAAACCTGTTATATCTCATGAATTTGCAGGAGTTTCCTTATATGTTTCTACACAGGAAACAAGATCTCCAGGATTGCAAATGTCGAATGACAAAAAATGTTTTTAATGATTGCATGATAATGATAATGCTTATGTCTTTATTTGGGATTAAAAAGCAGGATGTGTTTAATTTCAAGGAGAAAATCAATCCAATCCTTATTTTCAAGGGAGATGTTTCAAAAAGTGGAAAATGGTGTTTATCTTAAAGCATTGACTTATCAGTAAAGAATATATTAGCGCTAACAGATGTCAAATCTCCATTATTTTAAAGAATAATCTGTCAGTAACCTTTAAAGTGGGATGAATTCTTTAGCAAATTTATCCAAACTGTTACATACACTTTGTCATCTTGTCAATTGTAATATTCTTAAAATATTTTTTAAATGTCACAGCATGTTGGTTTTTTCTTTTTCACTGGTCATTTCTCATTGTACATTATACTGAATGAAAATGATTCAGTAAGAATCTCTTTCTTTTTCAGATTTTAATGCATCCATTTTTCCCCAATAATAAATTGTTGAAATTTTTTAAAATTATTTTAATTTATTATTCTTATCAAAATTAATACAAAATCTAACTCATGTTTTGTTTGTTTGTATAGAAAACTGGCTGATGTAAATTAAATTGTATCATTTTAATGCATCCATTTTTCCAAATATAAAATTGTTAAAAATTTACAAAATTATTTTAAATTTATTGTTCTTGTCAAAATTAGTTCAAAATCTGACTTGTGTTTTGTTTGTTTGTATGAAAAACTGGCTGATGTTAATTAAATTGTATCATTATTCATTAGAGGCAAGACTTTTGAAACTTTTTTGGTTTCACTATGCAAAAAGATGTCTTCCTGTATATTGTTTTTTTTTCTACATACACTCAGAATTTAAATGTTTTATTTTTACTTTCTTTTTTCTTTCATTTATTTCTTTTTCTTCCAACTATGACCATATATATGCACTGACTGTTTAGTGTATCTTTTTTTTGGAATAATTCACTTTTGGTTTACTACTGTTTAATGATCTTATTGCTTAATGATTTTATTTATTCGTGTAAACAACCTAATTTTTGATTATTTGCCTAGATATGTTATGTACAAGAAGTTTGTTTAACTAATTATGTGTAAACACAGTTCAAATTAACCATAGTATGTTCATTTATAAATCTTTGATGTAAATTGATTATAACCTGGTGTGGTTGCTTACATAAATTCTAAATTATACATATACATTTACCTAGTGTAAATTTATTCTTATCCATTATTTTCCTATGCATGGTTTTTTGAGATTTTGACGCATGAATGATTCCAGAAAGAAAAAAAAATAACCACAAATATTCCCATGATATACTTAATACCAAACATAGTCTTTATCATCAGTCCTGTTGCACAAGTTTAGGATCTGCTTCCAATCATTTCAAAATCTATTGTTTTGATTATGGTGTATATTAACATAATATCAGACATTTGGCAACAAATTATATTGTAAAGAAATTGTTTCTAAAGTTCAAAGCAATAAATTACCTTAAGCTTTTACTATCTATTCCTAAATTAGTCTTAGGGAATGTTCTGTACAGGATGGTAAAACCAAATTAGTTGTTGGACAACATGATTCTTATTTTCTGCGTTAGATAGTGTTAGATAAAAAAAGAATTGCTTGCTATGGTGTTGACAAAACTAGGAGTACACTGTAGATAATTCTGCTAATTTGGAATTATTCAATTTGTGCAACTCCTTCATCCCTCCCCCAGCCACCAGTTGTTTACATAATGCATGCACCATTTGGGTTGTAAAGTATGAATTTTCAGAACACATGGTTACGTTTTCTAGACTTGTGATTTTAGATGGTGTCTTCTGCCCATAAATATTGAAACCTGTACAAAAAGGCAAAACAAAATGGAAAAAAAAACCAGACCAAAAAACTATATAAACAGTGGTTTTGTTTTGCTTTATAATGCTTTATGTAGGATTAATAAAAGATTGACTTTACTTTCAATTTTACATCTTAAGTAGGAAGCAAATGGTCAAGAGATTGTAAATGGTATGAACTGATTTGTTTACTCATTGAAGGAGTCGTCTTTTTATGATATGTTTTCTCCTTGGCTGTAAAGTGCTTACATATATTTTTGGCATAAGTTTTGTAATTTAATTCCAGATTTAAACCTTATCACCCTTTAGATGAAGCTTTTTACACTGTATCATGAATCTAAGAATTAAGGTGACAAAATGAAACCCCTTCTCCATCCCACCCCCTCCACCCATATGAATTTTGAATTGGAAATATGTTCATTTGTGGGAGGGGGGAATGTTTTGGATTTTAGTAAATGTTTTTTTTTTTCTTTTAAAATTATTCATGGTGGAAGTCAGCTGTTCATAAAGGAAGTGGTTTGTTGTTCAAGTAAATGGACAATATAGTATGAGAGCCAGTTTTGGTTCAAAACTGGTGCCCTCTTTTGCAGCATGTTTGCATTGTTCAGTGAGTAAATCACTTTCCCCATTTCCCTGTCCCTTTTAGTCTTGAATTAGAAATCTTAATTTGCATTTATTTTGGGAAAGTTTTCATTTTCTAGTAGATGTTTTTTCTTGATACATAAATTAATCATGGTATAAGTCAGCTGTTAATGAGGAAAGTGGTTGGTTGTTCAAGTAAATGGACAAAATAGGATGATAGCCAGTTTTGGCTCTAACTGGTTACCCCTCATGCATCATGTTGGCGTTCTTCTGTGAGTGAATTTCACAATAATTTACAATCTACTCTGAATATTCACTTAAATTCTAGTTCTAAATAGAATTTATACTTTAGACAAAATAATGTATTTGCACATCCAAATTCATGAACCTTATTTTTTCTTTGGATTTTGTGTTTGGTTTGTTTTTAGTAGGGGACTAGTCATGTGGAAAGATATCTGTAGTTTAATTAGTCAAGAGTTCAATTAATCAGTTAATTGAATCACAGTTAAGAAACTGTAAAGTTTTGTCCCATGTATGGATGACTGGTTCTTTACTGAAATAATCCACTAGCATCATCTATCAACAGTTGCTTTGTAAAATTGGTAAATTTTGTGATGAAATTCCTTTATTTGGTTTTGATGATTGAAATTCATTTTTTTTTTAAAACTTTAAAAAATTGGTTTTGTTTTTCAAATTAAATTCCACTGTCAGGGTGATCCACAATCTAAGAAAACTTAAGACATTTTACACATTAGATATTACAAAAAAAATTAAAAATCCTACATAACCAAAGTAGAGGGTAAATTATTGTGCATATTAATTAATAAGTAAGCTCCTCACTGTCACTCTAGTATATATATCACTGTAACATGGTCAATTTTTGACATTTAGAATTTATTTTGAGGCTTCTTTTTTGCTTTTTGCACTTAAAACAATTACTCAAAATATATGTATCTGTAGAAAGAAATGTTTGATTTTTTTAATGTTTTTTTTACTTCAGTAGAATTCTGTTTATTTAGAAGTTGATGAGTTGTTTTGTTAATGTTGGTTTGACCAATATATTGGTCAAAAGTTAACATGAAATCTTTGATTATCATAATTTGATTGGCCAGAAATCTACTGATATTTTTAACATATTTTAGACCAAATTTATTTTAAAACATATTTTTTGGGAAAAAAAAAAATGTTTTTGGTTACTTTTATAACTAGAGTAACAGTTGTCAAAGAGTGGAAGATGTTGAGTTAGTGTTAGAATTTGTGTTGAAAAAATTGCCATCCAAAGTTGGGATGATGGCAGATTTTCTTTATAATTGAAAACTAATTTTTAACTTCAAACATAGTTTGCATTTGCTTGAAGAATCTAAGACAAGGTACTGCTACTTGTGATAATTCGTCTATTATCATTTGTGGTGACTTGAATGTTTTCAGGACATGGAACTTGATACAAATAATATTATTCATGATAGAAATCCCATGGCCTGAACAGCAGTCCAGGATATCAGGAATGAACTAGATTTACTAGATTCATGGAGAGTAGTTAATTCAGAGGCTAGATTATTTGTCTGGAGACAGCCCAGTCCTATAAAACAAAGCTGATTAGATTATTTTCTGATTTCTGATGACATATTTTCATATTTCATGGATTCATGTGTTGTTCCAGGGTCCAAAACAAACCACTCTGCTGTAACTTTTACCTTATCATTATTTAGTTCCCACAGATCATGGCTATTGGAAATTCAATGCAAGACTTCTAAGACAAAAGGAATGCACTAATACAGTTAAAAAATGTATTGTAAATACTGTCGAAGAATATCATCTTGAGGGTGATAAAAATGAATCACTACAGGTAAAGCTGACATGTAAAATGACCAGCCTTTTTGACATTCTTAAAAATAAAATTAGAACTGACACAATTGAATATTTACAGGCAAAGGCAAAACAAGAAAAACAACACACCAAAAACATTTAAGCTGAAATTTTAATTTTAAACAAGTCACTTAATCAAAGAAATGTACCTCTGTTCTCAAATTAATGAAGGAATGTGTCGTATAATCGCATATATCCGTATGTACCGGCTAGCTGTAGATAAACATAACTTTGTCGGGCAGGCAAAACTCGCGCAATTCGTACGTGTTTAGGCCCGTAACTTCAGTTTGGTCCAACATATTAAAGTAAACAATGACTTGATGATTAGAAAACTATATCTGGAGTAAACTGAGCTATATATTATGGCAGAGTGCCTTCACGGACGGGAATGGCAGCCTGAGATATAGTGTCAGGTGTTGAGCGAAGTGTTTGGAAGTTACTAACCTGGCGTATATTATAGTATTATAAACAGGGTCCAGTGTCAAAACGGGTCATAGAAATAATCTGAAGAATGTTTGTCGCTCTATACGATTTTTTTCCTTCAGGTTATTGGTTTTTGTCAACATTAAGCTTGCGTTATCCACCTGTGTTCGAGTGTCTTGACATTGACACACTGTCGACCAGTGGAAGAGAACACAGTTTTTCATTGGTCATTTCCCAATCGAAACATTGTCGTTAATTTCCCTCTTCATATCCGATAAAGTTTCCATGTAGTGATTTGACTGAAGTCGCTGTCACTGCGTCTCCATGAACATAGACGTCTGCTTTACTTTGCCTTAGTCAAGTCAAAGTAAAAAATTTGTTTGATTGGCATGATCGTATATCCTACTCAATTGCATTTATGACTTTGAAAATCACAAATTTCCCAACATTTTGTAGTTTTTGTGTCGTTTGGATGTTGAAATAATATGCCCGACACAACGACAGACTGTGTCGCTACAAAACGACACACTGTGTCGGATCCAACACGCGCGACGCACCCCATTGGCAGCCGGTTCAAGAATGTGGCACTACCAGATTTTTTATTTCAATCCTAAAGGTAAATCCGAGTCAGGTTTCGAGCCTTGATTTTACTTAGAAAATCCGGTACTACTTCGGTACGTTACATAAACTATTTTCGGGAACCACTAACTCATTACTCTGTGCAAGATTGGTTTTGAAATTATGATTATTTAAACATGTGATAATGTGAATCATTTTTGATTGAACCTTTGTGCTGATTTTCACCTTTTATATAACACTGCTATCAGTTTTGTCATTTTAACATGCAATAATTACAACATTTCTGTTAATTACGTCATTCTAAACATTTACAAATTTCACATTATGATATTTTTTACACTAAAATTTGTGTGAGAAGACATATATAAACCATGAAGCAAACGAATCAATTATGCTGACTGTTCAGTTTTTTCGTTTTGTGCTAGTATAAACTAAAGAGGAACTTTCGAGGTGAAAGCATCGCTTTGTTGGCACTACAATACACTAGAGAGATCTACTGAATCATAAAAAAGTTTGAGCTATTCATCTATCCCATTTTATTTGGCCTTGACCCCGGGCACTTTACAATACCACATATAAAGAAATTTCAGGCACAGTACATGAAAGTATCATGGAGGTGTGCGAATATTCTCTCCATTGTGCTAGTTACAATTGCGTATAACTTCACCTTATGCTCGTTTATCATTCAAAAGTACTTAATAAGTGTAGAGCGGAACCATAATGACCAAATAGGTCTTATTATGGTACGATTTCAATTTATTGTACAGCTGAAACATTTAAGTCGCAAATATGCATCTCTCAAAAGAAAAGAAAATGGAAAGTTATATTACAAGAAAGACCTCAAGTACTGTGTCAATTCACACAATGTTCACCTTGCCCTCGGCAAAGACTGTTTACCAGATAATGAAACTGATTTGAACAATCCAACTGAGAACAGAATAGTAAACTAGTTTGTTAAATTTTAACAGTTAATGTTCTGATATCCCTATACGAGATGGTTATACACAAAACGAAAATCTGGTTCAATCTGCTTTGATTGGCTCAGCTCTCTCATGTTCCAACCACTAACTCTAAACTTGGTAACAAGAGTGAAAGAGGGGATTGAAAATTTACAATTCTTTGGGGAATACTTAGTTTAACTGAACATACATTTTATTAAGTTACAACTATATATGCAGATGAAATAATAAAAGAAAACAATATCTAAGATCTAAACATCAAAGATGTAAAATTATCAGCTATTCCTTCTAGGAGACACATGACTTGTCATTTGAAACAGGAAGTATATGATAAACCTATGATGTACAAAATTACAAAATAATTGAACTGAGCAAAAAGAAGAATTAAAAACAATAAAAAAAATTTTTTTAAAAGCACAGATAAGTTTAATTGAGCACTGGTGTAAGTTGTGAGGTGCACGTTTAATGGAGGTCAGGTGTAATTCTATGGTCAAGGACATAACATTTTTATTGGGGAAAACTATTATTATTATTGTTATTATTAGTCAACAATAACATAATGGTTTACATACTAGTTGATTGACAGCCACCTCGCTAGGCTGAGAGGCCAATCGTGCCTTTTTAGCATGAAAAATAAAGATAAAAGCATCTATTGTCCAAAATCCAGCTTGTGTGATATGACAATATTAATAAAATCGACACATGTCTTAAAACACGTAAAAAGCTGGTGTGAATTTTGGCGCTTGTGAGCAGAAATGGGGTTCGACTTCGATCATATATTTTTGTGACTTTAGATCAGATGACTTTTAAACATAAATCTGTTTCTTTTAGTCATTATTTAGGTTACACCTGAAGAACAAATTATAGGTGAACCAATTTTCTGCACACAGAGACAAAACGCGCCCCAGATCTATATGACATCATGGAAGTTATGTGTCCCTAGTCCTATTGGTGTCCAATAGCAATCCACGAGATACAATCGCGTTCCCATAATTCCTTATGTACAATCGCGTTCCCATCAATACCGGCGTTAGGTGGCACTCTCCAGTTTCGTACTTTGCATAGGTTAGATTTTTAAAGAAAAAGAATTACCCAGGTTTTCCTCACTGGTTGTCCTGGCTATTTAAAAAAGACCTTGTATATCTTATGTCACCAATAACGAACATCATAATATATAAATCGGTATGGGGACAGTTTATCGGTCTACTCGTACAAATTTAGAATTCCGTGTCCGTTCCGATGATTCTTTCGGGCACAGGTCATTTCGGCCCAAAACAAAGTCGTCTCCGGTCGATTCTGTTGGGTTGTTTCGGCCCACTATGTCAACCGGTTCGATTCGGCCCACATATGTGGGTCGTTTCAGCCCACAATACTTTGATATAAACAGTATATAAACAGTTCAAGTACATTTAAGCAAAAGAAAATGTGAATGTGAATGTGTAATTTATCTAGTTAGAACTATGCAAATGTATGTATTGTGCAAAAGTGAATAAAATAATAAATAACATTTTCCCATGTGCATATATGCCTTGTGTTTGTAATGCTAACAACATTAAGTTAAATAAAAATTAATAATGATACTGTTTATTGATTTGTAATACATTATTAATTCAACTTGGTAAAGTAGATATTTTTCAATGTTCGTTGTTTTTTTTATCATTAGCTTTATTATCGGATTCATTAATGTATGTTACTGATCGCAAAATGGTGATTTTTTAGTCTATAAATTAATGTTATATCTTTCCGTCTTATAATTGAGTCTTTGATAAGAAAGATTGACAAAATCGCAATCGATATTATTAGTTGCCGAATACATATATGTATGTATCTTAGAATTATAATGGGTATATTTGTGGCATTTTCCATGTTTATTGCTGATTATATTTAAGAAGTAAATAATTATTATATATAATAAATTTGTTATGGTTCTTTTAATTTTAATGAAAAAATAGTGTTTACTTTTAAAGGTGTAATTGCAAAACATTTGCAAAAGGTTTAGTGACAGTTTCATGAGGAAGGGAGGTACTAGGATTTATACTAAATTCATCCTCTTTGATCAACACACACAAGATTGGATATCTGTTTAGCAAAAATCGTCCAAAGGACAAAATTGTAACATTTTATAAAACATGTATTCAAATGTGAAGAATATTTAATAACAAAGTTTACTTGCCTATCTTAAAATTTAGGACGTCATTCTATAAATTACATGTTGATGTAATAAAAATCCACATGAAGAAAGAAAATCTACCTAATGTCAGAATAACGTTTTGCGTGACGAGTTCCATTACCTTAATAATCCATGTTCTCTCTCTCTCTCCTTTTCAATACAGCATGATGGTTTCTCATTTAATAGAACTTTGCTTATACTTGATTCATGTGCCTATACGTATGACCTGAGTATGGTTCTTTTTCCAATAAAGTTTTTGTTTTTATCCTTAATTGGACCGCAACTTACAGGCACAATTAGTAGCGGTCTCTTTAAGTTAATATCCAAGGGTTTAGGACGATTGCAATCAATATAAATTAAAATCTTAAATACAACTAAAAGAAGACAATGCCACTAATCCGTTTTAAAACAAATACTACAGACCGTCTGTATGTAATGTTTGTAATACTTATCGTTCCTTTACAAAAAAGTGAAAATGACATCTTTGATCTTTAATTGGACAACTAATGAAATGCGCAATAACTTGCAGTCTTTTTAAGTTAATAGCCTTTAATAAGTGTTTGTAAAATAAATTGATGTTCGTTAATGATCGAGAGTTGAATATTTGAAATACCGACAAAAATTGTGCCTATTTAAATTGAGGGGAAAAAAGAACATTATTTCTGTATCTATTATGATTTCTTGCTGGCAATAGTTGTATATAGCACTTAGTTTGTCCATCTTTCATTTAAATAAATAATATATTTCAATATGTAATCTTTTTCACCATGAATAATTTGTGCATAGCGTGTACTTCTGTGGTTCGACTCGGACCAATATATTTTACTGCTGGGCCACGTTTTTTTCAGTCTTAGTAAATTACATAAAATTAAAGGATGCATTATGAATTGAGGGAAAAATAAATACATACAGTACTTTAAGCAAAGATTACTAACATATATTTCATCTTTTTAAAAAGATAACACCGCCATTTTCGTTACATTATCATTTTCCTTATTGAAATCAATACAAGGTCCACAAGATCAGCAGAATATTATAAAGGTATGATTTGTATTGAATTAAATGATACATTTGACAGGATCCCATTTTAATTTTTATTATATTAGTGTTATTTAGGACATAAGTCTAAAAAAAGCATTAATATACTCAGACCAATATATCTATATAGAAGAAAAAATGTTATTGTTTGGGCCCTGTTTTCGCGATTTTGTTTACAGTTAATAATTGTATTATTTCGCAATAAAATAAAGTAAACTATGTCAATTTTGCACAAAAGGTGAATGAGCTGCCCTGAAAATATTTCACTATTAAATTGGCAATACAAGATAAACGGTTTTACAGTATTCACTTGATTTATATACATAACAACGTCATTATCTCACATAAAATCGGTGTGTGTGTGTGTGTGTGGTGTTTCCTTAGATGCAGTTTTGAACTGCTTAACGTACCTGGAAAAAATGAGAAATATCATATTTTAAACAACTCTAAATGTCACATTTAAATCTAAGACGATGCTAAATATTATCTCACATGATCCAAATTAGCCCGTAATATGGTCCGAATCAGCCCGTAATTTGGTCCGAATAAACTTGGTCTGAATCAGACCCTTTTAATTTAAGTTGTTTTTATTTCATCAAAATATATAATCAGCTGATATGTCACTATGATCACTGGCACCTTGTTGCTCAATGTTATACTATTCCAACGAAAACATCTTTATTAAAGTAGCACAGTATATCCCTAATCAAACTTATGTGGGCCGAAACCCGCCTGGCCGAATCGATCCGACAGAAAGTAGCGTTTGGGCCGAATCAACCCAAACCGAACTGGTTTTTGGGCCGAAATGACCATGAGCCATTCTTTCCACCCTGAACAAGGAGGATACGTGTTAAGCGAAGAAAAAAAAAAAAAAAAAAAAAAAAAAATTGATAAAATGTGCATACATAGTGCGAACCAGAAAAGTCACATTTAAGTACACTCTGGAGGAAAGTAGTTCAAATGTGAAGTTTGTGATAAATGTTCATCTTGAATGGTGTTTTGAAGATGGACTTATGGACACTACTAGAATCCATCATATATATACGTCGGTGTAGGGTAGGAAAATTCCAATCTCGGGATAGCCGAGTGTCTGACGCAAAATTTTGATCCCGAGGGTGGAATTTTCCTATCCTATACTGAAGCATAATGATAGATTCTTTTTATCACATTTTTGAACGAAAAATGAGGACTGAAGTAAAAATGGCATATTGTGAATACTGCTGTAACTTTCAAACGGCAGAACATCTATTGAAAATTACCTCATATAAAACAGAGCGCAAAATGTTTGGGTTACTTTGAAAAATTAAGTGTAAACTTTCAATGATGTTTAAACACATTTTAGCTTTCAAAGAAGAGGGGTTGAAACAGCTACGGTAATTGTAATAGTCTGAATTGTGTACTATAGATAGCTGGCGTAATGATACAAATGTGAACAGGTCAAAAATAAAGTCCACTCTCATCCAGAAGATTAATCGATAGACAAAATATAATGAAATAGTCCCCGATTCATCTTTGATCTAGAATTCATTTACCTTTCAAAGTAGAAATGAAAATATGAATTTTTAAGAAATAACATTTACAACAACGACTTTCTCGACTTGAAATTAACTATATAGAAGCCGTACATGTAGCCATGTCGCAAATCAAGATGATTTGGCGATCTGGCATTGGAACGCGCGCGGCCTAAGAGCCAACGCAGACCAATTAAATATAAAAATTAAAGAAACTGCCAGACAACCGGATATAATCTGTATTCAGGAAACACACCTGAATGACAGTACAATCACTCCTAAAATAATAGGGTATGACACGAAATACCTACAACATCGCTCCCCAACCGCTAAGCACGGGGGATTAGCGATATACGTTAAAAATAACATCACAAGAAAAAAATACAAAAT
This sequence comes from Margaritifera margaritifera, assembly GCA_029931535.1. Classification (NCBI taxonomy): domain Eukaryota; kingdom Metazoa; phylum Mollusca; class Bivalvia; order Unionida; family Margaritiferidae; genus Margaritifera; species Margaritifera margaritifera. The sequence continues at coordinate 274,077 of JAQPZY010000667.1, forward strand.
ACCCGAACCAGGACTACACTGTGATCTGGAAACTCAAGCGATAAAAACCCAAATCCAGAATCACCAAATGGTTATTGTTAACTTATACGAAACATGCGAGAAAAACAACTTCACTCTGGAAGAAATAAACAAGCTAACAACAGATTTAGGAGCATGGGTTATAATATGCGGGGACTTCAATGCCCACAATGAACTACGGGGAAGCAAGAAGACCAACCATAGAGGCAATATAGTAGAAAAATGGGCCACAAAATGTAACTTAGTCATCCTAAATAATGGCTCCGATACCCGACTAGACCCAATAAAAGGCCACACCACCGCTATAGACCTCACACTATGCACACCAAAAACAGCAGAAATAGCAGAGTGGCAAGTCGACAACACAGACACACTAGGAAGTGACCACTTTCCCATAAAAATTGAAATACAAATAAAAACTCCCCAAATAGACACGACACCCCCGCCAAGATGGAAATACGACCAAGCTAATTGGAAAAAATTCAAAAACAAATAGGGAAAACAATCAAGTTTAAAGATATATATAATCCGGACATAGACACCTTCAATGATAACCTGATTGAAATAATTAAACAACCGCCGCAATACCCATAACAAAAGGCAATATAAATAGACCTAAAATCCCATGGTGGAATAAAGATTGCCAGATAGCGATCAAGGAAAAAAAAAAGCCCTGAAGAAATTCTGAAGAACAAAATCAGCCATGGATTTTGTAGATTATAAAGAAAAAGAAAAAACCGCTAAAAACATCATTTTTACAGCAAAACAAAACTCCTGGAGGGACTACTGCTCCAAATTAGTTCTTCACACGAAATCAAAACAAGTCTGGCAACAGATAAAAATAATGAGAGGAAAAAACAAATCATTTACCCCCAACATACCCGGGAATAACAATAAAAGAAAAGCAGAAGCATTCGCACAATTTTTCTCCAACATGAGTAGCAATGATAACCTGAACGAAAACTTTAAAAAACATAAAATCGAATTTGAAAATCAACATAACCTCAGCAGCGACGGGGATACAGACAAAATCAACCCCCTAAATATACCATTTGTAAAAGCCGAATGGACCAAGGCCCTACAGGGGAAAAAAAAAACACATCCCCAGGAGAAGATACCCTCGGATATGAAATGTATAAAAACCTCCCAAATAACCTCGTAACGGTAATACTCGAATTGATCAACAAAATTTGGGACACAGGAAAAATCCCGACAAGATGAAAAAAAAGCAGTTGTCATCCCAATCCCTAAACCTGGAAAAGCAAACAACGACGTAAAATCCTATAGGCCTACATCATTAACAAATAACAAGTGTAAACTAATGGAAACGATGATAAACAATAGACAAAAATACTTTCTGGAAAGCAAAGGATTAATATCACATACACAAAGCGGGTTCCGGAACAACCGCTGTACCATAGACCAACTAATCCGACTAGATTCTGCCATTAAACTAGCCTTCGCACATACAAAAAAAAAAAAAACCAAAAAAAAAAAAACCAATCAAGATATGTCACAGCAATATTTCTAGATCTGGAGAAAGCATATGATCTGATGTGGACAAAAGAGCTGATTTACAAACTCAAACAGTATAACATAACTGGCAATATGTACAAATGGATAGCTAATTTCCTAGCTGATAGGAAGATCCAAGTCCGAGTCGGAAAAGAATATTCAGAACAATACCTACTCGACAATGGCACACTCCAAGGAAGTGTCATTAGCCCGACACTATTCAACATAATGATAAACGACTTGGAAAATTCTGTTGATCCCAAAGAACTCGATCTGTCACAATTTGCAGACGATAGCGGAATATGGAAAGCAGGAAACCCCGAAAATCAAGCAATAATTAAAAAAATTCAAATAGGTTTAAACAAAATAGGGGATTCGGCTGACAAATGAGGCTTTAAACTTTCACTACAAAAGACAACAGGAGTAGTATTCCGCACAAGAGGTCGAAACCACCAACCCCACCCAAAACTCTTCCTTAACGGGATACAAATTAAATTCGAAAAACAGGTTACATTCCTAGGTATGATATTAGATGAAGAACTCACCTGGGAAAAACACATCAAAGAACTCGTAAAACGATGTAGCCAAGATATAAACCTACTTCGCAACCTTAGGGGAGCTAACTGGGGATCCGACCAAAAAACGCTCGTAACACTCTATAGGGCCCTAATACGAGCCAAACTAGACTATGGCTGCCAAGTTTACGGGTCCGCAAGTACCGCATTACTCGCCCAGTTAGACACAATTCAATCAAAGGCACTTCGGGCATGTACAGGAGTACTAAAAAGCACACCCATTGACGAAATCCTAGCAATGACAGGAGAAGCCCCGCTACACCTCAGACGCAAGGAAATGATGCTCAGGCACTTAACCCGAATATCAATACACGGTAACAATCACCTAACGATGCAGGCACTAAAAAATGTGATAGACAAAAAATGAAAAAAAACAAAACAAAAAAAACAAAAAAACAAATCCCTAGCGGCAAAATCAAAGCAGATCTAAAGATCGAACTAAATATACCAGACATCATCCCGGAAAAAAAAATATTTCCCAGATCCACCATGGACCTGTCCCCCTCCCCCCCCCAAATTGACTTCAGCTTGAAGAAAATAGGGAACAAAGAGATAGACCCGATAGGACTAAGAGCCTCCATACTCTGCTACATCGAAAACAATTATGATGCCTTCACACAAATATATACGGACGGGTCTAAAACTAAAAACCCAAATCAGACATCGGCAGGAGTAGTCATTCCACAGCTAAACATATCATTCGGAACAAGACTACCAGACGAATGCGCAATATACACAGTAGAATTCATGGCGCTGATAGCAGCTCTCAAATTCTTCAGAAAATACCCCATAGCTAAAGCGGTAATCCTAAGCGATTCATACAGTGCTCTGCAATCATTAGCAACTGACTGGTCAAAAAGTAGACCCAATATGATAAAACACGCCGGATACATACTAAAACAAATAGAGCAAACTAATAAAATAGTCGAGCTCGTATGGATCCCCTCACACATCCTCATTCCGGGCAACGAAAAAACAGACATAGAGGCGAAAAATAACATCAATGACCCTACATGCAAAAACATCGCCTACAGTACCACGGAAATAAATAGCATCATCCGCAAAAAATCAACGCAAAATGGCAGGAATTATGGGACAAATCAACAAAGGGAAGGACACTATATCAAATTTAAAAAAAAGTCAATCGAAACATAAAGTACCCTAAATTCAAAAACCCATACAATCTAACTATCATAAATAGAATACAAACAGGCAAAACACTATTGGCAGGATGCGCAAGAAAATACATTAAAAAAAACCAACAAGTACAAACTGCCCCCACTGCCCATCCCCGGTAACCCTAGATCATGTGATAATTACATGCCCCAATTACAATCAAGAGAGATCGGAACTGCTAAATAAACAAAAACTAATTTCGGAACAAAGTACATTTCCGGAATTACTTCAAAGCAAAAACAGAAATATAGGGACTACATACAATAATCTAATAACATACATCAATAATATAGGGAAAAATGGACAGATATAGAATGCAAAAAAAAAAAAATAAAAAAAAAAAGGGAGGGGGGGGGGATGGTAAAATCAGTCAGGCCAAGGTGGAAACTGGTACTTAAAAAAGATACCAGCCCCCACCCCCCAAAAAAACATGAGTGGGAGAGGAAACCTAGGTAGGTTGGCACCCTTAAGGTGCGTGTTACGATAGAATTTTCAAGAAATTTTTATAACTCAAATTTTTATAATTCAAATTGTATCATTTTTAATCGATGTATTTTTAAGGAATTTTTATAAGAGTAATTTTCCTTTTATAATTCAAACGTTTATGATTCTTAATCAAACAGAATTTTAACGCTTGAATCCTCTAATACATTGCATTACAAAGTGTAATGCATTGATATTTTACGGTAAGAGCGAGATTTTTCTAGCAGCACACAGGTAAAAGATTATACAAGCAAAGTGCTGATCTGGCGAAATTCCTTTACCATTACGTAAGTCTATCAGTTCACCTTGCAGGAGGAGCGGCCTATGTGTAGAGAGTGTACTTCGGTTATAACCTTTAGCAATTTTTGGAAAGGGGAATGCGTTGTATAAGAGTCTCGTGAGTTCTCGTGGTCCGAGACCCCGAGCCCTGAACTCATAACCTAATATAGAAAGAGGTGTGCATTCCTTAACCAAGAATTGGATATAAGGCGATGCGCGCCTTGAGAAAATAGTTGATACGCTCTCTATACATTGTGTCTGTTCCTGTTTGCAGGTAAGAAAAACTGTTCTATCATATTTTAAAAGACTTTTTGTAAGATTTGTTAGGTGCTGGAAGGTAGTCTTCTTTCTCTCTAGGAACCTTATGTGTTTTTTATTCTTAATATTTAAGTGCAATTTATATTCTTTTGGAGTGTGAAGATTTTATATTAGTAATTTATATACATTATAATTGTGTAGATTTTTAGTAGAAATTTATATGAATTGTAATTGTGTGCATTTTTTATTGGTTTTATAATGTTGAATTTTTGGAAAAACGATTTGCTGCCAACTTCATGCGTTTCATAATTAAGTTAGAAATAAAATATCGTTTGGTTTGTAAAAACATGATACATTATCTTTATTGTGGTCGTAGTTTGAAATATTGAATTTTACTATATTTGAAGTTATTTTGGCCATCTTTGGTTTATTCAATATTTAATAAATTACATCAGAATTCAAAAATACCGAAATTAAATAAATGTATGCAGTCGGCAAGCTTTGAATAAATATATTAATTATACGTTTATTCTTGTATTTGGAATATATATATGTCTTCTTATGTAGTTTTTATGTGGAATGTTTTAATTTAATAAAGTTGATACGCTCTCTATACATTGTGTCAGCCTCCTTTGCAATTCGAACCTGGTACCCCTCTCGCACCCCAGCGATGTAACCAGCACATCGCAAGGAGTGACACCTCCGCAAGGGAGGCCGCACAGAAATCTTGCTGGGCAAACTTTTCTTAATCCATGTGACCCAAAGAAAAACTTTCCTAATAAGTGGCGATGATGAAATACCCTTCCTAATAAGTGATGGAACAATACCTTCCATAATAAGTAGTGAACTGGTGACAATGTTAAAAATTCTTTCATAATAAGTGGTTGGACAATGCAAAATCTTTACATAATAAGTGGTGGAGAACAATGAAGTCCGGTGTCACTCCGCACAACTACGACCTACGAAACAGACTCGCACCAAAACTTTTGCGACCAGTAGATTTCACTACGCCCAGCCAAGCCACGTCAACGTCAACTCCAGTAACAACGCCATTGCCACGACAAGCCACAGCACCACAGAATCTACAAGATCTACCATCGCTTCCAGCCACTTCACTTTTGCTAGACTATCCGGCAACAATATATACATCGCCTGTGACACTTCTGCCACCAACGTCCAGCTGTGCCACAATTCCAACGACCGCAAAGACATCTTGCTGGACGAAGTCAGGTGTCACTCCTCATTGACTGAAAAACTCTTCTGTGACTTTCGTATCTTTCGCCCACAAGAAGGGACAGTCTTTAACATCAGCATCAGGAACATGACCGGGTGGAAACAACACTATTATCATTGCGACGATTCCAGCAACAATATATACAGCACCGGTGAGAATTCTTCATGCAGTCATACCTAAAATCTCAGACAGTTCAAATGCAAACAGTGCCAATAGCTAGTCCAGCGCCGAAACCGAGCTTCCTTCAACACAGACAGAGATACATCTATAGTTTCCAGGGTTCTGACGGCGACAACTCCAACAGATCCTAGTCAACAACAGCCCTCAGCCACAGTTTCTTTTCCAGTGATAATGACTTTAAATTCTACTGTTAGAACTCTTTCAATATTACAGACAATTCGTGTATTGTTTACTGTTCACTTTAAATATACAATTCGTTTCATAGTGAAAATCTGTTTTGGACTGTGGTACATTCTCGCACACAGGTATGTCTTTGCTATATCATTTCTTTTTTTTTCAAATATATATCACAAGCTTTCAAATCCCTGACATTATTCCTTTGCGTAACTTTGTTAGTAGGTCAGTTTCAACATATTCCTAAATAACTACTTCCTGCTGTAATTGACTTTTATCTAGTTAAAATAGTTTTTTCTGTAAACATACCTACTGCATTAGCTTTCTTCAGTCTTGTTAAGGTTCCTACTAACGATATCTAGCAACACAATCAGAGAGGGTGAATGAACCTAGTGACCTTCATTTGTTTTACATAGCCCGAGCTTCGCATCAAACAGTTCTTATTGAAATATTAAACCGCAGTAGATACAAAGTTCTGCCGTATTTACCCATCGTAGGGAGAGGTGTAATTTCCGCCTGGCCCGTCTCAATCATATTGATGCTGATGCTGTGTTTCAGCCCAAAGTGGCTTGATGACGTCAGTGAGGTTTTCTCTCACGTGTTCATATTAGTAATGGCGACTGAATCAGTCGGCCAAAAAGGGCTCTTATGCCTTCAAACCAGTCCGAAGAGGTGCTTCCTTCTCTGGTTTAGTAGTATCAATTGATATTGCTGTGTTGTTCGTCATATACATACTTCTAAATCAAAATTTGTTTGAAACGGTCATGGCCATACGCTTTCTTCCACACGTCTAGGGTAGCCTAAGCAATACACGTCCAGTGCACGGTTGCACTCAACCGCACCGAAATGGTTCTACGATTATCTCAGCTAAATCACTTGACTATTTCATTTTCACGGTATCTTCACTCTCAGCTTCGTCTAAATGCAATTACTATCTCATACACGCGCATGTCGAAGTTTGATTGTAAGCGATGTGGATTAACTTCATGCTCACTAGGGAACTATTAGCACAGAACTTAAATTTTTCCTTCTTTTACTTTTGATTATTATCTAAATTCTGACGCCATTCTCCTTGTAAACATTTTTTTTTTCTCACTGTCTGCACCTATTTCAGCTGTTTTTTGGATGTAATGGGAACAAACACCCAATACCGGCTTACTCGTAATATCCATAGGAATGAGGATTCTTTTTCCCACAATGCGTAGCATTAAAACAATAACAATATTTACTCTTAAATATGTTCCGCTGATGTTATAATAAGATAAAAATAAAATTTAAAAAAAAAAAAAGTAAAATCACATAACAAAAAAAAAGAAAAGCAACACATGCATAATAATAATAATAGTAGTACCTTGTAGTACCGCCAAGTTATGATGACAATCATCTAACAGGCCTAGATATTTCATATAAAACAATGTCATGCATTATTGTAATTTTTGGTATTTCTTTTATACTTTCCAGCAGTCTTATGTCTTTTATATTAACTTCCTTTTCTTTTCTCGAGCCTCGAGGACTCGGCTCAAATGACCAGGAGGGTATTGTTACGATAGAATTTTCAAGAAATTTTTATAACCCAAATTTTTATAATTCAAATTGTATCATTTTTAATCGATGTATTTTTAAGGAATTTTTATAAGAGTAATTTTTCTTTTATAATTCAAATGTTTATGATTCTTAATCAAACAGAATTTTAACGCTTGAATCCTCTAATACATTGCATTACAAAGTGTACTGCATTGATATTTTACGGTAGGAGCGAGATTTTTCTAGCAGCACACAGGTAAAAGATTATACAAGCTTAGTGTTGATCTGGCGAAATTCCTTTACCATTACGTAAGTCTATCAGTTCACCTTGCAGGAGGAGCGGCCTATGTGTAGAGAGTGTACTTCGGTTATAACCTTTAGCAATTTTTGGAAAGGGGAATGCGTTGTATAAGAGTCTCGTGAGTTCTCGTGGTCCGAGACCCCGAGCCCTGAACTCATAACCTAATATAGAAAGAGGTGTGCATTCCTTAACCAAGAATTGGATATAAGGCGATGCGCGCCTTGAGAAAATAGTTGATACGCTCTCTATACATTGTGTCTGTTCCTGTTTGCAGGTAAGAAAAACTGTTCTATCATATTTTAAAAGACTTTTTGTAAGATTTGTTAGGTGCTGGAAGGTAGTCTTCTTTCTCTCTAGGAACCTTATGTGTTTTTTATTCTTAATATTTAAGTGCAATTTATATTCTTTTGGAGTGTGAAGATTTTATATTAGTAATTTATATACATTATAATTGTGTAGATTTTTAGTAGAAATTTATATGAATTGTAATTGTGTGCATTTTTTATTGGTTTTATAATGTTGAATTTTTGGAAAAACAATTTGCTGCCAACTTCATGCGTTTCATAATTAAGTTAGAAATAAAATATCGTTTGGTTTGTAAAAACATGATACATTATCTTTATTGTGGTCGTAGTTTGAAATATTGAATTTTACTATATTTGAAGTTATTTTGGCCATCTTTGGTTTATTCAATATTTAATAAATTACATCAGAATTCAAAAATACCGAAATTAAATAAATGTATGCAGTCGGCAAGCTTTGAATAAATATATTAATTATACGTTTATTCTTGTATTTGGAATATATATATATGTCTTCTTATGTAGTTTTTATGTGGAATGTTTTAATTTAATAAAGTTGATACGCTCTCTATACATTGTGTCTGTTCCTGTTGCAGCCTCCTTTGCAATTCGAACCTGGTACCCCTCTCGCACCCCAGCGATGTAACCAGCACATCGCAAGGAGTGACACCTCCGCAAGGGAGGCCGCACAGAAATCTTGCTGGGCAAACTTTTCTTAATCCATGTGACCCAAAGAAAAACTTTCCTAATAAGTGGCGATGATGAAATACCCTTCCTAATAAGTGATGGAACAATACCTTCCATAATAAGTAGTGAACTGGTGACAATGTTAAAAATTCTTTCATAATAAGTGGTTGGACAATGCAAAATCTTTACATAATAAGTGGTGGAGAACAATGAAGTCCGGTGTCACTCCGCACAACTACGACCTACGAAACAGACTCGCACCAAAACTTTTGCGACCAGTAGATTTCACTACGCCCAGCCAAGCCACGTCAACGTCAACTCCAGTAACAACGCCATTGCCACGACAAGCCACAGCACCACAGAATCTACAAGATCTACCATCGCTTCCAGCCACTTCACTTTTGCTAGACTATCCGGCAACAATATATACATCGCCTGTGACACTTCTGCCACCAACGTCCAGCTGTGCCACAATTCCAACGACCGCAAAGACATCTTGCTGGACGAAGTCAGGTGTCACTCCTCATTGACTGAAAAACTCTTCTGTGACTTTCGTATCTTTCGCCCACAAGAAGGGACAGTCTTTAACATCAGCATCAGGAACATGACCGGGTGGAAACAACACTATTATCATTGCGACGATTCCAGCAACAATATATACAGCACCGATGAGAATTCTTCATGCAGTCATACCTAAAATCTCAGACAGTTCAAATGCAAACAGTGCCAATAGCTAGTCCAGCGCCGAAACCGAGCTTCCTTCAACACAGACAGAGATACATCTATAGTTTCCAGGGTTCTGACGGCGACAACTCCAACAGATCCTAGTCAACAACAGCCCTCAGCCACAGTTTCTTTTCCAGTGATAATGACTTTAAATTCTACTGTTAGAACTCTTTCAATATTACAGACAATTCGTGTATTGTTTACTGTTCACTTTAAATATACAATTCGTTTCATAGTGAAAATCTGTTTTGGACTGTGGTACATTCTCGCACACAGGTATGTCTTTGCTATATCATTTCTTTTTTTTCAAATATATATCACAAGCTTTCAAATCCCTGACATTATTCCTTTGCGTAACTTTGTTAGTAGGTCAGTTTCAACATATTCCTAAATAACTACTTCCTGCTGTAATTGACTTTTATCTAGTTAAAATAGTTTTTTCTGTAAACATACCTACTGCATTAACTTTCTTCAGTCTTGTTAAGGTTCCTACTAACGATATCTAGCAACACAATCAGAGAGGGTGAATGAACCTAGTGACCTTCATTTGTTTTACATAGCCCGAGCTTCGCATCAAACAGTTCTTATTGAAATATTAAACCGCAGTAGATACAAAGTTCTGCCGTATTTACCCATCGTAGGGAGAGGTGTAATTTCCGCCTGGCCCGTCTCAATCATATTGATGCTGATGCTGTGTTTCAGCCCAATGTGGCTTGATGACGTCAGTGAGGTTTTCTCTCACGTGTTCATATTAGTAATGGCGACTGAATCAGTCGGCCAAAAAGGGCTCTTATGCCTTCAAACCAGTCCGAAGAGGTGCTTCCTTCTCTGGTTTAGTAGTATCAATTGATATTGCTGTGTTGTTCGTCATATACATACTTCTAAATCAAAATTTGTTTAAAACGGTCATGGCCATACGCTTTCTTCCACACGTCTAGGGTAGCCTAAGCAATACACGTCCAGTGCACGGTTGCACTCAACCGCACCGAAATGGTTCTACGATTATCTCAGCTAAATCACTTGACTATTTCATTTTCACGGTATCTTCACTCTCAGCTTCGTCTAAATGCAATTACTATCTCATACACGCGCATGTCGAAGTTTGATTGTAAGCGATGTGGATTAACTTCATGCTCACTAGGGAACTATTAGCACAGAACTTAAATTTTTCCTTCTTTTACTTTTGATTATTATCTAAATTCTGACGCCATTCTCCTTGTAAACATTTTTTTTTCTCACTGTCTGCACCTATTTCAGCTGTTTTTTGGATGTAATGGGAACAAACACCCAATACCGGCTTACTCGTAATATCCATAGGAATGAGGATTCTTTTTCCCACAATGCGTAGCATTAAAACAATAACAATATTTACTCTTAAATATGTTCCGCTGATGTTATAATAAGATAAAAATAAAATTTAAAAAAAAAAAAGTAAAATCACATAACAAAAAAAAAGAAAAGCAACACATGCATAATAATAATAATAGTAGTACCTTGTAGTACCGCCAAGTTGTGATGACAAACATCTAACAGGCCTAGATATTCATATAAAACAATGTCATGCATTATTGTAATTTTTGGTATTTCTTTTATACTTTCCAGCAGTCTTATGTCTTTTATATTAACTTCCTTTTCTTTTCTCGAGCCTCGAGGACTCGGCTCAAATGACCAGGAGGGTATTGTTACGATAGAATTTTCAAGAAATTTTTATAACCCAAATTTTTATAATTCAAATTGTATCATTTTTAATCGATGTATTTTTAAGGAATTTTTATAAGAGTAATTTTTCTTTTATAATTCAAATGTTTATGATTCTTAATCAAACAGAATTTTAACGCTTGAATCCTCTAATACATTGCATTACAAAGTGTACTGCATTGATATTTTACGGTAGGAGCGAGATTTTTCTAGCAGCACACAGGTAAAAGATTATACAAGCTTAGTGTTGATCTGGCGAAATTCCTTTACCATTACGTAAGTCTATCAGTTCACCTTGCAGGAGGAGCGGCCTATGTGTAGAGAGTGTACTTCGGTTATAACCTTTAGCAATTTTTGGAAAGGGGAATGCGTTGTATAAGAGTCTCGTGAGTTCTCGTGGTCCGAGACCCCGAGCCCTGAACTCATAACCTAATATAGAAAGAGGTGTGCATTCCTTAACCAAGAATTGGATATAAGGCGATGCGCGCCTTGAGAAAATAGTTGATACGCTCTCTATACATTGTGTCTGTTCCTGTTTGCAGGTAAGAAAAACTGTTCTATCATATTTTAAAAGACTTTTTGTAAGATTTGTTAGGTGCTGGAAGGTAGTCTTCTTTCTCTCTAGGAACCTTATGTGTTTTTTATTCTTAATATTTAAGTGCAATTTATATTCTTTTGGAGTGTGAAGATTTTATATTAGTAATTTATATACATTATAATTGTGTAGATTTTTAGTAGAAATTTATATGAATTGTAATTGTGTGCATTTTTTATTGGTTTTATAATGTTGAATTTTTGGAAAAACGATTTGCTGCCAACTTCATGCGTTTCATAATTAAGTTAGAAATAAAATATCGTTTGGTTTGTAAAAACATGATACATTATCTTTATTGTGGTCGTAGTTTGAAATATTGAATTTTACTATATTTGAAGTTATTTTGGCCATCTTTGGTTTATTCAATATTTAATAAATTACATCAGAATTCAAAAATACCGAAATTAAATAAATGTATGCAGTCGGCAAGCTTTGAATAAATATATTAATTATACGTTTATTCTTGTATTTGGAATATATATATGTCTTCTTATGTAGTTTTTATGTGGAATGTTTTAATTTAATAAAGTTGATACGCTCTCTATACATTGTGTCTGTTCCTGTTGCAGCCTCCTTTGCAATTCGAACCTGGTACCCCTCTCGCACCCCAGCGATGTAACCAGCACATCGCAAGGAGTGACACCTCCGCAAGGGAGGCCGCACAGAAATCTTGCTGGGCAAACTTTTCTTAATCCATGTGACCCAAAGAAAAACTTTCCTAATAAGTGGCGATGATGAAATACCCTTCCTAATAAGTGATGGAACAATACCTTCCATAATAAGTAGTGAACTGGTGACAATGTTAAAAATTCTTTCATAATAAGTGGTTGGACAATGCAAAATCTTTACATAATAAGTGGTGGAGAACAATGAAGTCCGGTGTCACTCCGCACAACTACGACCTACGAAACAGACTCGCACCAAAACTTTTGCGACCAGTAGATTTCACTACGCCCAGCCAAGCCACGTCAACGTCAACTCCAGTAACAACGCCATTGCCACGACAAGCCACAGCACCACAGAATCTACAAGATCTACCATCGCTTCCAGCCACTTCACTTTTGCTAGACTATCCGGCAACAATATATACATCGCCTGTGACACTTCTGCCACCAACGTCCAGCTGTGCCACAATTCCAACGACCGCAAAGACATCTTGCTGGACGAAGTCAGGTGTCACTCCTCATTGACTGAAAAACTCTTCTGTGACTTTCGTATCTTTCGCCCACAAGAAGGGACAGTCTTTAACATCAGCATCAGGAACATGACCGGGTGGAAACAACACTATTATCATTGCGACGATTCCAGCAACAATATATACAGCACCGGTGAGAATTCTTCATGCAGTCATACCTAAAATCTCAGACAGTTCAAATGCAAACAGTGCCAATAGCTAGTCCAGCGCCGAAACCGAGCTTCCTTCAACACAGACAGAGATACATCTATAGTTTCCAGGGTTCTGACGGCGACAACTCCAACAGATCCTAGTCAACAACAGCCCTCAGCCACAGTTTCTTTTCCAGTGATAATGACTTTAAATTCTACTGTTAGAACTCTTTCAATATTACAGACAATTCGTGTATTGTTTACTGTTCACTTTAAATATACAATTCGTTTCATAGTGAAAATCTGTTTTGGACTGTGGTACATTCTCGCACACAGGTATGTCTTTGCTATATCATTTCTTTTTTTTCAAATATATATCACAAGCTTTCAAATCCCTGACATTATTCCTTTGCGTAACTTTGTTAGTAGGTCAGTTTCAACATATTCCTAAATAACTACTTCCTGCTGTAATTGACTTTTGCCTAGTTAAAATAGTTTTTTCTGTAAACATACCTACTGCATTAACTTTCTTCAGTCTTGTTAAGGTTCCTACTAACGATATCTAGCAACACAATCAGAGAGGGTGAATGAACCTAGTGACCTTCATTTGTTTTACATAGCCCGAGCTTCGCATCAAACAGTTCTTATTGAAATATTAAACCGCAGTAGATACAAAGTTCTGCCGTATTTACCCATCGTAGGGAGAGGTGTAATTTCCGCCTGGCCCGTCTCAATCATATTGATGCTGATGCTGTGTTTCAGCCCAAAGTGGCTTGATGACGTCAGTGAGGTTTTCTCTCACGTGTTCATATTAGTAATGGCGACTGAATCAGTCGGCCAAAAAGGGCTCTTATGCCTTCAAACCAGTCCGAAGAGGTGCTTCCTTCTCTGGTTTAGTAGTATCAATTGATATTGCTGTGTTGTTCGTCATATACATACTTCTAAATCAAAATTTGTTTGAAACGGTCATGGCCATACGCTTTCTTCCACACGTCTAGGGTAGCCTAAGCAATACACGTCCAGTGCACGGTTGCACTCAACCGCACCGAAATGGTTCTACGATTATCTCAGCTAAATCACTTGACTATTTCATTTTCACGGTATCTTCACTCTCAGCTTCGTCTAAATGCAATTACTATCTCATACACGCGCATGTCGAAGTTTGATTGTAAGCGATGTGGATTAACTTCATGCTCACTAGGGAACTATTAGCACAGAACTTAAATTTTTCCTTCTTTTACTTTTGATTATTATCTAAATTCTGACGCCATTCTCCTTGTAAACATTTTTTTTTTCTTACTGTCTGCACCTATTTCAGCTGTTTTTTGGATGTAATGGGAACAAACACCCAATACCGGCTTACTCGTAATATCCATAGGAATGAGGATTCTTTTTCCCACAATGCGTAGCATTAAAACAATAACAATATTTACTCTTAAATATGTTCCGCTGATGTTATAATAAGATAAAAATAAAATTAAAAAAAAAAAAAGTAAAATCACATAACAAAAAAAAAACAAAAAAAAGAAAAGCAACACATGCATAATAATAATAATAGTAGTACCTTGTAGTACCGCCAAGTTATGATGACAATCATCTAACAGGCCTAGATATTTCATATAAAACAATGTCATGCATTATTGTAATTTTTGGTATTTCTTTTATACTTTCCAGCAGTCTTATGTCTTTTATATTAACTTCCTTTTCTTTTCTCGAGCCTCGAGGACTCGGCTCAAATGACCAGGAGGGTATTGTTACGATAGAATTTTCAAGAAATTTTTATAACCCAAATTTTTATAATTCAAATTGTATCATTTTTAATCGATGTATTTTTAAGGAATTTTTATAAGAGTAATTTTTCTTTTATAATTCAAATGTTTATGATTCTTAATCAAACAGAATTTTAACGCTTGAATCCTCTAATACATTGCATTACAAAGTGTACTGCATTGATATTTTACGGTAGGAGCGAGATTTTTCTAGCAGCACACAGGTAAAAGATTATACAAGCAAAGTGCTGATCTGGCGAAATTCCTTTACCATTACGTAAGTCTATCAGTTCACCTTGCAGGAGGAGCGGCCTATGTGTAGAGAGTGTACTTCGGTTATAACCTTTAGCAATTTTTGGAAAGGGGAATGCGTTGTATAAGAGTCTCGTGAGTTCTCGTGGTCCGAGACCCCGAGCCCTGAACTCATAACCTAATATAGAAAGAGGTGTGCATTCCTTAACCAAGAATTGGATATAAGGCGATGCGCGCCTTGAGAAAATAGTTGATACGCTCTCTATACATTGTGTCTGTTCCTGTTTGCAGGTAAGAAAAACTGTTCTATCATATTTTAAAAGACTTTTTGTAAGATTTTTTAGGTGCTGGAAGGTAGTCTTCTTTCTCTCTAGGAACCTTATGTGTTTTTTATTCTTAATATTTAAGTGCAATTTATATTCTTTTGGAGTGTGAAGATTTTATATTAGTAATTTATATACATTATAATTGTGTAGATTTTTAGTAGAAATTTATATGAGTTGTAATTGTGTGCATTTTTTATTGGTTTTATAATGTTGAATTTTTGGAAAAACAATTTGCTGCCAACTTCATGCGTTTCATAATTAAGTTAGAAATAAAATATCGTTTGGTTTGTAAAAACATGATACATTATCTATATTGTGGTCGTAGTTTGAAATATTGAATTTTACTATATTTGAAGTTATTTTGGCCATCTTTGGTTTATTCAATATTTAATAAATTACATCAGAATTCAAAAATACCGAAATTAAATAAATGTATGCAGTCGGCAAGCTTTGAATAAATATATTAATTATACGTTTATTCTTGTATTTGGAATATATATATGTCTTCTTATGTAGTTTTTATGTGGAATGTTTTAATTTAATAAAGTTGATACGCTCTCTATACATTGTGTCTGTTCCTGTTGCAGCCTCCTTTGCAATTCGAACCTGGTACCCCTCTCGCACCCCAGCGATGTAACCAGCACATCGCAAGGAGTGACACCTCCGCAAGGGAGGGCCGCACAGAAATCTTGCTGGGCAAACTTTTCTTAATCCATGTGACCCAAAGAAAAACTTTCCTAATAAGTGGCGATGATGAAATACCCTTCCTAATAAGTGATGGAACAATACCTTCCATAATAAGTAGTGAACTGGTGACAATGTTAAAAATTCTTTCATAATAAGTGGTTGGACAATGCAAAATCTTTACATAATAAGTGGTGGAGAACAATGAAGTCCGGTGTCACTCCGCACAACTACGACCTACGAAACAGACTCGCACCAAAACTTTTGCGACCAGTAGATTTCACTACGCCCAGCCAAGCCACGTCAACGTCAACTCCAGTAACAACGCCATTGCCACGACAAGCCACAGCACCACAGAATCTACAAGATCTACCATCGCTTCCAGCCACTTCACTTTTGCTAGACTATCCGGCAACAATATATACATCGCCTGTGACACTTCTGCCACCAACGTCCAGCTGTGCCACAATTCCAACGACTGCAAAGACATCTTGCTGGACGAAGTCAGGTGTCACTCCTCATTGACTGAAAAACTCTTCAGTGACTTTCGTATCTTTCGCCCACAAGAAGGGACAGTCTTTAACATCAGCATCAGGAACATGACCGGGTGGAAACAACACTATTATCATTGCGACGATTCCAGCAACAATATATACAGCACCGGTGAGAATTCTTCATGCAGTCATACCTAAAATCTCAGACAGTTCAAATGCAAACAGTGCCAATAGCTAGTCCAGCGCCGAAACCGAGCTTCCTTCAACACAGACAGAGATACATCTATAGTTTCCAGGGTTCTGACGGCGACAACTCCAACAGATCCTAGTCAACAACAGCCCTCAGCCACAGTTTCTTTTCCAGTGATAATGACTTTAAATTCTACTGTTAGAACTCTTTCAATATTACAGACAATTCGTGTATTGTTTACTGTTCACTTTAAATATACAATTCGTTTCATAGTGAAAATCTGTTTTGGACTGTGGTACATTCTCGCACACAGGTATGTCTTTGCTATATCATTTCTTTTTTTTCAAATATATATCACAAGCTTTCAAATCCCTGACATTATTCCTTTGCGTAACTTTGTTAGTAGGTCAGTTTCAACATATTCCTAAATAACTACTTCCTGCTGTAATTGACTTTTGCCTAGTTAAAATAGTTTTTTCTGTAAACATACCTACTGCATTAACTTTCTTCAGTCTTGTTAAGGTTCCTACTAACGATATCTAGCAACACAATCAGAGAGGGTGAATGAACCTAGTGACCTTCATTTGTTTTACATAGCCCGAGCTTCGCATCAAACAGTTCTTATTGAAATATTAAACCGCAGTAGATACAAAGTTCTGCCGTATTTACCCATCGTAGGGAGAGGTGTAATTTCCGCCTGGCCCGTCTCAATCATATTGATGCTGATGCTGTGTTTCAGCCCAAAGTGGCTTGATGACGTCAGTGAGGTTTTCTCTCACGTGTTCATATTAGTAATGGCGACTGAATCAGTCGGCCAAAAAGGGCTCTTATGCCTTCAAACCAGTCCGAAGAGGTGCTTCCTTCTCTGGTTTAGTAGTATCAATTGATATTGCTGTGTTGTTCGTCATATACATACTTCTAAATCAAAATTTGTTTGAAACGGTCATGGCCATACGCTTTCTTCCACACGTCTAGGGTAGCCTAAGCAATACACGTCCAGTGCACGGTTGCACTCAACCGCACCGAAATGGTTCTACGATTATCTCAGCTAAATCACTTGACTATTTCATTTTCACGGTATCTTCACTCTCAGCTTCGTCTAAATGCAATTACTATCTCATACACGCGCATGTCGAAGTTTGATTGTAAGCGATGTGGATTAACTTCATGCTCACTAGGGAACTATTAGCACAGAACTTAAATTTTTCCTTCTTTTACTTTTGATTATTATCTAAATTCTGACGCCATTCTCCTTGTAAACATTTTTTTTTTCTTACTGTCTGCACCTATTTCAGCTGTTTTTTGGATGTAATGGGAACAAACACCCAATACCGGCTTACTCGTAATATCCATAGGAATGAGGATTCTTTTTCCCACAATGCGTAGCATTAAAACAATAACAATATTTACTCTTAAATATGTTCCGCTGATGTTATAATAAGATAAAAATAAAATTAAAAAAAAAAAAAGTAAAATCACATAACAAAAAAAAAAAAAAAAAAAAAAAAAAAAAAAAAAAAGAAAAGCAACACATGCATAATAATAATAATAGTAGTACCTTGTAGTACCGCCAAGTTGTGATGACAAACATCTAACAGGCCTAGATATTCATATAAAACAATGTCATGCATTATTGTAATTTTTGGTATTTCTTTTATACTTTCCAGCAGTCTTATGTCTTTTATATTAACTTCCTTTTCTTTTCTCGAGCCTCGAGGACTCGGCTCAAATGACCAGGAGGGTATTGTTACGATAGAATTTTCAAGAAATTTTTATAACCCAAATTTTTATAATTCAAATTGTATCATTTTTAATCGATGTATTTTTAAGGAATTTTTATAAGAGTAATTTTTCTTTTATAATTCAAATGTTTATGATTCTTAATCAAACAGAATTTTAACGCTTGAATCCTCTAATACATTGCATTACAAAGTGTACTGCATTGATATTTTACGGTAGGAGCGAGATTTTTCTAGCAGCACACAGGTAAAAGATTATACAAGCAAAGTGCTGATCTGGCGAAATTCCTTTACCATTACGTAAGTCTATCAGTTCACCTTGCAGGAGGAGCGGCCTATGTGTAGAGAATGTACTTCGGTTATAACCTTTAGCAATTTTTGGAAAGGGGAATGCGTTGTATAAGAGTCTCGTGAGTTCTCGTGGTCCGAGACCCCGAGCCCTGAACTCATAACCTAATATAGAAAGAGGTGTGCATTCCTTAACCAAGAATTGGATATAAGGCGATGCGCGCCTTGAGAAAATAGTTGATACGCTCTCTATACATTGTGTCTGTTCCTGTTTGCAGGTAAGAAAAACTGTTCTATCATATTTTAAAAGACTTTTTGTAAGATTTGTTAGGTGCTGGAAGGTAGTCTTCTTTCTCTCTAGGAACCTTATGTGTTTTTTATTCTTAATATTTAAGTGCAATTTATATTCTTTTGGAGTGTGAAGATTTTATATTAGTAATTTATATACATTATAATTGTGTAGATTTTTAGTAGAAATTTATATGAATTGTAATTGTGTGCATTTTTTATTGGTTTTATAATGTTGAATTTTTGGAAAAAAAATTTGCTGCCAACTTCATGCGTTTCATAATTAAGTTAGAAATAAAATATCGTTTGGTTTGTAAAAACATGATACATTATCTATATTGTGGTCGTAGTTTGAAATATTGAATTTTACTATATTTGAAGTTATTTTGGCCATCTTTGGTTTATTCAATATTTAATAAATTACATCAGAATTCAAAAATACCGAAATTAAATAAATGTATGCAGTCGGCAAGCTTTGAATAAATATATTAATTATACGTTTATTCTTGTATTTGGAATATATATATGTCTTCTTATGTAGTTTTTATGTGGAATGTTTTAATTTAATAAAGTTGATACGCTCTCTATACATTGTGTCTGTTCCTGTTGCAGCCTCCTTTGCAATTCGAACCTGGTACCCCTCTCGCACCCCAGCGATGTAACCAGCACATCGCAAGGAGTGACACCTCCGCAAGGGAGGCCGCACAGAAATCTTGCTGGGCAAACTTTTCTTAATCCATGTGACCCAAAGAAAAACTTTCCTAATAAGTGGCGATGATGAAATACCCTTCCTAATAAGTGATGGAACAATACCTTCCATAATAAGTAGTGAACTGGTGACAATGTTAAAAATTCTTTCATAATAAGTGGTTGGACAATGCAAAATCTTTACATAATAAGTGGTGGAGAACAATGAAGTCCGGTGTCACTCCGCACAACTACGACCTACGAAACAGACTCGCACCAAAACTTTTGCGACCAGTAGATTTCACTACGCCCAGCCAAGCCACGTCAACGTCAACTCCAGTAACAACGCCATTGCCACGACAAGCCACAGCACCACAGAATCTACAAGATCTACCATCGCTTCCAGCCACTTCACTTTTGCTAGACTATCCGGCAACAATATATACATCGCCTGTGACACTTCTGCCACCAACGTCCAGCTGTGCCACAATTCCAACGACCGCAAAGACATCTTGCTGGACGAAGTCAGGTGTCACTCCTCATTGACTGAAAAACTCTTCTGTGACTTTCGTATCTTTCGCCCACAAGAAGGGACAGTCTTTAACATCAGCATCAGGAACATGACCGGGTGGAAACAACACTATTATCATTGCGACGATTCCAGCAACAATATATACAGCACCGGTGAGAATTCTTCATGCAGTCATACCTAAAATCTCAGACAGTTCAAATGCAAACAGTGCCAATAGCTAGTCCAGCGCCGAAACCGAGCTTCCTTCAACACAGACAGAGATACATCTATAGTTTCCAGGGTTCTGACGGCGACAACTCCAACAGATCCTAGTCAACAACAGCCCTCAGCCACAGTTTCTTTTCCAGTGATAATGACTTTAAATTCTACTGTTAGAACTCTTTCAATATTACAGACAATTCGTGTATTGTTTACTGTTCACTTTAAATATACAATTCGTTTCATAGTGAAAATCTGTTTTGGACTGTGGTACATTCTCGCACACAGGTATGTCTTTGCTATATCATTTCTTTTTTTTCAAATATATATCACAAGCTTTCAAATCCCTGACATTATTCCTTTGCGTAACTTTGTTAGTAGGTCAGTTTCAACATATTCCTAAATAACTACTTCCTGCTGTAATTGACTTTTGCCTAGTTAAAATAGTTTTTTCTGTAAACATACCTACTGCATTAACTTTCTTCAGTCTTGTTAAGGTTCCTACTAACGATATCTAGCAACACAATCAGAGAGGGTGAATGAACCTAGTGACCTTCATTTGTTTTACATAGCCCGAGCTTCGCATCAAACAGTTCTTATTGAAATATTAAACCGCAGTAGATACAAAGTTCTGCCGTATTTACCCATCGTAGGGAGAGGTGTAATTTCCGCCTGGCCCGTCTCAATCATATTGATGCTGATGCTGTGTTTCAGCCCAAAGTGGCTTGATGACGTCAGTGAGGTTTTCTCTCACGTGTTCATATTAGTAATGGCGACTGAATCAGTCGGCCAAAAAGGGCTCTTATGCCTTCAAACCAGTCCGAAGAGGTGCTTCCTTCTCTGGTTTAGTAGTATCAATTGATATTGCTGTGTTGTTCGTCATATACATACTTCTAAATCAAAATTTGTTTGAAACGGTCATGGCCATACGCTTTCTTCCACACGTCTAGGGTAGCCTAAGCAATACACGTCCAGTGCACGGTTGCACTCAACCGCACCGAAATGGTTCTACGATTATCTCAGCTAAATCACTTGACTATTTCATTTTCACGGTATCTTCACTCTCAGCTTCGTCTAAATGCAATTACTATCTCATACACGCGCATGTCGAAGTTTGATTGTAAGCGATGTGGATTAACTTCATGCTCACTAGGGAACTATTAGCACAGAACTTAAATTTTTCCTTCTTTTACTTTTGATTATTATCTAAATTCTGACGCCATTCTCCTTGTAAACATTTTTTTTTTCTTACTGTCTGCACCTATTTCAGCTGTTTTTTGGATGTAATGGGAACAAACACCCAATACCGGCTTACTCGTAATATCCATAGGAATGAGGATTCTTTTTCCCACAATGCGTAGCATTAAAACAATAACAATATTTACTCTTAAATATGTTCCGCTGATGTTATAATAAGATAAAAATAAAATTTAAAAAAAAAAAAGTAAAATCACATAACAAAAAAAAAAAAAAAAAAAAAAAAAAAAAAAAAAAAAAAAAGAAAAGCAACACATGCATAATAATAATAATAGTAGTACCTTGTAGTACCGCCAAGTTGTGATGACAAACATCTAACAGGCCTAGATATTCATATAAAACAATGTCATGCATTATTGTAATTTTTGGTATTTCTTTTATACTTTCCAGCAGTCTTATGTCTTTTATATTAACTTCCTTTTCTTTTCTCGAGCCTCGAGGACTCGGCTCAAATGACCAGGAGGGTATTGTTACGATAGAATTTTCAAGAAATTTTTATAACCCAAATTTTTATAATTCAAATTGTATCATTTTTAATCGATGTATTTTTAAGGAATTTTTATAAGAGTAATTTTTCTTTTATAATTCAAATGTTTATGATTCTTAATCAAACAGAATTTTAACGCTTGAATCCTCTAATACATTGCATTACAAAGTGTACTGCATTGATATTTTACGGTAGGAGCGAGATTTTTCTAGCAGCACACAGGTAAAAGATTATACAAGCAAAGTGCTGATCTGGCGAAATTCCTTTACCATTACGTAAGTCTATCAGTTCACCTTGCAGGAGGAGCGGCCTATGTGTAGAGAGTGTACTTCGGTTATAACCTTTAGCAATTTTTGGAAAGGGGAATGCGTTGTATAAGAGTCTCGTGAGTTCTCGTGGTCCGAGACCCCGAGCCCTGAACTCATAACCTAATATAGAAAGAGGTGTGCATTCCTTAACCAAGAATTGGATATAAGGCGATGCGCGCCTTGAGAAAATAGTTGATACGCTCTCTATACATTGTGTCTGTTCCTGTTTGCAGGTAAGAAAAACTGTTCTATCATATTTTAAAAGACTTTTTGTAAGATTTGTTAGGTGCTGGAAGGTAGTCTTCTTTCTCTCTAGGAACCTTATGTGTTTTTTATTCTTAATATTTAAGTGCAATTTATATTCTTTTGGAGTGTGAAGATTTTATATTAGTAATTTATATACATTATAATTGTGTAGATTTTTAGTAGAAATTTATATGAATTGTAATTGTGTGCATTTTTTATTGGTTTTATAATGTTGAATTTTTGGAAAAACAATTTGCTGCCAACTTCATGCGTTTCATAATTAAGTTAGAAATAAAATATCGTTTGGTTTGTAAAAACATGATACATTATCTATATTGTGGTCGTAGTTTGAAATATTGAATTTTACTATATTTGAAGTTATTTTGGCCATCTTTGGTTTATTCAATATTTAATAAATTACATCAGAATTCAAAAATACCGAAATTAAATAAATGTATGCAGTCGGCAAGCTTTGAATAAATATATTAATTATACGTTTATTCTTGTATTTGGAATATATATATGTCTTCTTATGTAGTTTTTATGTGGAATGTTTTAATTTAATAAAGTTGATACGCTCTCTATACATTGTGTCTGTTCCTGTTGCAGCCTCCTTTGCAATTCGAACCTGGTACCCCTCTCGCACCCCAGCGATGTAACCAGCACATCGCAAGGAGTGACACCTCCGCAAGGGAGGCCGCACAGAAATCTTGCTGGGCAAACTTTTCTTAATCCATGTGACCCAAAGAAAAACTTTCCTAATAAGTGGCGATGATGAAATACCCTTCCTAATAAGTGATGGAACAATACCTTCCATAATAAGTAGTGAACTGGTGACAATGTTAAAAATTCTTTCATAATAAGTGGTTGGACAATGCAAAATCTTTACATAATAAGTGGTGGAGAACGATGAAGTCCGGTGTCACTCCGCACAACTACGACCTACGAAACAGACTCGCACCAAAACTTTTGCGACCAGTAGATTTCACTACGCCCAGCCAAGCCACGTCAACGTCAACTCCAGTAACAACGCCATTGCCACGACAAGCCACAGCACCACAGAATCTACAAGATCTACCATCGCTTCCAGCCACTTCACTTTTGCTAGACTATCCGGCAACAATATATACATCGCCTGTGACACTTCTGCCACCAACGTCCAGCTGTGCCACAATTCCAACGACTGCAAAGACATCTTGCTGGACGAAGTCAGGTGTCACTCCTCATTGACTGAAAAACTCTTCAGTGACTTTCGTATCTTTCGCCCACAAGAAGGGACAGTCTTTAACATCAGCATCAGGAACATGACCGGGTGGAAACAACACTATTATCATTGCGACGATTCCAGCAACAATATATACAGCACCGGTGAGAATTCTTCATGCAGTCATACCTAAAATCTCAGACAGTTCAAATGCAAACAGTGCCAATAGCTAGTCCAGCGCCGAAACCGAGCTTCCTTCAACACAGACAGAGATACATCTATAGTTTCCAGGGTTCTGACGGCGACAACTCCAACAGATCCTAGTCAACAACAGCCCTCAGCCACAGTTTCTTTTCCAGTGATAATGACTTTAAATTCTACTGTTAGAACTCTTTCAATATTACAGACAATTCGTGTATTGTTTACTGTTCACTTTAAATATACAATTCGTTTCATAGTGAAAATCTGTTTTGGACTGTGGTACATTCTCGCACACAGGTATGTCTTTGCTATATCATTTCTTTTTTTTCAAATATATATCACAAGCTTTCAAATCCCTGACATTATTCCTTTGCGTAACTTTGTTAGTAGGTCAGTTTCAACATATTCCTAAATAACTACTTCCTGCTGTAATTGACTTTTGCCTAGTTAAAATAGTTTTTTCTGTAAACATACCTACTGCATTAACTTTCTTCAGTCTTGTTAAGGTTCCTACTAACGATATCTAGCAACACAATCAGAGAGGGTGAATGAACCTAGTGACCTTCATTTGTTTTACATAGCCCGAGCTTCGCATCAAACAGTTCTTATTGAAATATTAAACCGCAGTAGATACAAAGTTCTGCCGTATTTACCCATCGTAGGGAGAGGTGTAATTTCCGCCTGGCCCGTCTCAATCATATTGATGCTGATGCTGTGTTTCAGCCAAAGTGGCTTGATGACGTCAGTGAGGTTTTCTCTCACGTGTTCATATTAGTAATGGCGACTGAATCAGTCGGCCAAAAAGGGCTCTTATGCCTTCAAACCAGTCCGAAGAGGTGCTTCCTTCTCTGGTTTAGTAGTATCAATTGATATTGCTGTGTTGTTCGTCATATACATACTTCTAAATCAAAATTTGTTTGAAACGGTCATGGCCATACGCTTTCTTCCACACGTCTAGGGTAGCCTAAGCAATACACGTCCAGTGCACGGTTGCACTCAACCGCACCGAAATGGTTCTACGATTATCTCAGCTAAATCACTTGACTATTTCATTTTCACGGTATCTTCACTCTCAGCTTCGTCTAAATGCAATTACTATCTCATACACGCGCATGTCGAAGTTTGATTGTAAGCGATGTGGATTAACTTCATGCTCACTAGGGAACTATTAGCACAGAACTTAAATTTTTCCTTCTTTTACTTTTGATTATTATCTAAATTCTGACGCCATTCTCCTTGTAAACATTTTTTTTTTCTTACTGTCTGCACCTATTTCAGCTGTTTTTTGGATGTAATGGGAACAAACACCCAATACCGGCTTACTCGTAATATCCATAGGAATGAGGATTCTTTTTCCCACAATGCGTAGCATTAAAACAATAACAATATTTACTCTTAAATATGTTCCGCTGATGTTATAATAAGATAAAAATAAAATTAAAAAAAAAAAAAGTAAAATAAAAAAAAAAAAAAAAAAAAAAAAAAAAAAAAAAAAAAAAAGAAAAGCAACACATGCATAATAATAATAATAGTAGTACCTTGTAGTACCGCCAAGTTGTGATGACAAACATCTAACAGGCCTAGATATTCATATAAAACAATGTCATGCATTATTGTAATTTTTGGTATTTCTTTTATACTTTCCAGCAGTCTTATGTCTTTTATATTAACTTCCTTTTCTTTTCTCGAGCCTCGAGGACTCGGCTCAAATGACCAGGAGGGTATTGTTACGATTAGAATTTTCAAGAAATTTTTATAACCCAAATTTTTATAATTCAAATTGTATCATTTTTAATCGATGTATTTTTAAGGAATTTTTATAAGAGTAATTTTTCTTTTATAATTCAAATGTTTATGATTCTTAATCAAACAGAATTTTAACGCTTGAATCCTCTAATACATTGCATTACAAAGTGTACTGCATTGATATTTTACGGTAGGAGCGAGATTTTTCTAGCAGCACACAGGTAAAAGATTATACAAGCAAAGTGCTGATCTGGCGAAATTCCTTTACCATTACGTAAGTCTATCAGTTCACCTTGCAGGAGGAGCGGCCTATGTGTAGAGAATGTACTTCGGTTATAACCTTTAGCAATTTTTGGAAAGGGGAATGCGTTGTATAAGAGTCTCGTGAGTTCTCGTGGTCCGAGACCCCGAGCCCTGAACTCATAACCTAATATAGAAAGAGGTGTGCATTCCTTAACCAAGAATTGGATATAAGGCGATGCGCGCCTTGAGAAAATAGTTGATACGCTCTCTATACATTGTGTCTGTTCCTGTTTGCAGGTAAGAAAAACTGTTCTATCATATTTTAAAAGACTTTTTGTAAGATTTGTTAGGTGCTGGAAGGTAGTCTTCTTTCTCTCTAGGAACCTTATGTGTTTTTTATTCTTAATATTTAAGTGCAATTTATATTCTTTTGGAGTGTGAAGATTTTATATTAGTAATTTATATACATTATAATTGTGTAGATTTTTAGTAGAAATTTATATGAATTGTAATTGTGTGCATTTTTTATTGGTTTTATAATGTTGAATTTTTGGAAAAACAATTTTGCTGCCAACTTCATGCGTTTCATAATTAAGTTAGAAATAAAATATCGTTTGGTTTGTAAAAAACATGATACATTATCTATATTGTGGTCGTAGTTTGAAATATTGAATTTTACTATATTTGAAGTTATTTTGGCCATCTTTGGTTTATTCAATATTTAATAAATTACATCAGAATTCAAAAATACCGAAATTAAATAAATGTATGCAGTCGGCAAGCTTTGAATAAATATATTAATTATACGTTTATTCTTGTATTTGGAATATATATATGTCTTCTTATGTAGTTTTTATGTGGAATGTTTTAATTTAATAAAGTTGATACGCTCTCTATACATTGTGTCTGTTCCTGTTGCAGCCTCCTTTGCAATTCGAACCTGGTACCCCTCTCGCACCCCAGCGATGTAACCAGCACATCGCAAGGAGTGACACCTCCGCAAGGGAGGCCGCACAGAAATCTTGCTGGGCAAACTTTTCTTAATCCATGTGACCCAAAGAAAAACTTTCCTAATAAGTGGCGATGATGAAATACCCTTCCTAATAAGTGATGGAACAATACCTTCCATAATAAGTAGTGAACTGGTGACAATGTTAAAAATTCTTTCATAATAAGTGGTTGGACAATGCAAAATCTTTACATAATAAGTGGTGGAGAACAATGAAGTCCGGTGTCACTCCGCACAACTACGACCTACGAAACAGACTCGCACCAAAACTTTTGCGACCAGTAGATTTCACTACGCCCAGCCAAGCCACGTCAACGTCAACTCCAGTAACAACGCCATTGCCACGACAAGCCACAGCACCACAGAATCTACAAGATCTACCATCGCTTCCAGCCACTTCACTTTTGCTAGACTATCCGGCAACAATATATACATCGCCTGTGACACTTCTGCCACCAACGTCCAGCTGTGCCACAATTCCAACGACCGCAAAGACATCTTGCTGGACGAAGTCAGGTGTCACTCCTCATTGACTGAAAAACTCTTCTGTGACTTTCGTATCTTTCGCCCACAAGAAGGGACAGTCTTTAACATCAGCATCAGGAACATGACCGGGTGGAAACAACACTATTATCATTGCGACGATTCCAGCAACAATATATACAGCACCGGTGAGAATTCTTCATGCAGTCATACCTAAAATCTCAGACAGTTCAAATGCAAACAGTGCCAATAGCTAGTCCAGCGCCGAAACCGAGCTTCCTTCAACACAGACAGAGATACATCTATAGTTTCCAGGGTTCTGACGGCGACAACTCCAACAGATCCTAGTCAACAACAGCCCTCAGCCACAGTTTCTTTTCCAGTGATAATGACTTTAAATTCTACTGTTAGAACTCTTTCAATATTACAGACAATTCGTGTATTGTTTACTGTTCACTTTAAATATACAATTCGTTTCATAGTGAAAATCTGTTTTGGACTGTGGTACATTCTCGCACACAGGTATGTCTTTGCTATATCATTTCTTTTTTTTTCAAATATATATCACAAGCTTTCAAATCCCTGACATTATTCCTTTGCGTAACTTTGTTAGTAGGTCAGTTTCAACATATTCCTAAATAACTACTTCCTGCTGTAATTGACTTTTGCCTAGTTAAAATAGTTTTTTCTGTAAACATACCTACTGCATTAACTTTCTTCAGTCTTGTTAAGGTTCCTACTAACGATATCTAGCAACACAATCAGAGAGGGTGAATGAACCTAGTGACCTTCATTTGTTTTTACATAGCCCGAGCTTCGCATCAAACAGTTCTTATTGAAATATTACACCGCAGTAGATACAAAGTTCTGCCGTATTTACCCATCGTAGGGAGAGGTGTAATTTCCGCCTGGCCCGTCTCAATCATATTGATGCTGATGCTGTGTTTTCAGCCCAAAGTGGCTTGATGACGTCAGTGAGGTTTTCTCTCACGTGTTCATATTAGTAATGGCGACTGAATCAGTCGGCCAAAAAGGGCTCTTATGCCTTCAAAACCAGTCCGAAGAGGTGCTTCCTTCTCTGGTTTAGTAGTATCAATTGATATTGCTGTGTTGTTCGTCATATACATACTTCTAAATCAAAATTTGTTTGAAACGGTCATGGCCATACGCTTTCTTCCACACGTCTAGGGTAGCCTAAGCAATACACGTCCAGTGCACGGTTGCACTCAACCGCACCGAAATGGTTCTACGATTATCTCAGCTAAATCACTTGACTATTTCATTTTCACGGTATCTTCACTCTCAGCTTCGTCTAAATGCAATTACTATCTCATACACGCGCATGTCGAAGTTTGATTGTAAGCGATGTGGATTAACTTCATGCTCACTAGGGAACTATTAGCACAGAACTTAAATTTTTCCTTCTTTTACTTTTGATTATTATCTAAATTCTGACGCCATTCTCCTTGTAAACATTTTTTTTTTCTTACTGTCTGCACCTATTTCAGCTGTTTTTTGGATGTAATGGGAACAAACACCCAATACCGGCTTACTCGTAATATCCATAGGAATGAGGATTCTTTTTCCCACAATGCGTAGCATTAAAACAATAACAATATTTACTCTTAAATATGTTCCGCTGATGTTATAATAAGATAAAAATAAAATAAAAAAAAAAAAAATAAAAAAAAAAAAAAAAAAAAAAAAAAAAAAAAAAAAAAAAAAAAAAAAAAAGAAAAGCAACACATGCATAATAATAATAATAGTAGTACCTTGTAGTACCGCCAAGTTGTGATGACAAACATCTAACAGGCCTAGATATTCATATAAAACAATGTCATGCATTATTGTAATTTTTGGTATTTCTTTTATACTTTCCAGCAGTCTTATGTCTTTTATATTAACTTCCTTTTCTTTTCTCGAGCCTCGAGGACTCGGCTCAAATGACCAGGAGGGTATTGTTACGATAGAATTTTCAAGAAATTTTTATAACCCAAATTTTTATAATTCAAATTGTATCATTTTAATCGATGTATTTTTAAGGAATTTTTATAAGAGTAATTTTTCTTTTAAATTCAAAATGTTTATGATTCTTAATCAAACAGAATTTTAACGCTTGAATCCTCTAATACATTGCATTACAAGTGTACTGCATTGATATTTTACGGTAGGAGCGAGATTTTTCTAGCAGCACACAGGTAAAAGATTATACAAGCAAAGTGCTGATCTGGCGAAATTCCTTTACCATTACGTAAGTCTATCAGTTCACCTTGCAGGAGGAGCGGCCTATGTGTAGAGAATGCTACTTCGGTTATAACCTTTAGCAATTTTTGGAAAGGGGAATGCGTTGTATAAGAGTCTCGTGAGTTCTCGTGGTCCGAGACCCCGAGCCCTGAACTCATAACCTAATATAGAAAGAGGTGTGCATTCCTTAACCAAGAATTGGATATAAGGCGATGCGCGCCTTGAGAAAATAGTTGATACGCTCTCTATACATTGTGTCTGTTCCTGTTTGCAGGTAAGAAAAACTGTTCTATCATATTTTAAAAGACTTTTTGTAAGATTTGTTAGGTGCTGGAAGGTAGTCTTCTTTCTCTCTAGGAACCTTATGTGTTTTTTATTCTTAATATTTAAGTGCAATTTATATTCTTTTTGGAGTGTGAAGATTTTATATTAGTAATTTATATACATTATAATTGTGTAGATTTTTAGTAGAAATTTATATGAATTGTAATTGTGTGCATTTTTTATTGGTTTTATAATGTTGAATTTTTGGAAAAAACAATTTGCTGCCAACTTCATGCGTTTCATAATTAAGTTAGAAATAAAATATCGTTTGGTTTGTAAAAACATGATACATTATCTATATTGTGGTCGTAGTTTGAAATATTGAATTTTACTATATTTGAAGTTATTTTGGCCATCTTTTGGTTTATTCAATATTTAATAAATTACATCAGAATTCAAAAATACCGAAATTAAATAAATGTATGCAGTCGGCAAGCTTTGAATAAATATATTAATTATACGTTTATTCTTGTATTTGGAATATATATATGTCTTCTTATGTAGTTTTTATGTGGAATGTTTTAATTTAATAAAGTGATACGCTCTCTATACATTGTGTCAGTTCCTGTTGCAGCCTCCTTTGCAATTCGAACCTGGTACCCCTCTCGCACCCAGCGATGTAACCAGCACATCGCAAGGAGTGACACCTCCGCAAGGGAGGCCGCACAGAAATCTTGGCTGGGCAAACTTTTCTTAATCCATTGTGACCCAAAGAAAAACTTTCCTAATAAGTGGCGATGATGAAATACCCCTTCCTAATAAGTGATGGAACAATACCTTCCATAATAAAGTAGTGAACTGGTGACAATGTTAAAAATTCTTTCATAATAAGTGGTTGGACAATGCAAAATCTTTTACATAATAAGTGGTGGAGAACAATGAAAGTCGGTGTCACTCGCACAACTACGACCTACGAAACAGACTCGCACCAAAACTTTTGCGACCATTAGATTTCACTACGACCCAGCCAAGGCCACGTCAACGTCAACTCCAGTAACAACGCCATTGCCACGACAAGCCACAGCACCACAGAATCTACAAGATCTACCATCGCTTCCAGCCACTTCACTTTTGCTAGACTATCCGGCAACAATATATACATCGCCTGTGACACTTCTGCCACCAACGTCCAGCTGTGCCACAATTCCAACGACCGCAAAGACATCTTGCTAGGACGAAGTCAGGTGTCACTCCTCATTGACTGAAAAAACTCTTCTGTGACTTTCGTATCTTTCGCCCACAAGAAGGGACAGTCTTTAACATCAGCATCAGGAACATGACGGGTGGAAACAACACTATTATCATTGCGACGATTCCAGCAACAATATAATACAGCACCGGTGAGAATTCTTCATGCAGTTCATACCTAAAATCTCAGACAGTTCAAATGCAAACAGTGCCAATAGCTAGTCCAGCGCCGAAACCGAGCTTCCTTCAACACAGACAGAGATACATCTATAGTTTCCAGGGTTCTGACGGCGACAACCTCCAACAGATCCTAGTCAACAACAGCCCTCAGCCACAGTTTCTTTTCCAGTGATAATGACTTTAAATTCTACTGTTAGAACTCTTTCAATATTACAGACAATTCGTGTATTGTTTACTGTTCACTTTAAATATACAATTCGTTTCATAGTGAAAATCTGTTTTGGACTGTGGTACATTCTCGCACACAGGTATGTCTTTGCTATATCATTTCTTTTTTTCAAATATATATCACAAGCTTTCAAATCCCTGACATTATTCCTTTGCGTAACTTTGTTAGTAGGTCAGTTTCAACATATTCCTAAATAACTACTTCCTGCTGTAATTGACTTTTGCCTAGTTAAAATAGTTTTTTCTGTAAACATACCTACTGCATAACTTTCTTCAGTCTTGTTAAGGTTCCTACTAACGATATCTAGCAACACAATCAGAGAGGGTGAATGAACCTAGTGACCTTCATTTGTTTTACATAGCCCGAGCTTCGCATCAAACAGTTCTTATTGAAATATTAAACCGCAGTAGATACAAAGTTCTGCGTATTTACCCATCGTAGGGAGAGGTGTAATTTCCGCCTGGCCCGTCTCAATCATATTGATGCTGATGCTGTGTTTCAGCCCAAAGTGCTTGATGACGTCAGTGAGGTTTTCTCTCACGTGTTCATATTAGTAATGGCGACTGAATCAGTCGGCCAAAAGGGCTCTTATGCCTTCAAACCAGTCCGAAGAGGTGCTTCCTTCTCTGGTTTAGTAGTATCAATTGATATTGCTGTGTTGTTCGTCATATACATACTTCTAAATCAAAATTTGTTTGAAACGGTCATCGGCCATACGCTTTCTTCCACAACTGTCTAGGGTAGCCTAAGCAATACACGTCCAGTGCACGGTTGCACTCAACCGCACCGAAAATGGTTCTACGATTATCTCAGCTAAATCACTTGACTATTTCATTTTCACGGTATCTTCACTCTAGCTTCGTCTAAATGCAATTACTATCTCATACACGCGCATGTCGAAGTTGATTGTAAGCGATGTGGATTAACTCAATGCTCACTAGGGAACTATTAGCACAGAACTTAAATTTTTCCTTCTTTTACTTTTGATTATTATCTAAATTCTGACGCCATTCTCCTTGTAAACATTTTTTTTTTCTCACTGTCTGCACCTATTTCAGCTGTTTTTTGGATGTAATGGGAACAAACACCCAATACCGGCTTACTCGTAATATCCATAGAGAATGAGGATTCTTTTTCCCACAATGCGTAGCATTAAAACAATAACAATATTTACTCTTAAATATGTTCCGCTGATGTTATAATAAGATAAAAATAAAATTAAAAAAAAAAAAAAGTAAAATCACATAACAAAAAAAAAGAAAAGCAACACATGCATAATAATAATAATAGTAGTACCTTGTAGTACCGCCCAAGTTGTGATGACAAACATCTAACAGGCCTAGATATTCATATAAAACAATGTCATGCATTATTGTAATTTTTGGTATTTCTTTTATACTTTCCAGCAGTCTTATGTCTTTTATATTAACTTCCTTTTCTTTCTCGAGCCTCGAGGACTCGGCTCAAATGACCAGGAGGGTATTGTTACGATAGAATTTTCAAGAAATTGTTTATAACCCAAATTTTTATAATTCAAATTGTATCATTTTTAATCGATGTATTTTAAGGAATTTTTATAAGAGTAATTTTCCTTTTATAATTCAAATGTTTATGATTCTTAATCAAACAGAATTTTAACGCTTGAATCCTCTAATACATTGCATTCACAAAGTGTACTGCATTGATATTTTACGGTAGGAGCGAGGATTTTTCTAGCAGCACACAGGTAAAGATTATACAAGCAAAGTGCTGATCTGGCGAAATTCCTTTACATTACGTAAGTCTATCAGTTCACCTTGCAGGAGGAGCCGGCCTATGTGTAGAGAGTGTACTTCGGTTATAACCTTTAGCAATTTTTGGAAAGGGAATGCGTTTGTATAAGAGTCTCGTGAGTTCTCGTGGTCCGAGACCCCGAGCCCTGAACTCATAACCTAATATATAAAAGAGGTGTGCATTCCTTAACCAAGAATTGGATATAAGGCGATGCGCGCCTTGAGAAAATAGTTGATACGCTCTCTATACATTGTGTCTGTTCCTGTTTGCAGGTAAGAAAACTGTTCTATCATATTTTAAAAGACTTTTTGTAAGATTTTTTAGGTTGCTGGAAGGTAGTCTTCTTTCTCTCTAGGAACCTTATGTGTTTTTTATTCTTAATTTTAAGTGCAATTTATATTCTTTTGGAGTGTGAAGATTTTTATATTAGTAATTTATATACATTATAATTGTGTAGATTTTTAGTAGAAATTTATATGAATTGTAATTGTGTGCATTTTTTATTGGTTTATAATGTTGAATTTTTGGAAAACAATTGCTGCCAACTTCATGCGTTTCATAATTAAGTTAGAAATAAAATATCGTTTGGTTTGTATAAACATGATACATTATCTATATTGTGGTCGTAGTGTTGAATATTGAATTTTACTATATTTGAAGTTATTTTGGCCATCTTTGGTTTATTTCAATATTTAATAAAATACATCAGAATTCAAAATACCGAAATTAAATAAATGTATGCAGTCGGCAAGCTTTGAAATAAATATATTAATTATACGTTATTTCTTGTATTTTGGAATATATATATGTCTTCTTATGTAGTTTTTATGTGGAATGTTTTAATTTAATAAAGTTGATACGCTCTCTATACATTGTGTCTGTTCTGTTGCAGCCTCCTTTGCAATTCGAACCCTGGGGTACCCCACCGCTCTTCGCACCCCAGTCGATGTAACTTAGCACATCGCAAAGGGAGTGGACCACCCAATCCGCAAGGGGAGGGCGCCACAGAAAATCTTGCTGGGCAAAACTTTTCTTAATCCATGTGAACCACAAAGAAAAACTTTCCTAATAAGTGGGCGCAGATGATGAAATACCCTTCCTAATAAGTGATGGAACAATTACCGTTCCATAATAAGTATTGTGAAACTGGTGACAATGTTTAAAAAACTTCCTTTCATAATAAGTGGTTGGACAATGCAAAATCTTTACATTAAATACAGTGGTTGGAGAACAATGAAGTCCGGTGTCACTCCGCACAAACTACGACCTTTACGAAAACAGACTCGCACCAAAAACTTTTTTTTTGTTTTTTTTTTTTTTTTCTTTTGCGACCAGTAGATTTCCCATTCACTATTCCCTACGCCCAGCCCAAGCCACGTCAACGTCAACTCCAGTAACAACGGCCATTGCCACGACAAGCCACAGCACCACAGAATCTACAAGATCTACCATCGCTTCCAGCCACTTCACTTTTGCTTTGCTAGACTATCCGGCAACAATATATACATCGCCTGTGACACTTCTGCCACCAACGTCCAGCTGTGCCACAATTCCAACGGACCGCAAAGACATCTTGCTGGACGAAGTCAGGTGTCACTCCTCATTGACTGAAAAACTCTTCTGTGACTTTCGTATCTTTCGCCACAAGAAGGGACAGTCTTTTAACATCAGCATCGGAACATGACCGGGTGGAAACAACACTATTCTCATTGCGACGATTCCAGCAACAATATATACAGCACGGTGAGAATTCTTCATGCAGTCATACCTAAAAATCTCAGACAGTTCAAATGCAAACAGTGCCAATAGCTAGTCCCAGCGCCGAAACCGAGCTCCTTCAACACAGACAGAGATACATCTATAGTTTCCAGGGTTCTGACGGCGACAACTCCAACAGATCCTAGTCCAACAACAGCCCTCAGCCACAGTTTCTTTTCCAGTGATAATGACTTAAATTTCTACTGTTAGAACTTCTTTCAATATTACAGACAATTCGTGTATTGTTTACTGTTCACTTTAAATATTACAATTCGTTTCATAGTGAAAATCTGTTTTGGACTGTGGTACATTCTCGCACAACCAGGTATGTCTTTGCTATATCATTTCTTTTTTTTCAAATATATATCACAAGCTTTCAAATCCCTGACATTATTCCTTTGCGTAACTTTGTTAGTAGGTCAGTTTCAAACATATTCCTAAATAACTACTTCCTGCTGTAATTGACTTTTGCCTAGTTAAAATAGTTTTTTCTGTAAACATACCTACTGCATTAACTTTCTTCAGTCTTGTTAAGGTTCCTACTAACGATATCTAGCAACACAATCAGAGAGGGTGAATGAACCTAGTGACCTTCATTTGTTTTACATAGCCCGAGCTTCGCATCAAACAGTTCTTATTGAAATATTTAAACCGCAGTAGATACCAAAGTTCTGCCGTATTTACCCATCGTAGGGAGAGGTGTAATTTCCGCCTGGCCCGTCTCAATCATTATGATTGCTGATGCTGTGTTTCAGCCCAAAGTGGCTTGATGACGTCAGTGAGGTTTTCTCTCACGTGTTCATATTAGTAATGGCGACTGAATCAGTCGGCCAAAAAAGGCTCTTATGCCTTCAAACCAGTCCGAAGAGGTGCTTCCTTCTCTGGTTTAGTAGTATCAATTGATATTGCTGTGTTGTTCGTCATATACATACTTCTAAATCAAAATTTGTTTGAAACGGTCATGGCCCATACGCTTTCTTCCACACGTCTAGGGTAGCCTAAGCAAATACACGTCCAGTGCACGGTTGCACTCAACCGCACCGAAATGGTTTCTACGATTATCTCAGTAAATCACTTGACTATTTCATTTTCACCGTATTCTTCACTCTCCAGCTTCGTCTAAATGCAATACTATCTCATACACGCGCATGTCGAAGTTTGATTGTAAGCGATGTGGATTAACTTCATGCTCACTAGGGAAACTATTAGCACAGAACTTAAATTTTTTCCTTCTTTTACTTTAGATTATTATCTAAATTCTGACGCCATTTCTCCTTGTAAACATTTTTTTTTTCTCACTGTCTGCACCTATTTCAGCTGTTTTTGGATGTAATGGGAAACAAACCACCAATACCGCTTTACTCGTAATATCCATAGGAATGAGGATTCTTTTTCCCACAATGCGTAGCATTAAAACAATAACAATATTTACTCTTAAATATGTTCCGCTTGATGTTATAATAAGATAAAAATAAAATTAAAAAAAAAAAAGTAAAATCACATAAAAAAAAAAAAAAAAAAAAAATAAAAGCAACACAATCAAAATAATAATAATAGTATTACCTTGTTGAGCAGTACCTGCCAAGTTATATAGATGACAAATCATCTAACAGGCCTAGATATTTCAATATAAAACAATGTCATGCATTATTGTAATTTTTGGTATTTCTTTTATACTTTTTCCAGCAGTCTTATGTCTTTTTATATTAACTTTCACTTTTCTTTTCTCGAGCCTCGAGGACTCGGCTCCTCAAAATGACCAGGGAGGGTATTGTTACGATTTGAATTTTCAAGAAAATTTTTATAACCCAAATTTTTAATAAATTCTAATTGTATCATTTTTTAATCGATGTTATTTTTAAGGAATTTTTTATAAGAGTAATTTTTCTTTTTATAATTCAACATGTTTATGATTCTTAATTTATCTAAACAGAATTTTAAACTAACGCTTGAATCCTCTATATACATTGCATTACAAAGTGTACCTGCATTGATATTTTACGGTAGGAGCGAGATTTTTCTAGCAGCACACAGGTAAAAGATTATACAAGCAAAGTGCTGATCTGGCGAAATTCCTTTACCATTACGTAAGTCTATCAGTTCACCTTGCAGGAGGAGCGGCCTATGTGTAGAGAGTGTGCTTCGGTTATAACCTATAGCCATTTTTGGAAAGGGGAATGCGTTGTAAAAGAGTCTCGTGAGGTCTCGTGGTCCGAGACCCCGAGCCCTGAACTCATAAACCTAATATAGAAAGAGGTGTGCATTCCTTAACCAAGAATTGGATATAAGGCGATGCGGCGCCTTGAGAAAATAGTTGATCACGCTCTCTATACATTGTGTTCGTTCCTGTTTGCAGGTAAGAAAAAACTGTTCTATTATATTTTAAAAGACTTTTTTTTGTAAGATTTTTTTAGGTGCTAGAAGGTAGTCTTCTTTCTCTATAGGAACCTTATGTGTTTTTTTTATTCTTAATATTTAAGTGCAATTTATATTCTTTTGGAGTGTGAAGATTTTATATTAGTAATTTATATACATTATAATTGTGTAGATTTTTAGTAGAAATTTATATGAATTGTAATTGTGTGCATTTTTTATTGGTTTTTATTATGTTGAATTTATTGGAAAAACAATTTGCTGGCCAACTTTCATGCGTTTCATAATTAAGTTAGAAAATAAAATATCGTTTGGTTTGTAAAAACATGATACATTATCTATATTGATGGTCGTAGTTTTGAAAGAATGAAGTTTAACTATATTTGAAGTTATTTTGGCCATCTTTGGTGTATTCAATAGGTAATAAATTACAATCAGAATTCAAAAATACCGAAATTAAATAAATGTATGCAGTCGGCAAGGCTTTTGAATAAATATATTAATTATACGTTTATTCTTGTATTTTGGAATAGATAAAATGTCTTCTTATGTAGTTTTTATGTGGAATGTCTTTTAATTTTAAAATAAAGTGGATACGCTCTCTATACATTGTGTCTGTTCCAGTTGCAGCCAATCCTTTGCAATTCGAACCTGGTACCCCTCTCGCACCCCAGCGATGTAACCAGCACAGCGCAAGGATTGGACACCTCCGCAAGGGAGGCCGCACAGAAATCTTGCTGGGCAAACTTTCTTTAAATCATGTGACCCAAAGAAAAACTTTCCTAATAAGTGGCGAGGATGAAATACCCTTCCTAATAAGTGATGGAACAATACCTTCCATAATAAGTAGTGAAACGGGTGACCAAATGTTAAAAATTCGTGCATAATACAGTGGTTGGACAATGCAAAATCTTTACATAATACTGTGGTGGAGAACCAATGAAGTCCGGTGTCACTCCGCACAACTACGACCTACGAAACAGACTCTCAACCAAAACTTTTGCGACCAGTAGATTTCACGACGGCCCAGCCAAGCCACGTCAACGTCAACTCCAGTAACAAACGCCATTGCCACGACAAGCCACAGCACCACAGAAGCGACTAGAACTACCATCGCTTTCCAGCCACTTCACTTGTGCTAGACTATCCGGCAATCAATATATACATTCGCCTTGTGACAACTTCTGCCACCAAGCGTCCAGACTGTGCCACAATTGCAACGACCGCAAAGACATCTTGCTGGTCGAAGTCAGGTGTCACTCCTCATTGACTGAAAAACTCTTCTGGGACGGCGTATTCTTACCGCCCACAAGAAGGGACAGTCTTTAAACATCTAGCATCAGGAACATGAAACGGGTGGAAACAACACTATTATCATTGCGACGATTCAGCAACAAACAATATATACAGCACCCGGTGAGAAGCTGCCATGCAGTCATACCTAAAATCTCAGACAGTTCAAATGCAAACAAGTGCCAAATAGCTAGTCCAGCGTCCAAACCGAGCGTCCGTCAACACAGACAGAGATACTTCTAGATTGTCCAGGGTTCGGACGGCGAACAAACTCTCAACAGATCCGAGTCAAACAACAGGCCCTCAGCCACAGTTGTTTCTTTTCCAGTGATAATGACTTTAAATCCTACTGTTAGAACGCTTTCAATATTTCAGACAAGTCGGGTATTGTTTACTGTTCACTTTAAAATATACAATTCGTTTAATAGTGGTAATCTGGTTTTGGACTGTGGTACTTTCTCGCACACAGGTATGTCTTTGCTATATCATGTTTCTTTTTTTTTCAAATATATATCACAAGCTTTCACAGCCCTGACATTATTCCTTTGCGTAACGTTGTTAGTAGGTCAGTTTCAACATATTCCCGAAATAACTACGTCCTGCTGTAATTGACTTTTGCCTAGTTAGAAATAGTTTTTTTGCTGTAAACATACCTACTGCATTAACTTTCTTCAGTCCTTTGAAGGTTCCTGACTAACGATATCAAGCAACACAATCAGAGAGGGTGAAGGAACCTAGTGACCTTCATATTGTTTTACATAGCCCGAGCTTCGCATCAAAACAGTTATCGTATTGTGAAATATGTAACCGCAGTAGGATACAAAGTGTCTGCCGGTATTTACGCCTTCGTAGGGAGAGGTGTAATTTCCGCCTGGCCCGTTCTCAATCATATGATGCTGATGCTGTGTTTCAGCCCAATAGTGGCTTGATGACGTCAGTGAGGTTTTCTCTCACGTGTTCATATTAGTAAATGGCGACTGAATCAGTCGGCCAAAAAGGGCTCTTTATGCCTTCAAAACAGTCCGAAGAGGTGGCGTCCTTCTCTGTTTTAGTAGAAGCAATTGATATTCTGCAGTGTTTGTTCGGCATATACATACGTCTAAATCATAATTTGTTTGAAAACATTCATTGGCCTTACGCTTTCTTACCACACGTCTAGGGTAGCCTAAGCAATACACGTCCAGTGCAAACGGTTGCACCGTCAACCGCACCGAAATTGTTCTAACGATTAGCTCAGCTAAAGCACTTGACTAGTTCATTTTCACGGTATCTTCACGCTCAGCTTCGTCTAAATGCAATTACTATCTCATACACGCGCATGTCGAAGTTTGATTTGGAAGCGATGTGGATTAACTTCATGCTACACGAGGGTACTATTAGCACAGAACTTAAATTTTTCCTTGTTCTTTTATTTTTGATTATTATCTAAATTCCTGAAGCCATTCTCCTTGTAAACATTTGTTTTTTTCTTACTGTCTGCACTTTCCTATTTCAGCTGTTTTTTTGGATGAATATGGGAACAAACCACCCAATACCGGCTTGACTCGTAATATCCATAGGTATGAGGATTCTTGTTTCCCCCACAATGCGTAGCATTGAAAACAATAAACAAGATTTACTCTTAAATATGTTCCGCTGATGTTATAATAAGATAAAAAATAAAAGTATAAAAAAAAAAAGTAAAATCACATAACTAAAAAAAAAAAAAAAAAAAAAAAAAAAAAAAAAAATAAAAAAAAGAAAAGCAACACATGCATAATAATAATAATAGTAGTACCTACTTGTAGTACCGCCAAAGTTAGTGATGACAAACATCTAACAGGCCTAGATAGTCATCTAAAACAATGTCATGCATTATTGTAATTTTTGGTATTCTCTTTTATACTTTCCAGCAGTCTTATGTCCTTATTATATTAACTTCCTTTTCCTTTTCTCGAGCCGCGGAGGACCTCGGCTCAAATGACCAGGAGGGTATTGTTACGATAGAAGTTTCAAGAAATTTTTATAACCCAAATTTTTTATAATTCAAAGTGTATCATTTTTAATCGATGTATTTTTTAAGGAATTTTTATAAGAGTAATGTTCCTTTTAGAATTCAAAATTTTATGATTCTTAAATCAAACAGAATTGTAACGCTTGAAATCCGCTAATACATTGCATTACAAAGTGTACTGCATTGAGTATTTTACGGTAGGAGCGAGATTTTTCTAGCAGCACACAGGTAAAAGATTATACAAGCAAAAGTGCTGATCTGGCGAAATTCCTTTACCAGCTACGTAAGTCTATCAGTTCACCTTGCTGAGGAGCGGCCTATGTGTAGAGAGTGTACTTCGGTTATAACCTTTGAGTGCGAAGTTTTGGAAAGGGGAATGCGTTGTATAAGAGTCCTCGTGAGTTCTCGTGGTCCGAGACCCCGACCCCTGAACTCATAACCTAATATAGAAAGAGGTGTGCATTCCTTAACCAAGGAATTGGATATAAGGCGAATGCGCGCCTTGAGAAAATAGTTGATCACGCTCTCTATACATTGTGTCTGTTCCTGTTCTGCAGGTAAGAAAACACTGTTCTATCATATTATAAAAGACTTTTTGTAAGATTATTTTAGGTGCTGGTAGGTAGTACTTCTTTCTCTCTAGGAACCTTATGTGTTTTTTATTCTTAATATTTAAGTGGCAATTTATATTCTTTTGGAGTGTGAAGATTTTATATTAGTAATTTTATATACATTATAATTGTGTAGATTTTTAGTAGAAATTTATATGAATTGTAAGTGTGTGCATTTTTTATTGGTTTTATAAGGTTTGACTTTATGGAAAAACAATTTTGCTGCCAACTTCATGCGTTTCATATTTACGGATTAGAAATAAAATATCGTTTGGTTTGTAAAAAACATGATACATTATCTATATTGTGGTCGTAGTTTTGAAATATTGAATTCTTACTATATTAGATGTTATTGTTAGGCCATCTTTTGGTTTATATCAATATTTAATAAATTAGCATCAGAATTCAAAAATACCGAAATTAAATAAATGTATGCAGTCGGCAAGCTTTGAATAATTATATGAATGATACGTTTATTCTTGAATTTGGAATATATATATGTCTGTCCTTATGTAGTTTTTATGTGGAATGTTTTAATTTAATAAAGTTGATAACGCTCTCTATACATTGTTGCTGTTCCCTGTTGCAAGCCTCCTTTGCAATTCGACACCCTGGTACCCCCCTCTCGCATCCCCAGCGATGTAACCGAGCACATCGCAAGGAGTGACACCATCCGCAGAGGAGGCCGCTACAGAAATCTTGCTGGGCACAACTTTTACATAATTCCAAGTGACCCAAAAGAAAACTTTCCTAATAAGTGTCGATGATGAAATACCCTTCCTAATAAGTGATGGAACAATCTACCTTCCATAATAAGTAGTGAACGGGTGACAATGTTAAAAATTTCTTTCATAATATGTGGTTGGACAATGCAAAATCTTTACATAATAAGTGGTGGAGAGAACAATGAAGTCCGGGTGTCACTCCGACACAACAACGACCGTAACGAAACAGACTCGTACCAAAAACTTTTGTGCGACCAGATAGATTTCACTACGCCCAGCCAAGCCACGTCAACGTCAACTCCAGTAACAACGCCATTGCCACGACAAGCCCACAGCACCACAGAATCTACAAGATCTACCATCGCTTCCAGCCACGCTCACTTTTGCTAGACTATCCGGAAACAAAATATTACATCGCCTGTGACACTTCTGCCAACAAACGTCCAGCTGTGCCACAATTCCCAACGACCGCAAAGACATCTTTAGCTGGACGATAGTCAGGTGTCACTCCTCATAGACTGAAAAACTCTTCTGGTGGACTTTCGAATCTTTCGCCCACATGAAGGGAACAGTCGTTAACAACAGCATCAGGAACATGACCGGGTGGAAACAACACTATTATCATTGCGACGATTCCCAGCAACAAGATATACAGCACCGGAGAGAATTCTTCATGCAGTCCCTAACCTAAAATCTCAGACAGTTCAAATGCAAACAGTGCCTATAGCTAGTCCAGCGCCCGAAACCGAGCTTCCTTCAACACAGAACAGAGATACAGCTATAGTTTTCCAGGGGTCTGACGGCGACAACTCTTCCAACAGATCCGAGTCAACAACAAGCCCTCAGCCACATTTTCTTTGCCAGTGATAATTGACTTTAAATTTCTAAACTGTTAGAAATCATTCCACTATGACAGACAATTCGTTGTATTGTTTACTGTTCACTGTTTAAATAATACAATTCGTTTCATAGTGAAAATCTGTTTTTGGACTGTTAAGGGGGGGGTGGAACATTCTCGCACACAGGTATAGTCTGTGCTATAAGCAATGCTTTTTTTTCAAAGATATATCACAAGCGTGCAAATCCCTGACATTATTCCTTTGCGTAACTTTGTTAGTAGGTCAGCTTGCAACATTATTCCTAAATAACTACTTCCTGCTGTA
Organism: Margaritifera margaritifera; assembly: GCA_029931535.1. Lineage (NCBI taxonomy): Eukaryota > Metazoa > Mollusca > Bivalvia > Unionida > Margaritiferidae > Margaritifera > Margaritifera margaritifera. Next base: position 317,613 of record JAQPZY010000667.1, read on the forward strand.
AATTGAACTTGTGCTATGTAAAATAGTGTTTGTCTGTAAACAAACCTACTGCATTAACGTTCTTTCTTCAGTCATTGTTAAAGGTCCGACTAACGATATCTAGCACCACAATCAGAGAGGGTGAATGAACCTAGTGACCTTCATTTGTTTTACATAGCCCGAGCTCTTCGCATCAAACAGTTCTTTAAGTGAAATATTAAAACCGCAGTAAGATACAAAGGGATGCCGTAATTTACCCATCGTAGGGAGAGGTGTAAGTTCCGCCTGGCCCGTCTCAATCATATTGATGCTGATGCTGTGTTTTTTCAGCCCAAAGTGGCTTGATGACGTCAGTGAGGGTTCGTCGCTCACGTGTGCATATTAAGTAATGGCGACTGAGATCAGTCGGCCAAAAAGGGCTCTTATGCCTTTCTAACCAGTCCGAAGAGGTGCTTCCTTGAGCGGGTTTGAGTAGTGATCAAGTGATATTGCCTGTGTGTGTTCGTTCCAGATACATACTTCTATATCAAAAATTTGTTTTAAACAGTCATGGCCATAATAAATAAAAACGCTTTCGTTCCACACGTCCGAGGTAGCCTAAGCAATGAACACGTCCAGTGCACGGTTGCACGCATCCGCAACCGAAATGGTTCTACGATTATCTCAAGCTAAATCACGTTGGACTATTTCATTTTCACGGTATCTTTTCACTCCTCGACTTCGTCTAAATGCTATGACTAGACTCATACACGCGCATGTCGGAAGTTTTGATTGGTAAGCGATGTGGATTAACTTCATGCTCACTAGGGAACTATTAGCACAGAACTTAAAATTTTCCGTGCTTTTACTTTTGATTATTATCTAAAGTCTGACGCCATTCTCCTTGTAAACAATTATTTTTCGTACTGTCTGCACCTATTTCAGCTGTTTTTTTGGATTGTAATGGGAACAAACACCCAATACCGGCTTACTCGTAATATCCATAGGAATGAGGATTCTTTTTCCCACAATGCGTAGCATTAAAACAATAACAATATTTACTCTTAAATATGTTCCGCTGATGTTATAATAAGATAAAAATAAAATTAAATAAAAAAAAAAAGTAAAACAAAAAAAATAAAAAAAAAAAAAAAAAAAAAAAAGAAAAGCAACACATGCATAATAATAATAATAGTAGTACCTTGTAGTACCGCCAAGTTGTGATGACAAACATCTAACAGGCCTAGATATTTCATATAAAACAATGTCATGCATTATTGTAATTTTTGGTATTTCTTTTATACTTTCCAGCAGTCTTATGTCTTTTATATTAACTTCCTTTTCTTTTCTCGAGCCTCGAGGACTCGGCTCAAATGACCAGGAGGGTATTGTTACGATAGAATTTTCAAGAAATTTTTATAACCCAAATTTTTATAATTCAAATTGTATCATTTTTAATCGATGTATTTTTAA